>OX453278.1:27865066-27875066 GCA_949710005.1 Ricordea florida | reverse complement strand
TAATTATGCTGCAACTACATGTTAATTATTCTTTTGTCCTTGTAGGTGTTTTATTCTAGAATATTTGATCAAAAATGGTCTCCTGCCAGATATCTACCAAGGAATAGCCTTTGATCTACTGGCCAGGTGAGCTTTTTTATGATCATTATCATCTTCATCAAGAAGCGCATTTACTGAAGCTATTTAGCTTGGTCACGTTGCTTAATGGCTCAAGACATGCGCAAAATTAAATGAGCCATCTCTTTTAATGCAGTCTGGTTCAAATGCTTCTTGTTTTTACTGTACCATATGATTACAAAGGAGATGGGACATATTAACACAACCCTAACTTTTACACACAATTGTTATTGAAGAAATAGTTAACATGCAGCATGCAACCATCGAGTTATGGATGCACATGGGAGATTGCTAAGCATGAAAGAAGAGCATCTCTCATTAGCTTTTTGAGAGTGTAACAAACCTGTTAAGTGCGTCCATAACTCATTATGGTTGCACAGCTGCTGCATTTACCATTTCTTTTATAACATAAGACTTCCCAACTGGATAATCTGACTTCATCATGTAACCCATGGGCAAATAGATTGCGCATATTAGCCAATCATAGCATTCGCTTTCCAATAGCTATGTTATTAATTAGCAGTTGTGATGGTGTACCATCATGTTACTCTAGGTTGTCTGGAGTTTAGCTTAAGTGAAAAGTTATAAAAACCCAAAAAGCTTCTGTATTGCTATACTGGTCCCATAAATTATTAAGTTGAGCCCCTTAACCCTTCAAGCCCAAAGAACAAAATATAAAATCTCCATTGTGTATGCCATACTTTTCATATAACAGCAGTAAAGAGATTGATGATCACTCCCTTATGTCCTCATTATTTGTATTTCTTATAATTTAACCAGAATAGTTTTGCTGGACTTATTTCAAGTTATGTTAACAGGTAAGATTTTTTCCTCTGGTTTTGCTTTTATGAGTTCTATCTTCAGTGGCAAAACAACAGCAAATGCTGGCCTTTGTAATACTTTCTTGTCTCATTCATATAGAATTTTTCCTTTCCTCAGTGTTTCAGAGACATCTATTAAACAATACCTTCATGTAACTAACTCAGCCAACTGAAAATATCACAGGAAAACAGAAAAGTACTCCAGTTGTAGATCAGAACTGTTGGAAGTCTGTCTCTTTAATGCGGGGTCGGATCAGAATTAATACTTGAAGAATACAGACCTTTATGTCAAATGATATTCTCTTCCAGTTTTGCTGGCCTTTTACTCTGTTTCATTTATATTTCATCCTTGTTAAATTGCAGAGGCTCTTGATAAAGCAGCTGAATTGGACATTGTGAAAGACGCTTGGCATGTTTCATTAGGATACTTAGCAGAGCAGTTTGAGATGTATGCTAAAGATTTTGATAGTAAACTTCAGCAACTTGCTTCTTCTCCTGATGAGTTTGTAAGTCAGTCAACTTGTAAACTCTCTATGCTCTTCCACTACTTAATGTAGTAGGGTGTAGTTTCTTGACAGGATTACAGTCTCCTTGGTCTTTAGACTGTTAGTAAATAGCAAGATAATATTTTCTAAGGAAATTTACTTTTTCAGTTTTTAAGTTTTGTCGAAAGAGAAAAAGACTTGGGACTATTACGTTATGTAGGTTTAGTATGTGAAGGTGGAAGGTACATGCTTTTAATTCTGTCTAGACTGTACATGCTTGTTTTCCCTATTTGGGTGTTCATCCTAGCTTGTGGCCTTTAATCTCTTTCATTCCAAATTGAGTATTAAAAATTTTTACATTCAACATTTATTTTCTTTTCAATGTTATTGAATACTTGTTAAGCTAATTCTGACATTGATCAGTATAAATGACATCCACAGGTGCACAAGGGAAAGAGAGTATACAGTATTTTAAATTGGAAATGGAACTTCTGTACTCAGTTTCAGGTACTGATCGTTACACGACTTCTGAAAGTGGTGGCCACTGCCTCTGGACTGCATAACAATGTTACTGGCCTTCAGAGAAGACTCTCTTTACTTGAGAACTGTGTAGGTAAGTTGAGACAGGAATGGAAGGTAGCAATAGTTACAGTAATTATTATTGTAGTCAGTATTGTGTACAGTAGAATCCCACTTTCTCGAACCTCCAAGGCAAGGAAACAAAAATTGGTCAGAAGTTTAAGTTATTGAGAGCAAAACTGCATACTTAGAAAATAATCTGAAAGGAAACTAATAATATTGGTTCAAGTTATCAGGAGGTTCGAGAAACCAAAGGTTTGAGAAATCAGGATTCCACTGTATTAAGTTTGCAGAAGGCTGGCCATTTAGGATATAAATTTTCTTATGACTTAAAACTGTTTTTGAAAAATATATGATATCAAAGTTATAAAGACTTATAAGCATAGAATTTTAAGCAAGCATTCTTTTGCCCTTGTTGGAGTTAGGAAGAATTCCATACAGGAGGGCTGCCCAAAATTATGTATTGCCGGTAACAATTTTCAGAAGTCTTAGATTAAGTTTATTCTTTCTGTAAACTTAAAGATATTTGGTAATCGTTGGAACATCAGGAGTCAATTTAATAAAATTTCTACAAGTGTAATTTAAGTGTAGCTATTGTTTACAGTCTCTAAATCAATAGCTACACTATAAAAGTTTTGTAGAATTGATCTCTGTTTGCTTATGATTATTATTATTATTATAAATAATTACCTCCACTGTGGCATGTGTTATCATTGAGTTATTCATCTAGTAAATTTGTTGCAGAACTTTTACGTGAGACAAGTAAACCTGATGCTCAGGAAATTTTTAGCAATGTAACTTCAATGCCCCAAGGAGCGGACTCTGGAGAAATGAGTCCAAGTCATGGCTTTCAGAGAGACTTGGTGAGGGTGATAGCAAACATGTGCTATCGACACTTGGCCAATCAGAATAAGGTAAGTGACCTGGCATTAATGACATTCAATACTTAGGCCCCGTCCACACTAATGCGTTTTTGTTTGAAAACGCACACAATTAGATGCGTTTTGGCCTTCCGTCCACACTAAAACGCTCGAAAACGGATGCGTTTTCAAAATTATGAAAACGCATCCGAAACAAAATTATAAGTTTTAACAAAATCATAACAAAAGTAGAACCAAAATTATGAAAACGCATTGATTCAAAAACGCTCTCCAAAGTGTAGACATTTGAAAACGCATCGTTTTGAAATCGCTCCGTTTCTATTGTGGAAAGGTGAGAACGGAGACTTTCGAAAACGGTGAAGTGAAAAGTGTTACATGCAATCGGTTCTAGTCCAAATTGAGCATCTGTCACATGCACAGTCCTTGGCTCCAGCCGTCGTTAGTCGTTTTCATCGTTTTTGAGCGTTTTAGTGCGGATAGGTGAAAACGATACGAAAACGCCAGTGTGGATGAAAATGTTTTGCTTCGTTTTTGCCGAGATGAAAACGGAGACTTTTGAAAACGTATTAGTGTGGATGGGGCCTTATGTCTAGTGCATGTGACTACAATCTTGGCAAAAACCTTTGGGACACCAGAGAAGATACATTGAACCTGAAAACATTCAAAGATACCATGTGAACATTTCTCTCAACCCCTTGACCTGGGAGGTGCACCATGAAGAACAATTGTAATTAAACATTGTGATATGTTTTTGTCCATTTTGAATATTATCGAACATGCGTTACAAGTAGGTTAAAAAGCTCAAGTATGTAAAAGCTAGGATTGAAGAAGACTAAAATGTAAATATAGATAACAAAAAGAATGTAATCAGCTCCAAACTGTGTATAAGATTTCATATCAAAAGCAGGTGTAAAAAGGTGTGTTTTAAGCGATGATTTAAAATGATCAACTCTAATGGTAACCGTGGTCGTTTATGACGTGGTCAGCTGGATATGAAGAATAAAGGGGTTATTTTTTGTAGGTAATCTAATGGTTTTGAATGCAATCAGGAATAAATTGCACAAGCCTCTAAGGCGAGTGCAATTTGTCTTTCAAAATTTTCGAGTGCACACTATGTTTATACAAAATTGCAATCCAAGTCATTAGTATTACTTGGTAATAATATACATGCAAAAATTTAATTTCAAATTTCTGCACTGTTTGGGGTTATTGACGGGCTCTCAGCCAATCAACGCATTGAAATATTTGCTTATCATTTCTGCATTTTTAGGGTTATTAGTAGTTTATTAGTATTAATTTTTAAATATTAAATATTAGTATTACCTGATGATTTTTAACCGTGTATAAAGAAATGTTGAATAAAGAATAAAGAATAAAGCACTGGTGGGAAACCGAACACACAAAACGTGGGTTCACCAAACGAATTGATAATGTATATTGTACCATGGTAATCGTGAGATCTGAGGCTCTGTTGGCATTTCCAGCCTCTTACATTAATTAACTTACAATATCAACTTGCTTGATAAATCATTTTTTTTTTTTGTGGAATATATAGATATGAATCCGATGAAAGTGATTCTTATTGACAGGTACGAGAACTTAATGGGATTCCTTTACTGTTGGATCATTGTAACGTGGATGACCACAATCCCTGTATCCTTTGCGTTTACTGTTGTTTCTGTCTTACTTGATCATAGCGCATAGACTAGCATTCATATGACTATCTCCAGTAGTGTTACAAAAACACCATACTGGAAAGCATAAAACCTAATTTGGATTTGACAAACCATGCAAGTAATTTCATACTATGAAATGCCACAGGTTACCCTGGGATGGAACAGTATCCATCCGTCGAGGAGTAACAGCACCCTAAGAGATTCCTTGTTACAAAATCCAGGATTAGATGCGGTCTTGTAGCCCGGTCATGATCTATGTGGGCGTAGTTTCTAAAGAAACTGGTGCTGCATCGGTGGGGAATTGAAGCACAAGAAATTGGGATAATCAAACAAGTTGAAAAAGTAATTTGTACCATCGTAAGGTAAAAGAGGGCGGTGCTGACGTTTCAAGCGTCAGGCCTTTCTTCATTCGCTCTGACGAAGGGTTGACGTTCGAAACGTCAGCACCCCCTCGTTTACATTACCGTGCTACAAATTACTTTATCAACTTGCTTGATTATCCCAATTCATTTTCTATAGGTTAGGTGGGAGGACTGGTGCAAATAAGGGGCTGGGTCACCAAATTTTATGCATGATCAAAAGGGGAAGGTGCGTGAATTTGTTCAAACATAAAACCAGCAAAAATTATCTTTATTTTATACACGCAGGGGGAGTTGGGGGGGGGGGGAGTCAGGAAAAACTAAGCATGGGATATTCACTGTTGCACCGACGCCCCCCCCCCACCCCCAACCTTATAAATAATGACCGAGTTCGAGTTCTTCTTCATCGCTTGAAGAAGACTAGCAGTAAGCAGTGGAAACGCCACGACCACCACCCAAGTGACTCCTTCGTGAGACCATACATTCAACTAATTATCAGTTACCGAGTTATTAGTGACTGGTGCCTCTTCACTTATTCCCTTTAACTCTTGTGGTAGATATATGCCAGTGGGCAATTTTTGCTCTTAGAAATCTCCTTGAAAACAACTCGGAAAATCAGAAGGTTTTGTCATCGATGGATTATCAAGGTTTAGCTGATACCTCAAGATTACGTCAGTTTGGTGTGGAAGCTGTAGAATTAGACAACGGACGAATTAAATTAGAACCATTAACACGGACCAAGGAGAAAAGGCCGCGAAATGAATCGTGTCAGAGAAAACCAACATGATCGATTGGTCTCGTTGAACGCTACTGAAAGAATTACATAATTCTAATTGATTCTTTGATTCGTGTCATGATTACCTTAATTTAAAAGGTCCATGAGAAAGTGTTCCGAAAAAGTCGGTTTTGACGGGAGAAAGTAAACCAGCTTTGCTGCGAAAAATTAAGTTTTGGCGTGAAAAAGTATGTCGTGATAATTTAACTTCTGCCGCGAAAAAGTAAGTTTTGCCGTAGATGTGGGCTACAGTAACGTTTAGCATTATGCCAACAAGGCTATATTATGTATTAGTAAAAATCTACCAGTATACTAATGCAAATGCAGCAATTTGATTGGCTGAGCTTCTGCAGACTACCAGCCATTATAGTTCATCACTAAATTTTCTCCGATTCTTATTGGTTGGTTGGTTGGTTGGTACTTTTTTCACCGACACGATTCATTTTTGAAGATTTTTACTAAAACAATTAGATTATTCGCTCTTGATTTCTATTGGTTGATGAGGCTGATAGAAATCTGAAGCTCATAATCTTAAAAAATAACTCGGATATTACCAGCGCGCTGATTGGTCGAAAACCTATGGGTTATTGTGCTTGTAAGCCCATAGAAAAGAGAAACATTTTCTGTTTTTGATAATATAAATTCTTTATTTGTCACACGACGTAGTCACTGGATGTTGATCGCGACGTTTCGACTGCTTACTGCTAGTCTTATTCAGGGGATGGAGTCGACTGATTCCGGCTCACCATTATGTAGCTGCCTGGTCTGCTCTGATTGGTGCTTTTCGATCCTGTTGTTGTTCCTGTCCTGCTTGCTTTTGCGAATTGCCTCTTTCACCTTCACATAAGACTGCACCCTAATAACATCAACAGGAATTACGAATAACGGAATTGAAATTCCGGAAGCGTGCATGGATTCCGACGATCAAGAAACATAACAACAAACACCCGGCAAGCCAGCGGACCCCTGAGAAAAACAATGCAAGCAGGAACAATAGCAGAATCGAAATGCACCAATCAGAGCAGACCAATAGCTACACAATGGTGAGCCGGAAGAAGACTAGCAGTAAGCAGTCGAAACGTCGCGATCAACATCCAGTGACTACGTCGTGTGACAAAAGAAGAATTTATATTATTATGACATTTTCCACGATGAACAACAACCCGTGCCTTAACATTTTCTGTTTTTATGTGGCTAAAATGCAGAATACCCAGCCACTCATTAACATACTGATGAATAACAATAAAGTCCATTGTAATATGCCTCGTTCTTCAAAAGCCTCCGACGCATATATTTGAAGTGGCCGGGCATTCTACAATTGTTTTTATTAAAAGTTAGTTTATAAAAACAATAAACTGCAGTTTCTAGGGAGTCTTATAGGTTTACCGGCGTAACATACCCCCTGGAATATTGGGAAGGGTTTGTCAATCACTGACTCCCCTGCCCCTCGTGATTTACATGCTCTGCTCGTGTTCGATCTCCCAACATCCCGCTAACTCGACGTGATTTTTACTTTCCTTCAACGCAGACTGTTTCTGGAATCTTTGCACTCTTTCTTAGACAAAAACTCCGTAAATGAAAGAGCACCCTTCCCAAGGGTTTACGCGCCGCTGATTGCCTCCCTTGGGGGCAACGAACAATAACACCTCATCGTATTAAAATTCTGTGAACAGCGCGAAATTATCATTCTCTGAAGAAGACCGCAGAAGGCGGTCGAAAGTTTAGAGGCATTTTTACCTTTTTAGATCTGTTTTAAACAATTTTTAAAGAACTATGAGCACAGTTCGCTCCCACAGTTTTATTTAACACAGACTAATCTCTATGGCGGTCCATTTCCGCCAAAATTCGATCTTTGTATTTTATACTCGACTTGCTGTATTTTATGCTACCTTACACAATGTGACATCCAACTGTGTCTATTGTACATTGTACTTTTTGTTTTTCAAATTCAATATCACCTATTTGTGTTGCCAAATTGACGATTTTCTTCTGTTTTTTATGAAAATGTAAACAATGCAAGTTTCGACTTTCGATGTTTTGTATTCAACATCCAAGTTCATGTATTCGGCTTCGTTCGACATCCTTCCGCAATCCATTGAGAGAGGACATCGCAGGCGCAGCTAACCTCCACCCCCATCCCCACGGTAACTGTGGCAAAAAGCCCTCCAGTAGAGTGGAGTGGAGAGAATGATCCTACCCTACGACGGTCGCATGTTTGTCTTTTTAAAATGAGCGGTAGGAGGTAGCAAGGCGTGACAGGCCGCACAATCTCTACCGGTGTTTGTGATGGGTTTGTTCACCGGTATAAATTTCAATCCCGTGGAGATCACTTTTAATAGTATGGAAATAAGTGAGGTTTTTATTTGAGAGGTCATCCTTATTTGTTTGGTGTGAGGCTAAGTTTGTAGGTTTGTTTCTGCGTTCTTTTCGCTTTTTCGTGTTTGGGTTTTCGTGTAGTTATTTGACTCTTTACTAGGGTTTTCCCCACCCTTGGCGGTGTTGACACATTTACCAGACACATATGAGTACTCTTTACAATCTTTATTCAATTCTAACATCATTTGGCCTACTTCAGCTTTTAGTTTTTCAAGCTTTTTAAGTTTATCACTGCGACTAACCGCCGTTGGCGGGGTAGCTCTGGATTTGTAACGTTTGGTTTCTGAACCGCTTTCACTTGAACGATGGGCCTTAGCTTTGTCTTTGTTATAAGCTTAATTTTTTGTTTTTCTAGACGGCGGTAGTGAAATCTTGTTAGAGCGCGGATGAAACCTTGCTCTGCTGTCTCTTTGACTGTCCTTATGTCTTTCTTAAAATCTGTCACGCCTTGCTACCTCCTACTAGTACTCAAATAAATCAATCACTTCATTTTCGAATTAAACATGCTAATATCTCGGAAGTAATCAAAATATCTAATTTATTTATGAACATTTCAATGCAGGTAAGCACAATGTATGACAATAAAAATAGTTACTTACTTCATTCCGTTACCATTTCACTGTAATGTGTTGCGTTCGTTCCACAGTCTAGGAACCGCCATAATGAAAAGACAAACATGCGACCGTCATGGGGTAGGATCATTCTCTCTACTCCACTCTACTGGAGGACTTTTTGCCACAGTTACCGTGGGGATGGGGGTGGAGGTTAGCTGCGCCTGCGATGTCCTCTCTCAATGGATTGCGGAAGGATGTCGAACGAAGCCGAATACATGAACTTGGATGTTGAATACAAAACATCGAAAGTCGAAACTTGCATTGTTTACATTTCATAAAAAACAGAAGAAAATCGTCAATTTGGCAACACAAATAGGTGATATTGAATTTGAAAAACAAAAAGTACAATGTACAATAGACACAGTTGGATGTCGCATTGTGTAAGGTAGCATAAAATACAGCAAGTCGAGTATAAAATACAAAGATCGAATTTTGGCGGAAATGGACCGCCATAGTTTTCAGTTGTCGCTTCGTTCAATAACAAGTGCTGATTTCGCTCATAAAAGTTCTCATTAAAGCGCTCATTTTGCTCATATAAGTTCTCATCAAAGCTTACGACATTAGCAAGACATTTTCTCATTTTCAGATCACTTTCCGGCAAGCTTAATTTTTTTTTACCCCTTGTGATCTTGCGGGGGTCGAAGAGCAAATGGTTATCTTCTTGTCACGTTTAGACGGACGTGACGAGCCAAAGGCTCATGAGATTCAGTCTCCAAGTTGACCATTGTCATAACTAGCTAACTGGAGACATTTGAACTTCTGTTAAATTTAGTAAGACCGCTAATCGTCCTGTAAAGCTATAAAACTACCCGTAAAACTACCCCAAACTCTAGGTACGATGCACGCTCAGAGTGAACTTTGATCAGCAGACTTCGGTGATGACAGTTCTCGTATTAAGATCGGTGCTCTCGTGTTCTACGTGACCAAGTACGAACAGTATCTACACCGTGAGTGATCGAGTCTCCACAAAAACTCGCTTTTACGCTTCGCGTATCCACGAGTTAAAAAAGACGGAATTCGACCGAAACCTTTATGCGGTCTGCCATAGACATCCCACGTAATAACAATGTTTCTTCTTCTTTTTGTTAGAAACTTTAGGGACCGGTCATTTATCAGGGGCCGTGGCGCGGCCTTTAACGTCTGGGAGCTAACGACTGCCGAAAGCAGCAGTAAACTAGGGGGGTCCGGGGGCATGCCCACCGGGGAATTTCACAATTTGAAACTTCCTAAATGCGATTTCCAGCGTTCTGAGGGGTATTATGACACTCGTGTTCTCTTATCTTTGTGTTTGTGCGTGTTTTTGCATGATTTTGTTTT
>OX453278.1:27667566-27857566 GCA_949710005.1 Ricordea florida | reverse complement strand
TTAATTACTAGAATTGATATATCTGCAAAGGGATATTAAACTGAAAGTAGATTAAAATTGCACAGTTGTGGAATACAACTTTTTGTTGAATAATCTCACTGAGTGCTGCATGGAACTTAATTTTAATGTTTTAGGCATGATGTTCTCCTGTTTATTTGCTATTGTAAATAGTTACTCATTTTAACAATAGCATGCATTGTTAATTAATATTTTTAATATTTCAGCTCATACCCACAAGCCCACTTGTGAAGTACAGTATCTTACAGTATTATATAGACATGAGTGTTTTATTGGGAATTACACCACTCGTAAAATTCGTACAAAACCACATCCGGAACCATAGTGGTGTATTTTCCATATCCTCGCTTAAGTGAGGATGTCAATAATGATAATAATAATTGCATGATTCATGTGTACAAAGATGCCAAAGAAATTTCCTACTGTGTTTTGTTTAAATATCAATATTGTACAGCGCTGTAAATGATCCCCCACCGCAAATGATCCTCAGACGGGAAATAATTCCAAAATTGGACCGCAAATGATCCGGAACCTCAAATGATCCCCGCTGTAGACCTCAAGTTATCCCGCCAGAAAACCAAGAATGGCAAATTTCCAGCGGGATCATTTGCGGTCCACACGGGTGATCATTTGCGGATCGGGATCATTTCCGGTCCAATTTAGGGATCATTTGCGGCGCTGAACAAAACAAATCTTTTCCTGGTCTATTTCGTTATTCTCATAACCTGGATGGTTAATGAAGTGAATATTGTAATGATAAGTTAGATACTGGTCACTACTGGGACGTAAAGGGTTAAAGCAATGGATTTTTATAAGGGGTCTTCTTCGTTCCGGTTGCCTGGTTCGTCACGCAACGCTTGTCCCCATTAGGTAACGACCCAAACGGCGAAGGAGACTTCGGAAGGGCCAGCTTCAAAACACGAAGACAGAAATTTGGGTCATGAATACCCTCTGTATATTATATAAGGTCGTCTTCGCTCCTGTTGGGGAGCATAGGGCGTCGGCCATGGATCTCCACCTGACTGCAGTTCGCTTTGTTTCGATCTAGTGATGTTCTTCTTAGGGACGGACCATTAGAAAAGTGATGGGGGGGGGGGGGTGGGGAATTTTCAGCTTGCACGAATTTTTTGTTTCGCTCACTGCTTTTGCAGGAATTTTTTTTTTCAGGTGAACCTCTCTGCACGAATTTTTTTTACTGCGTGTGAAAAAGTCACAATTGGACCTTCCTTCTGCATGAATTTTTTTTTTACCTTCTTCTTTGCATGAATTTTTTTTTTGGCATTTTGCCTTGCATGAATTTTTTTTTGTTTTTTTCCCCACCCCCCCTTCATCACTTTTCTAATGGTCCGTCCCTTAGCGAGCTCGTCTCCCGGGGGCGGGGGTACTCCCATATATGGGCTATATAGGTAAGTGCCGCGGAATAGGTTATGGTTTTTGAGATTCTCGGTCCTTAAATAGGGTATCTTTTTTGAACCTTTTGTTTCTGTGTCCCTGGTTCTTAGATAGGGTAGCTTATGCTATTAATAATTTTGTTTTTTCCTTGAATAGGGTGTCATTTTTCAGCTTTGGGCCTTAAAAAGGATATCAGTTTTCGCTTTCTTAGTCCTTAAATAGGGTTAGGGTTCACGAACCTTCGCGGCACACCCCTATCCAAAATTCGCGGGAGTACCCCCCTCCCCGGGGCTCGTCTACCACACTTCGCCTCCAGGATTGCTTTGGGCGGCCTCTTCTTCCGGTCCCTTGATGATTCCACTCGAGGGCGGAACGTGTGACATTATTCTCAGGCTTCCATAGCGTATGCTCAATCCATTTCCATTTTCTTCTCTTAACTCATTTCCGACGGCCCAAAAATCAAGCAAATTGACGGACATTTCATTTTTATTTAATATCTCCGCAGATATTTACAAAGATATACCTCATTTTGAAGGGTACAAAATAGGCTTTCCAAACATATATAGTTCACATTATAGTAGGCAATAATATTTTCCCAAAAAAAGTTGGGATTTTGCCTAATTTACATAACGTATGCATACAATTTGCATATAAATCCCCATAAACCAAGATGCCAGCCAATTGCTTAAAAAGGTTAAAAGAAAAAAGTTTTTTTTTATCTGGTATCATTTCTTTCAACTCTGCTTGAAAAATATCAAATACAGAATTTAATACAATTTAATTTCTATAAGCCATTTTTACAAACAAAAAATTGATAAAAGTTTGTTTTTCAAAATTTCCGGGGAGCTTTATCAATATGGGAATGTCCATCAGAATAGGATGTCAAATGATAGGAAAAACCCTCCTCCTTAACCCCTCCTCACGCTCTCAAATCAGAATTCAAAAATTCATCATGCATCTGTTACTAAAGCATACAAGGTAAAATTCACCAGGTGATTGGGTGCGTCCATTTACTTCCTGTGTGCCAAATTTGGAAGCAATAGGAAGTAACGTAATATTTTGGTGAGTTTTCTAAATCATGGGTTTTACAAGACCCCATGATCGTGAGTTCGTCGGAAATGAGTTAATGCTTTCTTCTATGTGACTTTGTTGTATCCTTTCCACAGTCTATAACGTCTCATTTCTTCGGCCAGTTGAGCTACCTTTCCAGACTCGTATAGGGTTCGCCGTGGCATTCCATTGTCGGTGTCCTATTCAGGTTCTGACTTTCGGAGAGAACAGCTTCATCCACAGTCTTTGCTTCATTCTCGTTCTCACCTTATGGTCATAATTCGGTTGTAATGATCCCTGCTTGACCTCTACTTGTAACAGAGACACGGCAAAGTTTTCCATAGTTTCGGTTTCAGTAACCCAATAAATCCACTGCGTGGGGGGTTAGCCTTCGTAGCTTCACCAGAGCTCCGTTTGCCGCCCCTTTTCAGAGTTTCAGTTAGGCCTTCACGGCTACCGAAGCGGCCCTGACGAAGAAAGCTTCCCAGCCGACCGGTTTGCTCAGTTGGTTGAGCACTGGGTCACAGACCATCGTGTGGCAGGTCGTCGGTTCGAACCTTGGCCGGACAGTCACTCAGGGTCTTTAAATTACTGAGGAGAAAGTGCTGCCTTTGTAGTGACATCTGTAAATGTGAATTCCCTCAATGCTCTTTAAAATAACAGTTCAAGTTATGCAAGACTGAAGAAGCGTACAATGTGTCGATATACTTGACGGCCAGGATAGCATAATGACTGTCACTAATAAGCTTCCGTTCTCTTCGACTAGCTCGACACTCGACACTCGACCAAAACCCAGACTCGGACGGCAGCGAACAGTATGGCACTCATAGTAATGAATCAACAAACAACGTGAAATGACCGCATTTCAATTTGGTTAGAAGACGCAAGTGTAGCCCGAGTAAACGCTTCTCAGGGCGTCTAGTTCCTGATGGATATCGAAATTTTGAAATAATTAACCGTACACTTTCATGTGTCAGTTTCAAAGAACCTGTCGGTCATTATTGAATTTCTCAATTATCATCCGTGGACGATTTTCCTTCCTCGTTCGCACTTAGCGGGTCTTAGCGGCAGCTATACCTTGCTTTTAAAATCACTCTGTTTATTTTATGTATAAAGCAGTTAAAGGCTAAACTTCAGAATACCCGGCCACAATTCCGTGACATTAAAGTTCTGCTCCCGCAGTCCCGCAGTCAATAAATATTTGCATATGGAAACAAAAGAGAAATACATAAGAAGCATGCTCCCGCAGTCCTGTAGTCATCCGCAAATCAAAAACTTACGCTAACGCATGAAAATACCAAATTCTTTAATCCATGAGCCGAAACAGGCACGATACACATGAATATACCTCGTTCTATAATCATGTGCCGAAAACAAGCACAACACCTCTTTCCCACTGCGGGACTGCGGGAGCACTAGCTCTACACCCTTCTCATACTTTTTTTTTTCGACTACGGGACTGCGGGACTGCGGGAGCACTAGTTCTACACCCTTCTCGTATTTTTTTTTTTCGACTACGGGAGTGCGGGACTGAGGGAGCACTAGTTCTACACCCTTCTCATACTTTTTTTTTTCGACTACGGGAGTGCGGGACTGAGGGAGCACTAGTTCTATACCCAGTCCATCCACTTTATTTCTTTTAAAATATTTTTTGGCCCATTTCTCTATTTTAATTTCATGATTGCCATCGCGACTGCGGGACCACGGGAGCACGAGATTAATGTCACGCAATCGTGGCCGGGTATTCTGAAGTTGCTCCCCGCCTGAGAGAGGTTTCCGCCTTAGAAAGAGCTGAGTAGTCTGACACCCAAACGTCAAAACGTAGCACACACTGCACAACAGGCGTGATTTTTCGAGTCAGGCGAACAGTTATGCGAATTTCATCCTTTTTTGGCCAGCCTTAAAAATTTCTGAAGGCTCTATGTTCGGATCGTGTGCGGCAAATTCAGTCGTTACCAAGCAAGACACAGAAGTGAAATACTCCTGAAATACTGCCAGATACACAAAATACAGTTACATACATACATACATCTTTTATTAAAAAACTCGGTAAAATTTTCAGTAATAATAGAATGAAATCCAAGTACAATTTGGACTAAAAACAGGAAAGAGGATAAGGACGATGAAGGATAAGCGATCTGCTCAGCAGACGTTACTAACTTAGGGACGGACCATTAGAAAAGTGATGGGGGGGAGGTGGGGAAAAAAACAAAAAAAAATTCATGCAAAGAAGATGGTAAAAAAAAAAAATTCATGCAGAAGGAAGGTCCAATAGTGACTTTTTCACACGTAGTAAAAACAATTCCTGCACAAGCAGTGAGCGAAAAAAAAAATTCGTGCAAGCTGAAAATTCCCCACCCCCCCCCCCCATCACTATTCTAATGGTCCGTCCCTTAGGTTAAATATTTATTACGTCTGCGACGCAGGCAACAGTAACCAGTACGCAAGTATCAGTGAAGTATCGGCAGAATGTCGGTAGCCTATCGATCGATATGTCGGCCGACAATCGGACAGCAACTCTTGGTAGACGTATCGACCGACACTCAGCTGATATATCGGTCGAGAGGTGCACAGGATACCACGTTTTTCAGTCTGCATTCAGCCCACTTATGTATATGGGATTTGGTAGGGCGCATATAATTAAGTAAACGTCCAGCGGACGCATGAGCACAAAGTAGAACACAGGAGATCGCAAGTATACGTGGCAAAAAAAAACCATGTATATCTGGTCATAATTTTGAAACAAATGGCTAACCATAATCAGGAGTGGTAATGAGCTTCTGCCTAGCCTCCCACGCCAACGTTCTTAGGGGTTCGTCACGGAATCAATATCAGTTTCTGGGCAACCGTGCACCTACCACTCCCCTAAACCAACATTAACGCTAAGTTTTTAGCTCATTATTACTTGTTAGATTATGGGAGGGGTAGGTGCACAGTTGTCCAGAAACTGATATTGATCCCGAAACGTGGGATAGGAACGCGTGACGAACCCCTATAAGAACGTTTTGCGTGGGAGGCTAGCTCCTGCCATAATATACACCAATGCCTTTTGTAGTGAAGGCGCGATCTATTACGTAACCATAATACCGGTGTTATTTTCACGTGTGAAGATATCATGCTTTCCGCTGGAAGCTCACTTCAAGTGGTATTTCACTGAGGTTTAGATAATAAACATCTATATGGCATACATCTGGGTCACGCGGCCTTGACTAAATTCAAATGTGGCCCCGCCCAGGATGCAACAGCACGTGATCAAAGCATGATGGAGGATAGCATGCTGGGAGGCGGGAAAATACGCGTGTTTTGACTGACAACACAATCAAGGAGTCTCAAGCTTAAAAGCAACTTGCTCCGACATTATTAGACTTGTTAAGTCCAGAGACTACTTTTTCAGGTACTCTATAAATCATTCATCCAGCGTTTTTGCGAAGTAAATTTGCGTTCTTATGAGTTCAATTTTATTTGTGTTCTTATTATTTGTCGCCGATGAATGAAGTCTATGAATATTACAAACACTTAATGTCTTGGGAAACCGGTTAATCCTGTTTACCTAGCCTTTGACCTGGTCTCAGGAAATATTTGGACCCACGGACTGTTTTCTGTTTTTTTTCCCTCTGTACCTACTGTTTAGTGTATAGTATATAATCGCTGCGCAATGAAGTCAAGACACGTGTTGTGGTCTCGTTTTGGTTCACCAGCAAGACCCATGTGCTGATTGAATGAAAAGCGATTGGGCCGAGGCTCAGGCCACATGTAAATCACGCCCGGGAAATCACTCTGCCCTTACATTCTCCTTCACTCTGTGTGTTTCTACAGCCAAGGCAAAGTAATACATAGATATATCAGCTTAAACAGGTAAACAGTTTAAGATGTCTTGATCTCTATTAGAAGCCTTAGGCCGATTTGGGAAACCGAGAATTTAATAGGCAACCTTATGCATTGGTTTTCGTTACTTTTTCTCATTTTTTTGTTTGCACTTTACGTAAGTTATTTAGTCGCAGATGCATGAAGACCACTCAACCGCAAAAGGGTATATACTTCATGTATCCCCTATTATACTGACCCCTTTTGCTGTTAATATGCAATCATTTGTGCCAAATGTCAGTCAGAAATGAGTAGGTAGATTCATTTGGGTCCAAGTAACACGCAGCTGTGCGAAACTATCATTCAGTAACAAAATTTCAATATCCATAATCATTCATTTACATTTGTAGCCATTCATTTGCATACTCAGACAAACAACTTTGAGGACTAATTTTACAATAGCACGAAAACAAGTACATTTAAGATCTAGAGATTATTCATGTTAGAAAAATAAACATTCATTTCAGTCAATGAATATAATAGGGAGGTAATTTTTCTTTGGGGGAAGGGCTGGGTCTTCAGAGGGAGGCTCATCAGTGAAAGTGACCGCCAGAAGGGCTTGTATTTCATATACCGGATCCGAAATAATTACAGTACTGTCCATGAAACAAAGGAACAAAGCGAACATAACAATACCTAATTAGCAAGGCCTACCGGAATAATAATGTCTCTTGTCCTCGGCCATTTTAGTTCGGTATATGAAAGTCTACCCGTCAAAAGGGAAGGGTCATACCTCTTTGTAATTTTTTGATTTTCTTTTCTTTTTTGAAAGATAAACTAGTCAGAGCAGCACATCTGCGAATAGATTCGGAATGATTTCCGCACAGGTCCCTTCTTCATTATGCATGCTCTAGTTGAATTGTCTTGAATATCCACAATCATCCATTAACGTTTGTAGCCATTCATTTGCATACTCAGACAAACAACTTTGGGAATAGAGCAGCACTTCTGCGAACAGTGAAGTTAACGTTGTGAAACTTCTTTATTTCTCCGACGCGTTTTGTCTGTCTAACGTAGACTCCTTCAAGGAGTTAGTTTTGCAAACTTTGCAAACAGCGCCTGTATTTAAGCCAAACTTGGAGCTATTTCGCTGGCCGAGAAACCAGCGAGGTTTCGCCGGATTTATGAAAAGGAACAGGCAAGGCTGTACGTAGGAAATTACGCTAGGCATATTAAGTTTTTTGGGGGCCGCAAATTGAACTAAAAAAGGGGAGGGGTCAGGAGCTTTTTTATTAAATCGCAAGGGAGGGCCAACACTTTATTTTTGGAAAAAATACCAAAATTCCCCCAGCAGGCTTCTTTCCCCCTCCAAGAAAAAAGAAATACTTTCCCTAACACGTTTGCACACCAATTGCCAATAAATAAGATGAATGGAATGCCATTACAGTGATCTCAACTGTACCATTTTTGTTCTTGTACTAACGATACAATCAAAAGAAACGGTCTGAAAATCTTAATTTTGCTAGAAATTGCTCCTTTTCAGCGATATCCCTTGGAACTTTTCGGAATTGAGACATTCCCTCGGGGTAGCTAGGGCAACGCCTTTTCACTCTGGCTTGAAAAATTGCCAGCATACTCAGAGATTTTTAGGCCGCAAACGGCCTCCGAGTTCGGTTCGGTCGAGAACCGCTTGAACAGCCATGGCTATCTTTTAATACCGCTGGAAACAGCGAACGATAAGGAGGCGCGCACGATTCTGCGCTAATTCACTGAGCAAATCTACTTCATATTTTTCTCTATCCAACGGCTTAAAAATATCAGGCGCGCGTTTTTTTTTTATCTTTATGTCAAGAGCTTGGGCTGGATCTGATTATCAGTGATAATTATTCTTTGAAATCTTGGTGAATATCTTGGTACACAAAACAATTATTGTTCCGTTTTATATATTGTTTTATTGTATACCAGTGAAATAACTTCAGTCACAGACTCGGAAACCAGCACTGAATAAAGCGAGATTTTCTGGCTATTATCATAGTTTTTCTTCAATCAAAACTCATACAATGTGGTCCCAGAACCTCTGACTCTATACTGGCACCTCGTGAGGTGAAAAGCGTTGAATATTCCCAGATGGTGAGCCAATCAAATCACGTAAAATGCTAAGGTCGCTGAGTTGGTGTAAGCCAAAATTATAAATTAGCTGAGGATATGGGCCACCGTCAGGAATGTAAAATATTTGAATTAATAACCAGTGGGATTAAATTATTTCCATTTGGTATAATTTAAGCTAAGAATATCATAACTTTAGTACAGTGTTAATATTTCTTCTTCTAGGTACTGACCAATTCATTAATTATTACTCAGTTGTAGAAGATGCAATCAGACTCTCTGGAACTTGTTCAAGTTAGAGAAGGGTTCCTGTCAATTAGAGCGGCCAAGGATATTCCCTGCGGGTCTTTTTTGACAGACATTTGGGGCACTGTGATCAACACTCCCAATCTATATTCAGTTCAACTGACAAAAGAAAAGCATATAATGCCAGAGGGACCCGTGAAATTTACCAACCATTCATGCCAGCCAAATGCAAAGATTGTGTTTGCAAAGCGCGATGGGTTGATGGCAAAAATACATCCGGGTCATGAAATCTTTGGGTACATGGTTGCATGCCAAGACATTCATAAAGGAGACGACATAAGATTTGACTATACAACTACAGAGTATGAAATGGCTGAAAGTTTCCAGTGCGATTGTGGTATGGCTTGCTGTTTGGGAGAAATTAAGGGTTTTAAGTTTCTGACTCCCGAGCAGCAAAGGGAGCGAAAGAATGATGCTTCTCCTGCTATGCAGGCATTGTATAACAACTTGTAACACTTGACTGGATGGATGAAAATGAACATTAAACAGAGTAAATTAAAATCGTCCACTCTTTTCTGTCTCATTTTTATCAGTGCAAAATGGGAAGGGAGTGGGATGAGGAGAGGGGAGAGAAGATAAATAAAAAATGATGAATGAATTTAGGGGCGTAGATGTGATTTTTCAAAGAGGGGTCACAAGGTAGATCATCTTCATAACTTCAGTTACGAATAAGAACATGGTCCACTGCAAATGTTCGGTCCTGCAAATGGAGTATTTAACTACTCTAGCACTGGAAAAGATTTATTGCATGTTGACTCTTCGGATTCGCCTGGATTCGCTTCCTGAATTCTAGGGACATAAAACAATTATCTCTCAAAACAGAGACACACGGGCACAACAGGACCCCCCCCCCCCCTAGCTACGCTAGAAATAAGAAAAAGTATAAGAAAAGCTGGTGCACTAGTTCGATTTTCATTGCTGACTTGTTTTCTGCTTTGAATTAATTCTCTCTTCTCCATTATGCGAGTGCAAAGCAAAGAAATCCCGAAATCTCTGTTAGAGGCCGAAGGGGTAGAGTGTATTTGCCTCCGCTGCCGTTGTAGGGCTCGTCACGCAGTATTTCGTCACGCAGTACTTCTCCCCGCTGCGTGACGAGCCAGACCATGCGATTTGGGAAGGAACCTGGTTACCCAAGGGCAAGAGCGTACCTAGGGGGGGCGGGGGTCCTGGGGTGTCCGTGACCCTCCCCCACCCCTTTTGAGATAATCGTTTTATGTCCCTATGATTCAGGTGGCGGAAAAACGCGATTCCGAAGAATCCACATGCAATAAACTTTTCTAGTGCCTTGTGGATATTTTTGCTTTTTATTTCACTTAGTTTTATTAATTCGTTTTCATTCAGTTTAATGAGTTTAATGGACAATGGACATTTTTAATAAGTTAATGTGTGATCGGGATTAAGTGAATAATTACTATAATTGAAAGGCCAGTCAATCAGTCCCCTCGAGTCGAGTCAAGGTTAAGTTATCACCAACAGAGTTTTTTTTTGTGTTTCCGCCTCGACCGCCGGGTCTTCACCCTTCAGGTACGCGTTATTACGCTTTTAATCTTTCATTTTTCGTTTTGTTTGATTTGTAGTCTACCTCGAATAGAATAATTCTATCGTACATTTAAAAAGGCTTATCTTTGGTAGCCCATGTGGTTTCAAAGGTATGAGCGGATTTTTGTGCTTTATTGGAAACTCAGTCTATAAATTATTGTTAGATTTCAGAATATTGTTAATTACATTATTAAAGAAAAAACCCGAGGCCGGTTGCTGGTCAGTTCTCCTTTCGGGCGTCCACTTCAAAGTTTCTGAAGGTTTCTAGTTGAAGGAATCGAAAGGTTGAAAACAATAGGCTATTGACATTAGACCAGTAACGCAGCATGTCTACTGAACCAGCGGAAAGCGTCAGTTCGGAACCTAATGAAGACAATCTCAAAAGGGAACGGAAGATCGTTAGGGGAAAAATAACTCGATCGATAAAAAGAGTGCAGGAATTAGCCTCTAGCGGTGTTAAAAGCGTAAGAAGGCTTGAGAAGGAACTTGAACAATTGCGGAGGGATTACGATAGAGCTTGCGAAATCCATTGTCGTTTCTATGATTTCATTGGGGCGGACGAAGAAGCATTAGATAAGTGGGAGAGTGAATTAGCAGATGATGTTTTTGGCATTGAGCAAGAAATCGAGGAGCGTATTAGTGAATTGAAGAGTAAGAAAATCGTCAGTACTCTGACACCTAACAACGCGACTGATCATTCACCGGAACCGCAAACACCACAATCGGATAATTTAACAGCACCGCCACCTGGAACGCACGCCTCAAGCGAGTTGCAATCGGGTCAAGCATTCATGCCTACACAAGCCGCATTTGGCCACCTACAAATAGTACAAGGTCCTATCTTTTCCTCTAGTGTAGCTAGCAATGATCAGGCAGATTCGGGTCAGTCTTTTGATGACTGGATCGATAAATTGATCGAATTTCAAGAAACAGCTCTGCCACCGGAAGTTGAAGGCCAAGTTTCAATTGCTGATGCATTGTACAAATTAGAAGCTGGAAATATTCCAGGCATTACTTTAGCGAAATTCGATGGCAATCCTTTGGCGTACGCAGATTTCATTCACCGTTTCAAGATCCATATTCATATACGTTAAGAGAATAAATTGTAATAGGGGTAGCATTGTTGTTAGTTTGGTAAGAAACTTGATGTATGTAATGTTAGTAATGTACAGTTGCATGTTTTAATAAAAAAAAAATAATAATAATAATAATAAAAAAAAAAGATCCATATTCACGATAAAGGCCATATTTCAGACGATATGAGGCTGATTCAGCTAAAGATGCTTCTTACCGGCGACGCAGAAAGATCAATTTCCGGTTTAGGGTCTAAAGGAATAATGTACGCCACGGCTCGGAAAACGCTGAAGGAACAATTTGGACAGTGTAGCGTAATCGCCCGCGCCCTGATCAGTAAGCTCACCTCAGGAGATCGAATAGGGAGGAATGATCGGATCAAACTCAGGGACTTCTCGATCGATTTGATTAACTGTTTAGCAACTATCCAGTGTATAGGATTTTCTGGCGACATCAATGCGAACGAGAATCTTAGGAAGATTATTACCCGTCTACCAGAAAAGCTCATCGAGAGGTGGCGAGCCATTGCATCTGAGTTACGAGAGATAGACTGGACAAACCCCATCTGTGCGGCACATATCCGACTTCGTTAGGGATGGACCATTACAAAAGTGATGTGGGAGGGGGGGGGGTGGGGAATTTTCAGCTTGCACGGATTTTTTTTTTTCGCTCACTGCTTGTGCAGGAATTTTTTTTCAAGTGAACCCCTCTGCACGAAATTTTTTTACTACGTGTGAAAAAGTCACAATTGGATCTTCCTTCTGCATGAATTTTTTTTTTACCTTCTTCTTTGCATGAATTTTTTTTTTGGCATTTTCCCTTGCATTAATTTTTTTTTTGTTTTTTTCCCCACCCCCCCCCCCCCCCCCATCACTTTTCTAATGGTCCGTCCCTTAGGAAGAGAGTAAAGGCGGAGTTTGACCCAGACTTCCGCGATATTAACAGAGTGTCCAGAAACGAACGAAGTCACAACAAAGGCGTTTTCTCTGCACAGCGTGACCAGGTAAAGGCTCCGTTAAAGCGTTCTGTGTGCCATAACGAAAACCACAGGGTTCCCGAGTGTCCAAAGATGACTCAAGCTACAATCAGGGAAAGGCTTCAACTGGAAAGCCCGGCTCTGTATCGGATGCTTGAAGCGGGGCCACCCCATAAAGGAATGCAGGTCGAAGAAGAAATGCGATAAGGATCCAGCTTGTACGTATTCTCACCATCCCCTGTTGCACTCGGGTCCAGATCCAGCTTTTCCTGCTGCCACACCAGCAAGCGGCATGGCATCGATTCTGGACAACTCAAACATGATGCCTGTAGTCAGAGCACAATTTAGAGCGCCCAATGGCAGAGTACGTGAGGGAAATGTCCTGATCGACAGCGGAGCGGGAACAATCGTTATGAGAAGAGACTTTGCCAAGCAACTGGGGCTTCAGGGCAAACGAGAGCGTATTGACCTTGCTGTAGTAGGAGGAGAGAAGGTTGAGCAACCCGAAAGTAGAAGAGTGCACTTCTGGATATCTTATGTGGATGGAGGAGAATAATTCAAAGTCGAGGCGCACGAGATAGAAAGGACCGTCCTCAACGTGCAGGGTATAAACAAACAGTGGCTCGCTTCCCTGCCCTACTTAAATGGTATCCAGTTCTCTTACACCGAAGGCCCTGTTGATTTAATTCTTGGAGTCCATTACAGTCATCTCCATGCTGAAGAAGAGTCACGTCAAGGCAGACCGTTCGATCCTGTGGCGAGGAAAACCAAACTTGGATGGTACGTGATTGGATCGAAAAGTGGGTGTAGAACATCTCCTGTCTGCTCGATTAGCTTTGTACAGCCTGTCAACCTAGAGAAGTTCTACGAGTTTGAGACCTTGGGGGTGCAGGCACGCAATTGTTCTTGTCCAAAGTCACCTTTGTCGCTAGAGGACAAACGAGCCATGGAATTGCTAGAGAGCTCCTGTGAGCTTCAAGGTAACAGATACGTGTAAGCACCAAACCATGGTTGAGTCGAGACGTTCCATAAAATGCTTACTTTATTGAAAATTGCAGAGGTTATCCGAACACATAAATGACTATGATGATGATTATGATGATTATGGAGGTTATGAAGATTATGATGATTATAAAGATTATGGTTCGACTAAAAAGCAATAGGTTAAGATAATACTAAGAAACTGGTCAACTAATTGAAAATCACTGAAAGACTAACACTTACAAATATTCCTCTGATCCAGTAGAGCGAAGAAAATCGGGATATAACGAACAAAACGGTAGCAAAAGAAACAAACAGCGAAGGGATCAAAGCACGAGGCGATTGTGTAACCTATATGAAAATTGATACCAATCGCATGGTTGGGCCATGGGCTAACGCAAAGTCACGCGTGCTTACAATAAGGCGTGTAAAAATAATCGAACAAACAAAGCGAGACGTTTGAATCTAACAATACGTCATCGACTTGCCATGGAAGGATGCCGGGTAAAACCTTGTTACCAAACAACCGCCCATTGGCCGAGGCGAGATTACGGTCCTTAGAAAGAAATCTCAAGAAGACTCCCGAGAAAGCAGAGATGTACCATAAAGCCGTATTGCAATACGAAGAGAATGGTCGGGCGCGCCGCCTGACTGAAGCGGAATTGGTGGCAGATACCAAGCCAGTGTACTTCCTCCCACATCACGGGGTTTGGAGAGCAGACAAGATTAGGGACGGACCATTAGAAAAGTGATGGGGGGGGGATGGGGGTAGAAAAAAAGAACAACAAAAAAATTCATGCAAGGGAAAATGCCAAGAAAAAAAATTCAAGCAAAGAAGAAGGTAAAAAAAAATTCATACAGAAGGAAGGTCCAATTGTGACTTTTTCACACGTAGTAAGAACAATTCGTGCAGAGGGGTTCACCTGAAAAAAAAAAAAATTCCAGCAGAAGCAATGAGCAAAAAAAAAATTCGTGCAAGCTGAAAATTTTCCCCCCCCCCCCCCATCACTTTTCTAATGGTCCATCCCTTAGCACGCCTCTAAGAGTCGTGTTTGATCCTGCGTGTCAGTTCCAGGGCACTTGTCTCAACTCATTCCTTTACACAGGTCCAGGTCTCATAGGCAACCTTCTAGGAGTGTTGTTGCGATTCCGTGAAGAAGAAGTTGGCTTTATGGGAGATATCTCGAAGATGTTTCTACAGATTTGCCTTCCTGAGAGCGACACACATGTTCATCGATTCCCGTGGAGAAATCTCGACATCGATATATCAAACCTGTAGAAATTGTACACGAAAAGAACCCGCATATTTCTACTGCGAAAACGAAACCAGCATTTTTGATGTGTCTGCGCTTTCCTGTAACTTGACTTAAAATAGTTTTTCTTTCAAACGAAGACATTTTCCCTCGGCTGAAACTATTTTTCATTCACCCAAATGAAAAAAATATTCACTCGACGTCTTTTCAAATTCGACACTGTGCCTGTGTCAAAAATGAAGTGCCAGGAAGGCATAAATTTCCTCTGTTTACTTAAAAAATAAAAGTTTATTCGAGACTGAAAACGCCTACAGTGCGATAGTATTCTTAATTGTCTTAATTGCCAGGATAAACGGTTACTACGTTTATCATGTGACCCGCCCAGTCCCGCTCGTGCAATCACATAGAAAACTATAGTAAAAGCTGGCGTGTGTAGGGCCGGACAGGTTGACATGAGCCGGTCCGGAAAAACCCGTCCGGCCCTACTGCACTTGTTCGGCTTTGCCGCGAAAACAAAAACATTGAACAACAGAATTGAGAAAAGATGCTACGTTTTTCGATGAATTGCGAACTTCTTGTTCTGACTCGGAAAAGTGAAGGAAGAGTTTTTATTGTAGAATTTTTTTTTGTAATTTTGCCCGCACGCGCCAGGCTATCGCTTCCTATTTAGAATAAAAACAAACTGTTTTTGAAATTTTCAAAACTTAGTCAGTGCTCGGTCCGTACGTCATGACCTCGAGCCACATAGACGCTTCTACACAAAAAGGAAGTGGTGCGAGAAAAGTTGAATTAACTATCCATCAGGGGCACCCAATGAGAATATAGTTCAAAACCACTTAAACATAGCTTTGTTAAAGTGTTTTAGTATTTAAAAGGTAGATATAAGCATATTTTTATCCCCTAAAATTTTTTAATCTGTTCGGATTTCCTAGCTGAAAGTCTTGGGATCCGAAAATTATAGCGATCAAAACTTACCTTTTCGAAAATTTCAGCCAGAAAAAAGGCTCCCGAAAATTCTAGGTGACCTTTTTACGTTAAAAATCCGGTAAAAATGGGCAATAATACCATTTTTTAGATGTTCGAAAATCCTAGGAGAGGCAAACAAGCAAAGAAATTTTTTTAACAAATTTTCCGAAAATTCTACATCTCAATCGTCTTCCGAACAGATATTTTCCGAAAATTGACATCAGTTGGGTGCCTCTCTATCCATGTGGAGCGGGACTGTGGTAAAGGAGTGTAGGAGTTTACTCCGAAATTTGCAGCTTTCTTTCTTCTTTTACTGATAACAGATGACGATATTAAGATAAGTAAAACTGCAAGTGGTACATCGAACGATAAAGTTGTTTCACACCACAAGTTTTGAAAACAATAATCTCTTTCCATCCTACTCGCTAGCAGCTTTTCTCAATTTGTTGCAATTGCCCCTTGAGGAAGGTCTCAATGGGTGATGACTTTTACGGCTAACGGTTAATATTTTTGACTGTTTTACGGCTAACGGTTAATATTTTGGCTGTTTTACGGCTAACGGTTAATATTTTTTACGGCTAACGGCTAAAATTGTTCAATATTTACGCTTACGGCTAATTTTTTGGCCGTTTTACGGCTAACGGTTAACCCCATTGAGACCCTCCTTGAGGCGATTAACGAGTTTCCAGTATCTACCACAAATTCCCATTCAGAAATATTACTTTGTTATTCCCATAATTTTTTTTTCCGGAACAGAAATTTCAAAAGCAAAATATGGCCTTGCCATAGACGTGCGTTTGCAATCTGATAACGTTTTGCTAAACCAATCAGAGACGATGTAAGGAAAGCCTCATTTCAGTGAACCAAAACGGCTTGTTGCAACTTTCAAATGGTACAACTTTTAGTGATACAACTTTTAAACGTTAAATATGCTGCAAAATTGAAGGCCTTAACCCTTTTGAGAATGAAGAAGACTGATAAGAATAGTGTTTTTTTCCCTGGAAAACTCTGGGCGGAAATATTCTAGTGGTGAAGACCGTAACTTGTGCAGGGACGTCTTCAGGACCCACACCACCCCTCTGTTATCCCTGTAATACTATTATTTCAAAGTATTTTCCCCTTAAAACGTCTGAAATATTCAACTCAATATTTTCTCTTGTATTGTCTTCTTTTGTATTATCCTTTTGTATAATACAGTTCTCTACAAAGCGTAACTGAACTTCCTACCTTAACAGGTCCGTGAAAGCACGATTTTGTAAGGGTCAGGCATGCGCAGAGGAACAGGGTGGTTGAAAATAAGATAAAACGTTCCCAATATCATACATTACTGACGTCGCGATGAGGATAAAGTTCTGAAAGGATGTTGATAATGTACGAACGGTTTCATTGTGGGTGCAAAGGCGCCGTAAAAAACCTTTTCATCTGAATGTAATAATGTTTTGAGATAAAATCTTTAAAACAATAAACTCGTTGAATCGGGTTTCTACCGACCAAAGCTTCCCCTAAGACAAGTTACTTCCGACAAATTTATTTCTAGAACGTTATTAGTTGACGTAGCCTCAAAATCCGACAGTCTGATCATTTAATGTAAATCAATAACTTTCTGTGATTACTTCTTGACTTCTGGATTTTTTATTGCTGGCTGTCGCTATTCAGTTCGACTAAAACTGAACAGTTTAAGACCTGCGGAAATCTGGCATGATGCAATGTGCGCTAATTGGGGGTCTTTTACTATGGAAATTACTTGCTGTAGTAAATGGTAAGTTCTTGTGCATTTTCCTATCGTGTTAGTTATGTTGTTACGAGGGAGTTCTGATGGAATGGTTGCTCTATTGTGATCGAATTTGCGAGCGAATGAAATGTTAGGATAATACCAATCTTTACCCCTCTTTGCGAAGAGGAAACACGCCTTAAATGACTTAAATTTTGGGAAAAGTACTCGAGTCTAATTGCTGCCTTGTTTTAATACAAAATTCGTTTCGAATCGGAGTAGATAACAAAGTGCTTTGAAAGCACTGCAAAACGGTTTAATAAATGTATCGGTAAAAATGACAGATTCCGCATCTGAATGGCAGAGCGTATCCTGATCGTGGCATCAAATGATCTCAGCTTTTTTTCTCATATCATTGCATTCAATTTTTTCCTGAAACTGAACCAGTCGCAGGAAAAAAAAGTCATAATGTATTCATCTCAAACCATACTTTTTGGGAACATCTGCTGCCCCGGAAGGTAGAATTTGTTTGGCTGACAGTTCGGATTTGTTGACATAAATTTCTCGATCCACATCCAGTGGTCTCGAAGAGCGATAAGAGTGATGCCCTTTGTACTTGGGTTGCAGATCTCAATGTATTGAGACCATATGTAAAGTACTTCTCTTTTTACTAAGAAATACTTGAAGAAGAATCCCAAATGTACTTTACTATGAAAGTAAAAATGTAATACAGAGTATTTAATGCAAACAAAAATATTTTAAATCGCTTTCATTTCACTCATTTTTGATATTTATTTATTGTAAGAATATTTGAGTAAGTAAGTAAACCTTTTATATGCGCTACTTTACAATACGTTTTGAATCATGATTTTCTTTACATGAGGCCAAACGGTGTTTTCTGCTTTAAAATAACTGTATGAAAGTGTAACGTTTCATAATTATTCTCACCATCTACACTGCAAAAGATAGCATCGTTTGATAACGAAGAAAAGGAAATGTCATGCACAAAAAAATATTTCACAAAAATATTCGTTGGTATATTATTGACAGCGGCTTGGACTTAAAATTAAAATCAAAACTGGCATTTAACTAAAAAATGCAATAAATTCCGGGTTCGGCTTCTGCGTGATAGGGGCTCTATATTGGAGTGAAATAGAAAAGAGGAATTCAAAGAAAAATTGAATTGCATCTCAGTCACTCGCTTATCCAATTTTAGAAGACCTTCTTCTTTACTGTACCGACATAATGAAGCTTCGGTTCATTCACTGAGATAGAAGTTGAAAATGTTAAGTTAAAAAAACTCTGACCCACAGGTAGTCATTACGTACACCTGCTTTGAAAAACTTAAAATGAGTGTTTATGTCGGTAGGTACTTCACGTTTTGAGCCGGTAGGATGTTTTCTGGACAGCGGTTCCTCTCCTCATCCTCTTCCCATTCTTCTGCAAGATTATCGGCCGGAAATGAACTGGAACAATATGGAGAGCATCATTGATCTCTGCGCCGGACTGGCTCATAGCAGACATTATAGGTAATAATAATGATGATAATAATAATAATGATGATGATAATGATGATAATGATAATGATAATTATTTTAGATACTTATCGGTTTGATAATTTTGTCCGTAATAGTACAGGGGCACCCAACGAAACATTTTCCCAAAATGCAATATTCAACCCATCACAATGATAAGTAAACACTTTAAAGGCATTTTTAGTATTTTTTTCCTGTTGCTGGGAAAAAAATATCTGTTCCGCACTCCCAGCAGGATGGTAAGAAAAGTTCCACTTCCCAGCTACATTGCCAGGGAAATTCCCAGCCAGCTGACTGTCTGCTGATTTTTTTCCCAGCCAGCATTTGAAAAAGACATTAATTAGTGAAAAACGCATGCTTGTCCTGTATTCCTTTAGTTTTGCCGTTATTTTACTTCCGCGTATGAGAAAATGCCTTAATAATTCTAATGCTAATATTTTAAAACTTCTCCAAACAAATGGTGGGAATCATGATTGCTTGGCTGTTATGCAAAAAGGCTAATGGACAATAAATTATTTAATAAGTTAAACAATTAGACAATTACCTTTCACTGTCAAACATTTATTAACTGATTCTTGTAATTCTGACATACAGTGAACAGTGAGTGTGCAAAAAAGAGGTACAATGTCTCGTAGCTGGCATGAACATTATATAAGATTACATAAAGATTACATACAATTCAGTTTTACTTTACTATTCCATCTCCAAAAATGTTCTAAGATTTTATCCTTGGGAGTATGCTCGTTTCTCACAGATTTCATGGTTGGTTGTTACATTGACTTGACTTTTCCAGTCACACTGTCAATTTTGCAAACCATTTCAATGTTTGACTGAGTCCTCGCCATGAACTTGTATAAACTTCTTTGTCAAAAAAAGCTGCTGAGGTAGTAACATCCATTTCTTATCATGGTGCAAAATGTGACCTAGCTGGGCTTCAGGTACTAAGCCAGAAATGTCTGACTGCTAAATGCCCCAACTAAATAGACTTGTCATTGTCAGTAATTTATTACAAAATGAAATTGTTACCATGGCTGAACAAATTGTTGAACATCTTCATCTCAATGACTTGAATATGCAAACATTCACATACAGTGAGTGCAAATTTAAGAGTTGGCGCATAGAAAAAAAAATACCTTCACCCGATAGAAGAGAGAGGGTCACAAGAATGAACAAACAGTGAATGCTCATCGTCACAAGCCTAACTCAACCTGATGGAAGAGAGAGGGTCACAAGAATGAACAAGCAATGAGTGCTCATCGTCACAAGCCTAACTCAACCTGATGGAAGAGAGAGGGTCACAAGAATGAACGAACAGTGAATGCTCATCGTCACAAGCCTAACTCAACCTGATGGAAGAGAGAGGGTCACAAGAATGAACAAGCAATGAATGCTCATCGTCACAAGCCTAACTCAACCTGATGGAAGAGAGAGGGTCACAAGAATGAACAAGCAATGAATGCTCATCGTCGCAAGCCTAACTCAACCTGATGGAAGAGAGAGGGTCACAAGAATGAACAAGCAATGAATGCTCATCGTCACAAGCCTAACTCAACCTGATGGAAGAGAGAGGGTCACAAGAATGAACAAGCAATGAATGCCCATCGTCACAAGCCTAACTCAACCTGATGGAAGAGAGAGGGTCACAAGAATGAACAAGCAATGAATGCTCATCGTCACAAGCCTAACTCAACCTGATGAAAGAGAGAGGGTCACAAGAATGAACAAGCAATGAATGCTCATCGTCACAAGCCTAACTCAACCTGATGGAAGAGAGAGGGTCACAAGAATGAACAAGCAATGAGTGCTCATCGTCACAAGCCTAACTCAACCTGATGGAAGAGAGAGGGTCACAAGAATGAACAAGCAATGAGTGCTCATCGTCACAAGCCTAACTCAATCTGATGGAAGAGAGAGGGTCACAAGAATGAACGAACAGTGAATGCTCATTGTCACAAGCCTAACTCATTCCGATGGAAGAGAGAGGGTCACAAGAATGAACAAGCAATGAATGCTCATCGTCACAAGCCTAACTCAACCTTGTTTGTTATAATAAGAGGATGATATGATAAATTGGTGATATTAAAAAGGAGTAGTAAAAGATCTGCCAAGTAAAAAAATGTACAATGTTGGTCATAATAACAATTACTAACATACACAATACACAAAAACACTAATAAACAGAGAAAATATTTATTTGCACATATTGAGTACCCAAGCCCACACAAAACAGCTGATGATTAGTTGCATTTCAATCAGAGGACTTTACTTAGTCCATGTTGGTCTGTCCTGATAAATTGATAAGGAGCAATCTCACACAAGTAAATTTCACTCAGTTGGGCATATAAAAATCTACACTACAACAGTGCTCATGATGCCAATCTGAATCATTAGACATAATTTAAAAGTAATGATGATACATGTAAAACTGTAGTGGACTGGCATAGCCGTAAAACCATAAGACAACACAACTATAAAATAATGTCTGGCCAGACAAACTTCGTGCCCTGCCAAAATTGCCCCTCAACTGACAATTAGCCTGGTAATATAACAAAATTGTTTCCAAGCTTGCGCAGTTGCCTACAACTTTAAGGCATATACCACCACTTCCACCAAATTCAGACATCTGTCAGTGTTGAACCACTGTTGAATTCGGAATGAAAACACGAAATTAACAATTTGTTGAAGGTTGCACATTTTTTTTTTTTTTTTTTTTGGCACATGCTTGTCCTCTACAGCCTGGAGTTGTCGAAAGAAATTAACTGAAATAATAAAATTTTTACCGTAAAAGTAGAGGATAAAAACTTGCCTTCTGTTTGAAGAATCACGCTGTCGACTCTAGAACTGAGAGCGGGAAGCCGAACTGGCACCCCAAATCTGCAGAATCTGTGAATGAAAATACTGTTGTTAGCTCATTCAATTCGTCTCAACTGTAGACGAACATCACAAGAACTTCAGCATACAGACAAAAAAACAATGGAAAATTAATCTTACATGTAAATGAGGAAGATGCAAAATATATTCCCTCAAAATGTCGTTGGATCTTGCATAATCCCGCGTGTATGAAGACAGAAGCGACCAAAACCGTTTTTTTCCGCAAACGCGATAACTTTAGCCAGCGGTCATTAGTTTGTCACTACCGAGGGAGTGGTGGAGGGGTTCATTTTCACTCGTCATCAGTCTCCAGTGTTCCTTTAGCCAGCTCCTTCTGTTCGGCTGGAAATGCTAGAAAAAAAGTAAGTATTTCCCAGCCAGCTCGGCTTGAAATGCTTGAAAAAGTCAGTAATTCCCAGCAGAAGCCACTAGCAATTAAAAATTTCCCAGCCAGCTGAATGTGTACTGCGGAACACCTTTTTTGCGGAACACCTCCGATGGGTGCCCCTGATAGTAGGCCAACATTTCTTTGCCTTACGATAATAGCCTAAATCAGGTTTAGCTGCCATCAATTCATCCCATCATATCCTAAAATAATGATAATAATAATAATAATAATAATGACAATAATAATAATAATAATAATAATAATAATAATAATAATAATAATAATAATAATAATAATAAAGAAATAAATAATAAGTAAATACAGGAGCCCATTACTGGTAATGGGCTCCTGGTAAATAACAATTAATCACAAGTTAGGAGAAACATGCATTTGATCGATCTTTTGTGTTCTCAGCTATTTTGGATTGCAATATTACGGACAATGTTGGTCTGGAGCCACGGCAGGCCAAACGTATCACCGTGATGGTCCGGCTGACAACTGTATCAGGGGAGTAGGACTAGGCTCCACTTATTTTGTGTACAAGTTTTATGATTACAGCGATAAAGGTAGGTGCCATGTGACGAGCAGAATCTGAGCAACTAACACGAAAGGGTAAACTGTCAGGATAAGACTTAGAATAGGCAAAATAGCTGCGGTTACGACGTGTGACCATTTTTTAAAAATCTCAAGGAACTTATACTGTACTGGGCTATTGTTTCCAGGTTTTCAATAGATAAATTTTTCAATGAAAAAGAAACAAAATCATTGTACCATACTTTGGAAACCTACTAAACAGAAAGATGATGATGAATATCGAGATTCACATGGGAGAACATTTTTTTATTTCGGATTTAATTTACGGCCCAAGGGCGAATTAGACTCGCGCAACCGCACGGATGGAAAACCTAGGTTTTATGGTATTTATCATACCTAAAAAAAAACTCTAAACCATAGGAGTGGTACGTTATTCATGGGGGAAGCGTGTGAACGTCGTTATACGAACTGTCGACGAGGAATTTTTGGTTGTTTGTCCCATATTAAAGGTCCCTATATTTGAAAAAAATTGCATCGTTTCAATGTCATGATTAATGCCAAGTTATGTTACTTATGGCTCATTTTCCATTCAAGTTCCCGGATGCAAGGACACTTGGAAAGCTCAAAAAGACTCATGTTTTCACGTGATCACAAACAGCAGTCTGACTGATTCAGAGGCAAAAAATTACTGCCAAAAAAATGGTGGAGACTTAGTACAGGTCTTGGATACAGACGGATTGCATTTGGTGGAACAGTTCCTCTACTCGATGCAATTGAATGCACCATTGAACCAGTCACAATGCTTTGTTGTTGGAAGAGCGAATGCAAGTCTCGATTGGAATTTTGTTCAACTGCCTACGATAATTTCCGATGGAGATCTAGTCTCTACATGTGCAAAGAGGAAATCAAATCAAAAATGGTATTTACAGAACTGTCAGTCTCAAAGCTGCAATCATTTGTGTATTACATCTAGAGGTAATCGAGTTTTGCAAATACAAAGCATACATGGAACTTTTCCAAAGGATGTAAAATAGACATCTGGTTAACTCCTGACTTCACTTAACTCTTTACAGAAATCACTCCGGGGACTGGAACATTCATCCAAATGGCCACTGACGTAGTGCTTACTGGTCACGTGATCATCAGACTGATTGTGGATGATGTTATACAATGCGCTCGAGAATGTTTACAATATTTGAATTGCATATCGTTCAACTACGAATACAAACCAGACGACGACCGAGAATACACGATACTGGGAAATACCTGTGAACTGAACGACGATGCCAGGGGAGACTTGAAAGAAGGACTAATTCAGAAAAAGAGTGGTTACAAGTATTATGAACAGTTAAAGAAATGATGGAAAGAGAGGTACATTATATCTGGTTAGCAAGTTATAGCGCTAATGAAAGGTACAATGAAACGGCACGTGCAAAACACACTCGTAGAGGTATTCAGGAACTGTGCAATAATTATTAGGAGGGGGGAGGTGGGAGGGCTGAAAAGCCAGACAGAGGAGCATCAAGTAAAAATAATGCCAAGATAGGGGGGCTCAAATTAAAATCACTCTTATTACAAGGGGACCCTAACTTTCATTTTATTTTTCAATGAGTCAGACAGCTTCGAAAAGGGCAATTTTATCGAACATTCTTACGAGGTGTTATTTGTGCCAGATGCAGAAGTCAAGTGCATTACAGTATGTGACAAGAAGTAAATTTAAGTGAAAATATAAAAAATGGTTGGATGACCGAAAATTAACAAAAAATCTGACTAGACGGCCCCCTTAAGTATTTTTGGCGATGAAAAATTTTTCCAAGCTCATATTTTCGAGGAATACAATCTATTCCTTTACAATAAATTATATGGTAGACTCAGCAGTAGTATAGGAGAGCGGTGGCAGTGGTTGTGGTGGTGGTGTGGGGAGTAGTAAAAGTTATCAAGAGATCAAAAGTGGGGTTGAACTAATTCTTCTTTTGCCAACGAAGGGGAATACATAATAATTTCCACTTTGAAGCTCATTTTTCAGCCCCCCTTCCCCTCCTGATAATAATTGCAGTCCCTCAAAGTGACCATATCGTCTTTTGTGTTTATGTGATTCTCGTATGTCAGGAGCCCATTATGGGCTCCTGCGTATGTACATTAAGAGTAAGTAGCTGCTCAAAAAAGTTTTTTTTCGAATTCCACCGTGTTTTTGCCCAGAAATCGTCGCTGAAAGTTCCTGCTTGAGCCACACCCATCAAACTTCACCGAGCTATTATGGGGCATGGGTCTATTTCTGACTTGACGTCACCAACTGATTAACATACCATTAAGTCTTTTCAAACATTCATGCAAAGTTCTTTGTGACTAGTACAATGTTGTATGGGGCTAAAATTGTCTCACTTGAATAAAAGATACCAGAAACCTGAACATAGGTAAAACTAAGGTCAAAGGCAATTCCACAGCATTTGGCAGCGATGTGCAGCAGCGGGTGGGGAAATTTGGTTGCATTTGACTGGAATGATTTGCCCGTGGGCAGGGAATTTGACGGCAAATTTTTCATGCCCTGCCTCCTTCCCCCCCCTCCCCCCCGCCGGCTTAACATTGATAGGTGCATTAACACTGATTATTATCGGACTGATTGGCTGAGCGGACAAGATTTTCTTGTAATGACCGGGCATTAGGAAAATATTTCTGATTTTTTTTTAACGTAGACAAAAGTTGTCTCATTGTCAAAGAAACTGTTTCTTCCGTCAGTTCTGGTTTCGATCGCGTGCTCAGGTGTGTTTCCGTTCAGTGAACATGACTTCCAATGACCTCTTGCACACAACGGGATATTGAAAAACCCTTCCGTTTTCTTTTTCACTGCTTAAAACAGTCAGATAATAAATAACTTATTAACTTCGTCCGTTCCGTCATTACAAGGAGCTATCGCTCGGTCAGTACTCCTAGGCCTCAGTCCAAGATTTCCCTGTAATAACCTCACTCTCGGTTAATACGTAGTATTTAAACAGGAGCGATATATACAAAGATACTTTTGCATCAATGTAAGTATCTGAGCAACTGTGCACCTACCCCTCCCCTAACCCAACAAGGTATAATAAGTTAAAAAGTTAGCGTTAATGTTGGGTTAGGGGAGGGGTAGGTGCACAGTTGTCCAGGTACTGACATTGATCCTCTTCTTTCTTGGCCACGATGTAGAATTGCATAGACACAAGTGTGTTACTAAGTCCAGTCGTAGGGTATTTACTCGAATTAAAATCTCGTTTTCTCGTGGTAATAACATTTTGTATATATACTCACTCACTGTGCTCGGTACTTTTCACCCCTGGAAAATATAATTCATATCTCTGCGCCACTGTCTAAAATCCTCTCCCACCACATGTACGCTATACAATGTTACAAGATGCACTGTTTATTCGGACTTCCTTTTGTGCTATACAAAATAGGTGTAGCAGATAATTTTCTGCCGTTTTGGTCTGAAAAATGTGCAGTATGGTATGTCGTACTCTGGTCAAGAATTCGGTTTGATTTTAAAGAAAGCTATTTTTATTACATAATAAAGGCTCAAAGGCCTTCTCATATGTTTGCGTCGAAATGAGGTACAAATTAAGGGTTTACTCTGACAAAGATTAGGGAGCTTAAGCACGCGCGTTTTTGAGACGCGGACGGCAACCGGAAGAGACCACTACGCGTGCCAGGACAGTGGTGTCTCCCAGATTTTTATAGTGATCATCTCTAATGGAGAAAAGATACTAATCAATGTAAATGTGGTTATGTGAAGACAAGTTAAAAGAGAAAACAGCTCACTTCCGGTTGCCGTCCGCGTCTCAAAAACGCGCGTGCTTAAGCTCCCTAATACATGAGTAGAGCGGGGGAAAATGGCACAGTCGTGTTGTGTCGGCATAAAAAAAAGTCACAAACTTGTCCTTTTAATTAGAGGTTTGATTGATTAGAAACTTTAGCTAGATTTCCTTATAACCCCATATTCATTATGTATGTTGTATTTGAATTGTTTAGGTTGGAGCAGGTGCAAAAATTTCTTGTCTTTGAAGAACGAAACATTATGCATAAGATGTATGGGTGTATGAAAATGTCGCCTCGGCAGCCTTCGTCTTGCGTTTTTGTTTTGGCTAAGGGGTGTTCAGATTATTTGATTGAAAGAAGCGCCGTTCAAATTAATTTTCATGCAATGTCGGAACACTTTAAGAGTAAACAAAGTCTTATTAGCGGTATATTGAAGGCTATACCAAAAGTCATGCCCATCGATTTTAATACATACAAGCCCTTCATTGCTGTTTTTATCCTTGTTTAATGTTTGATACCTTGGAGCATTGGATCGTCTTATGGATGCAACAAATAGGAAAAGTAAAATCTTTAATTTTTACCATAGTGAGTTTTAGCTTTGACTTTTTTCACCTTTGCTGATACCAATTGTCTGTGTAATAGAGATTTTTCCTGACTAAATATTCGAATCAAATAGTTGCAGCTGTCTCGCCAACTCGAGTTTGTCATTACTTTGTTTCGTTAAAATATTCACGTCTGTCCCAACTGCAAATGTTTCGTTGAAATATTCACGTCTGTCCCAACTGCAAATGTCTGTGGTTTTGATATCTTTTCCCGAAGCTAACAAAATAAAGCGTTTCCACCCTGGAAGGAAATTTTTTGCTTTTATTGAGATGAGCTATAAAACCGCTCCATTTTTCAGACAGAACCGTATTTGACATTCGATCGTAATTACGACGCAAAGTATGCTTGACTCACCTTTGGAAACAGAATTGCTATATGTAAAACAAAAATGGTAAACACGTAAAATTAAATAGTTTATTTAATATTAAATGTCATACACAAAGTCGCGAATCCGACAAAAGCTGTTACTCTTTTTCAGCGAAAATTTAATTAAAAATCGTGGTGGCTAGGACAGGTCTATTCAGTCGACAGAACCCATTCATACCCATATCTCTGCCACTCTTGACGTTCCTCTTGTTGCTCCAATTTTTCTTTTGGTAAGTAATTCATTTTTTTACATTAATTGGCACCGTGTTCTTAATGAGGTCTATTGAGCCCGATTCAAAAGCCATAAACACAATGCAGACACTAGTACAACTAGACGCAGACTAACTACAAAATAAGAGCGAAGACCTAACATCATTTCGCTCCTTATCGTGTTATGGTGGTAAGTCTGACGTACCACATCAACTCTTTTGATGACCTGATTTCTTGTGTTTCAGTTCCCCACTTCCGCAACATTGTCTCTTTAGAAACCCGGCAATCTTTTTTATCGCTCGCATTTTCAAAACACATTCTTCGACACTTAGAAAGCGAATGTTTTGCCAAAGTTTCTGAAATAAATTCGGTTGTAACGTGAATGAAACACTTTGACTCTGTTCAGTGGAATCTTCTGCGAAAAGTGCCTCTCTCTGTAGTGGTTTCAATTTTGCTGTGATGGAAACTGTGCAGGCATGAGAACTGGTGCTTCCGTGTACAACAGTGCGAAGATGACTTCAGAGCATGGCATTATAAACAGCCCATCATTCTTGGGTAATATTTTTTTAACCTTTAGATGGAAGGAAATACAGTATGCAAAAATTGAACTTATTTTGTCAATGAGGTATCAACTGCATTATCAGGTTGACATATTGCCTATGGGCTGTTATGGTTCACCACTAAATTTTCTCCGATTCTTATTGGTTTACATCGATCACATGACGCGATAATGTTTGTCCGCGGAGAGACACTATCAGCCCACAGTGCCCTTCCGAGGAAAATACCCGGATGGATGGACTCGTCCTTGAAAATTTTAATAAGTATGGCTATTCGCTTCGTCGAGGTCAGCGAAGAAGATGTAACTGTCCTCGTCAATGAGGGAGTAATCCAAAAAAATCAAGGAGGTGACTTCGTATGCAGTTAAAGTTTATTTGATTGATCTGCATTTAGTGGGTTTTGATCGTTTTTCAACTGGCGTGCGGAAGAAAATTTTATGGTGAACAATAAAGACAATAGAGATTATGTCTCGGAACCACCGGTCTGATAATAACTCCTTGAAAATTTGATGTTCTTGAAACTAGCATATTTGTTTTAAGAACATCAAATTTCCGCGGGGCACTATCAGCCGACAGTTCCTCGACAGAAACACTCTATTGTTTGATTTATATATAAGTCAATTCTTTCCCAAAATGTCTCGTATTGGTTGACACAACATTAGGAATCGAGAGAAACGAGTGAGAGATCAATGCTTATATCAATTGACATACTTTTATTTAGTAAATCGATAAATTTATTGTTAGTGTTCATTCAGCACGAATTAATTTTTGTTTAAGCTATAAGACACACACTTGCAGTGAGATGGGTGGGACCTCCTTGATAGCTGTGACACTGACAAGTCCTAGAGCGATATAGCCAATAGCAAGAGAGGTTCTATTTCAGTGCATATTGTGATGGAACGCCTGCCATTGGCCAATGATATTCATGAGCAAGAGAAAATGAGGTTTAAGAGAACGTATCTTCCATACTGGGTTCTCTTACTATGATAAGGGACAGAATTTATTTTTAGATCCGGAAACTATTTTAACTGCCCAATGGCTGATGTCCTTCTCATCGCGTGGTTGCAATTTCAATGCGCCGTGTGAAAACCGCGCAGCCATAGAACGAGATATAATTAGATTATGTCCCCTGATCATATCAGATGGGCTTATGTTCTCTTTCCTCATTTTCTCTTGTCATTAGTAAACAGGTCTCTCCTCCCATAGAGGTCACAAATATCATGCTACAGACGTTAAGGTTAAAAAAGATTGATTTGAGGGCGGGGTCAATCATGTGACGCAACCGATTGCTTTGGTAAGCGTGGAAATATCCCATAGAGGGTTTAAAACTATTATTATTGGAGGAGCAGGGTTGGCGCAGTGGTGAGAGCGCTCACCTTGTGTCCCGGGTTCGATTCTCGGCTCGGCGTCATATGTGGGCTGAGTTTGTTGGTTCTCTACTCTGCTCCGAGAGGTTTTTCTCCGGGTACTCCGGTTTTCCCCTCTCCACAAAAACCAACATTTGATTTGATTTGAATTGTTTCGGATGAAGAGCCACTTCATTGTGGAAATGCTGCTGAAATAAAGTCATTATTATTATCAACGAATGAGGAAGAAATTGCAGAATTGTTGTACAACGTGCACAGTGCGTGCGCACTGAAAGCCAGGAAGGAAGACCTCGTTAATTCTAAAGATTATAATCTGTAGTAATTCATACGATCTCTTGTTTATCGATTCTTACACTTCGCGCTCTGTAGACGAAACGCTTCAATGGTTTTCAAAGTTTAGGGTTAACTTTTCTTTCAGTCACCCATTTTTCCCAGATATTGAGCCACGTTTGTGTAGCTTTTGTGGTAATTTTTTTGACTGCATTTTCTTTGAACTGTTGAACAATAATTTGGTCCTGTGAGGCAAACCGGCTGTCAGCCACTTTTTTCTCAAATTTGGCGCTTACGAGTTGTTTCCATGGCAACTTTCGTTTTACACTTTGTAACCTAATTTTGTATTCTATAATCTATTTATGCATTCGTCATCGACCAATCAGAAACTGTAAGTTTTCCGTGTGTATATTATAACAAGAGAAAATGACTAGGTATAAGAGAACGCATCTTCTATACTGGGTTCTCTTACTATCATAAGGGAACTCAATCTATTTTTAGATCTGGAAACTATTTTAACTGACCAATGGCTGATGTCCTTCTCATCACGTGGTTGTAATTTCAATGCGCCATGTGGAAACCGGGCAGCCATGGGATAAGATATAAATAGATTCCATGCTCAAAATAGATTCTGTCCCTTATCATATCAGACGGGGTTATGTTCTCTTTCCTAATTTTCTCTTGGTTATGAGCAAAGTGAAACGAGCTCAGTTCTTTGAAAGGAGGAAAACTCTGTCCAATCGAAAAGGCGAGGAAAATACGTGGACAAATATAGTTCACAGCTATGCATTACACTCTTAGCTGAAGTATTCCTGAAAATATTGTGATCCCTGGCAAAAAGCATCTTAACTATGTTCGGTTTTTTATGTATGGAGTAAATTCAGTTACAGCAACCACATTATATCAAAAAATTATGATAATGTTATGATTTAACATGTTCTCTTTTAGGGGTAAAAAAAACTTGGGCCACGCCAGGAGCCCATTACCACGCCCACATCGGTCTCCTTTTGGGTTTGACTCAAAATTTCCGACGAGCATCCCCGCCCCTTTCATATGCGAGTCCCACCCCCCCTGAAGAAAGTCGCGATACCTTTACGGGCCTGGAACTCCATCTTTAAATCGAAGTGTATCCGACGCTTATGTAGTTTTTGACCTAGAATCCACTAGGCTAGCGTACAAGATAACTTAGGATTGTCTGGCTTAAAATTGAAAACCATTTAAATTGTAATTCCCGTCGTAAACATTGCAATCATAAAATAGCTTTCTTGGATAGGTAAGTGACCCAGCCATTAGAAGAACAGCTACTAATATATATAGTTAATATATCAGCGTGTCTCTCATACTATTGCGGGGTTGTTGCAATTCAAATGACCATTAGACATTTTCCTCCTGCCTGCGACCAAGCACGAATCGAAGGGAAATTATTAATATTTAAAACTGCACTTTTTAGCATATGTTAACTGGTGAAAGCGGCCGGCATTAGTATCCAAAAATTAAAGGTCGGTTGGTTAACACATGTTTCGGACGAGTTCACAGTTGGCTGGAAACGTGTCCGAGCTATCTATAAACGAAATCCAGCTGCGAAAACTTGCAGAGCTTTCAAAACAGTGAAGGGGTCATTCAGTTGATTGAAAAGGTGGGTTCCGTAAATAACGCCTTGCTCGCCGCTAAATGCATTTGGCGTCATAGAGACTTCAGTGTCTTAAAATGATTAAAAACCGAAGGATATCTCAATCTAAATGAAATATGCTTCATAAAGGTAATTTATTATGAATTATATATTGGTGCCGCATTTGGTTTCTCTCTCGCACATAACTGGACTTTAACTCACATTTATAGGGGCTTAATTCTATTTTTTTTTTAACTTAAAATGTGTAGTGTACTGTAAAATAAAACAGCGGTGGTTTCAGTTCCTCGCACTAGACTTACCCTTCTCAGAATGGTCAATTTTTTGAAAAAATATCTCTAATGTTTTTCGATGAAGAAGATTCTGGTTTACGAGCTTAATGCTGATCTGTGACGAGTTCTGAACGGCGCAAAGTTGGAAATATTCCAGGCAGTGAAAATGCCCTCTTTCAGGTTGATTTTAATTGTAGAGTGGAATTATTGTGACAAGTTCAGCCATTGCAGCTGCCATGACAAAGAAATCTTTCAATCAATCAACCTTCGATCGAACCACAGATGATGTTATACAGTAATTACAATTCATGGAAAATGCATTCAGTTTAGTCTGTATTTTACGCTCACACAGTGTTTTGCCGGCAATGTCGAAAATTCGCTGAATGGAACCGTCGGCTTTCTAGTTTATTCGTTTGCCTGCCCGTTAACCTTTGAAAGGATGAAATTAAAAGCATAACATTGACGTCAAACCCCTCTATGAGGTAGGTAGCTGTAAACGCCAAGGGCATTTAAACTTAGAGAGTTAATAGAATCTGATAAGCACATAGAAGGAACGTGCAATGATTTTCTCAAGTTCTCTCGGGTAAAGAACAAAGCTATTTACTAAAACTTATAGCATAAACAAATTTTAAATAAACTTTTCTTCGTTAGGTTTACCGTAAAGTATTTCATATTTTTCTTCTAATTTTTGTTTGCAATTTAGGCCTTCTATTGATCTACGCAAATTAAATCGTTACCAAAGACGGCAAGAACAATGTCAAACTGAAGTTTTATTGCTTTTGCCGAATGAGAACTGCAAAGAATTCTAAACAATACCATCTTTTTGAAATTAAATTCATAAAGATTTGCTTCCATCGACGTCATTTGAGTGATTACAATAATGCTCGATTCAGTCTAATTGGAGTTGCCTTTATAAGCCTTTCTCTTGGCCTTTGTATTTTGAAGCAGTTTAGTTTTTTTTAAAGCAACTCAGGTAGGGGTAGACTTAATGAAGATGTTCTTATTTTCAACTTGTGTATAATAATTATTATTTCAATTCACAACTATTCAAACTTGGATGAAACGCTTTGTGAATTTGATCAGGTTAGGTAAAGAACTGAAGCGTTGTGTGTCACAAACGTAAACATAAGAAAAATTTGTTCTGCTACCCTTTAAAAATCATGTCGCTGTTTGACAGACCAACACTACTAATAAACAAAAGTAACCACGAGTTATTTTACAAATGTTGTAAATATTAATTAGTGCTTGCATTGGATCACATGTTAGGATTGAAATTGTTATTCAGTTTTCGCTTACTTATAAATTTCAATCTTGACAAGAAACTGAGCTAACGCCGTGATAAGAGATAAAAGATAAAGGCGAATGATATTGAATCAGTCTTAACAAAAACAGTCATAGAAAGGTTTGCTTCTATTTGCCTCTTTTTAGCAGTCAATCATTTTGCTCCACTTACATTTTTGTGACATTTTCCTACTAAAACAGGACTCGCAAATTTTTGATATTAAGAACTGAAAAAGACGGAGATAGAGAAGCGGCGAATTCAAACTTAAGATTTCCGACTAAAACGTTTTCGTTGTCATTAACCAACTGGAATCAAGATTGTCTGTAAAGCTGTAGTTGTTTCTACCGGAACGTTTTCTTTCAGTTCTTTAGTTCCTTATACCAATTCCGAATTCCTAATTTATCATGTTTTTTAATTCTGTACTTTATTTATTTTACTCTTTACGATGCATTGCAAATGAAATCTCATTTTCAATTCGCTTCAGTCAGCGAGACTCCATGTTATTTCTTTGTACAAAACTTCTGGAAAACCGACTAATGAAGGCTTACAGCCGGTAGCGTTTCTCTTTCCTGGTTAAACGTTTTTGCTTAAGAAAGTTGGGTATTCAAAACTCAACTAATTTAACTATATCTAGTAACTTTCCTATCACAACCAGTACGGTTATACCGCCCTTTCAATCTTTCTCAAAAGTCAAAAGTTTAATAGCTTTCGTTATGAGTGACCGTGACAGTGACAGTGTTAGACTGACCTCATTGTTGTTTCTGTAGCTTTATTCTTACTTTTTGATTTTTGAATGAAACCATTTGGTGTGATCACTTGTTGTTATTAGAGGGTCTCAATGGGGTTAAACGTTAGCCGTAAAACGGGCCGAAATTTTAGCCGTTAGGCGTAAAAATTGAAAAATTCTAACCGTTAGCCGTAAAACACTCAAAAATATCAACCGTTAGCCGTAAAAGTCATCACCCCCTTGAGACCCTCTTATTATACTATGACTGAACAACATTGTGTTGTAACTGAGCTCAGTTTCGTTTCACTGTAACGTTGTGTTCTGATTTTTACCTCTTTGTACTAGGCCATTAAGTGTGACCATTCTTTGGGAAAGACTAAAAAATATTGTGGTGCTGTGAAATTTACTAAACTACGTGGTTCTAATTTTTTCATCCGTGGATCAAACCAAGCAGTGTAACCATTCTTTGTAAAGCTACTGAACAGTACTGTACTGTGGTACTGTTTGCTATACTCTACACCGTGTGGTTCTAACGTTTTCATCTATGAATTAATCAATCAATCAATCAATTAATGTATTTATTGTCGATAACATGGGGCGTGGTCGCCCAATCTCCCGAGCAAGGAACTCATGTAAGAAACGCTCGACATATATAAATATTAAACTACAACTGCAACTACAAGGGCAACTACAAAATCAAACCAAGCAGTGTGACCATTCTTTGGAAAGCTACTGAACAGTACTGTGCTGTGGTACTGTTTGTTTTACTATACAGTGTGCTTCTAACTTTTTCATCTGTGGATCATACCATGCAATCATTCTTTAGAAAGCTACTGAACAGTATTGTATTGCAGCACTGTTTGTTTCACCATAAAATGTACTTCTAAACTTTAGTGGATAAGAGAAATTTATGTACGTGAGACTATTGCGGCACCCTTGACAGAACCAAACAAGAAATGTTTCGGCTTTTATCTTCTTACTAGACAGAATCTTTTTATTTTTTTGGTTACGAGTTATTTATTTATTTGATAAAACGAATTGCATCACAAAAAATAATTTCACGGAGCTTTGGGTACTGCCGGCTACAATAATATTTTTGTTTTCATTTTATGCTTACCTCGACGATAACTACAACGTTGATTTCTTTTATGAAATCACGCACACCGATGCCTTGAAGACAATGGCAACCGTCCCAGAATTGATGTTCAACTGAGTTCCTGGAAAGTCAGTAAAACATGAATTTTTCTCAAATGTGAATAACTTGAAATGTGTATGCTGTATGAATGGTCAAATGCTAGAATTTGGAAATGACGCATGCGTTCTTTGCAAGCTTTCACACGGCCAAAAATACACCCCAAAGTACACTAAAAAGAGTGGTTACGAAATCGCAGAAACAGTAAAAGTTAATGGAAGCCGAAATTTCTTGTACAACCGAAAAAAATCAATCCTGTATCACAATGCCTAACTTTAAACGCTACTCACAAACGAAACAGCTTTCGTATTGGCGGATACATTTGAATTTGAAATAAACAGATCTCAAGCGAAATGCGCAAGCTGGAATCAGTGAACTAATCATCCACCCTCCGAGAATCAATTATTCCATGATGTATTGGAGTATGTGATAAATAAGCTATGACGAAGGCAACTCGAAATTGCATATTTTGTATTAGACTTAATGTTTGCAAGCGGACAGATATACATAAATTGTGAACAATTCATTGAATTTTAATGCTTTCAGTCTGCGTTGCCAGTAGAAGGCGTGTTTGGTTTGAAACGTTTTTTTCTTAGAGAATATTAGTAATTATTTCTGGACCTTAAATTCTTTCTCGCCGCAGGTGAAGCGTTTTGAGGTAATGAAAACTTCGCTGTTCACCATCAGTGTCGTCCTGTGGGAATTAACTTTGTCTTTCATAGGTAAGGCGTCCATTTGCTTGAACTTACTGTAAACCAGCCATTCATTGTTACACTATTTACTTGTGTAGATAAAAGAGCAGCTTCATTTTCGATTAAGACGAAGGAACTGTTAAGTTGTGTGAAAAGAGTGGTTTAGAGACGAATTCAAAGTCATACAACGTAACAAAGGCATGCAAGTTTAAAGCTAACTTACATAGGTTTGTCATACACAAGGTCATGTTTAAGTCCAGTACAAAATTCCCACATCAGTGCGGTGGGTGTATCACATCTCCAGAAGTGAATAAACACGCACTTCTCATTCTTTCATTCTGTGATGAGAGACTGGAAAGAAAGATAGCACCGATAGCTGTTTTCACGGTGATTAAAGTTTAATAATGAAGCAAGCGCCATGCTGCTGCATAAGTGCTGATCGGGAACTGCGTTTAACAACTTCAAATTCTAAACCGTAAGGACAGATTTCAAAACCCCAATCACACAGAGAGTTAAAAAAATGGATGAAAATGAATAGTTTGAGCTCTTTTATTTCAAAATAAAAACTACAACATAACTTTATCTTCAAGTAGCGCCCGCGTAATTATCATTTAGATTATTTATTATCCGCCGCTTAAGTTTAGACATACTGCGTCGCGGTTTTATTTGATAAAGTGAACTTGATTTTGACGAAACTCATGTCACATGACGTACCAAGTGTCGAAGAGGTTTCTATATAACTTTGTTCACCCTCTGTGGGATCTACTTTGGTTCTGGTTCAAAATTTACACGGATAAACCTTTTCTTTGTATTGTAGCTGCTGTCAGGACAGCTTTCTTTTCGCGTATCCGTACAAGTTTTGTACTTGTAGTAGACTGATAACTGCACTTTTTGTGATTCTCTACATTTTTATTTTGAAACTCCAGGTTCTTCAACGCCCAGCTCGCAGCAAAGACTTTTAAAGAACCTTTTTGCAGAGTATGATGGGGACGGAAGGCCAATATCGGACAAATCCAGAGCTGTGTTGGTGTCTTTTGGCGCGAAACTTGTCAGGATTATCAACGTGGTTCGTGTAGCTCACTTTTTAAAAGGCTCTTGTAAAGACTTTCTACTGATTTCTTGCTTATAAATAGGGCGACTCCGCGAGGTTTGCTTTTCCAAAACAGTATCGCTATATTCAAACCTATGTTCGGTTTGTTAAGTGTGTCGCAAGAGAACATACATAAGGGGCAAAGAGGGACACTCGGTGCGTGGGCTGGGATATGAAAACTTCATTAAACTTATTTATAGAAACGGAAGTACGTTTTCCGAGAGGTGCCACGACTCCACAGCAACCCAATCCTTCTAGCCATCTGTGTTCAATGGCTGCTGACGGCTCTTGAACATGTGCTAGTTCCTCTAATTATGGATTATTCAAGCAGAATTTACAAACAAGAGTCCAGCTTGGCGGATACGCCATGAACATCACAATGAGGCATGCGGACCCATCGGAAAGCAGACTTCAGTGTCCAAAAATAACGTTTCTGATTTTTTCGTATCCCAAGGGTTGGACAGGGAGTGTCCCTCTCTGTCCCTTATGTTCTCTTAACTGGGAGTGTTCCTCCCTGTCCCTTATGTTCTCTTAACTGGGAGTGTACCTCTCTGTCCCTTATGTTCTCTTAACTGGGAGTGTTCCTTTCTGTCCCTTATGTTCTCTTAACTGGGAGTGTACCTCTCTGTCCCTTATGTTCTCTTAACTGGGAGTGTTCCTCTCTGTCCCTTATGTTCTCTTAACTGGGAGTGTACCTCTCTGTCCCTTATGTTCTCTTAACTGGGAGTGTACCTCTCTGTCCCTTATGTTCTCTTAACTGGGAGTGTCCCTCTCTGACCCTTATACTCTATTGGTCCCTCTTATTAATTGTAATAGGGTAGAATGAGTTCTTAAAATAGTCATATTTTAACTATTTTCAAAAAAACAAGGAAGGAAAGAAAATTCTGCCATACCGGAACATGGGGCATGCGGCCCTCTCAGAAAATAAACTTCCGTACTCAAAAATACCTTTTCTGATATTAAAAAAAATTTCATATCCCAAGGGCTGGACTTGGGTGTCCCTCTTTGTCCCTTATTCTCTTTTGGTGTGAGATCTAACTGAATTCGATAGTTTCATTATTACACGCGCTATATAATCTACAATAGCTCACTGAAATTTTCTGCCAGACTCGAAGAAGGCATTTTTGTTCATAAATCTTCAACTTTTCTTTTATCGTAGAATGAACGAGGAAATACAATTCGTTCTCAATGGTGGATTCAACAGGTGAATAGATTCTTATCTTGTAGGTAAATACTGTTCAATTAAACAAATCAAATTAACCAGTAAGAGAAACGGTTCCTTCGAAATCAACCAGTCTTCGACCAAAACTCAATTGCTCAAAGATTTTCCAGAATCCCTGGTACTATTTACCTCATAGGAGGTGAAAAGTGTTGAATATCTTGATAGAGTGAGCCAAACAGATTGCTCAAAATGCCAAGGTTGCCGAGTTGGTGTAAGCTAAAGCAATTCGTATAGAGCTCAATCTCGTTGTTTCTTGGTCAGCGGTGGACGAATTCTGATTTATTCTGGAACGAGAAAGAGTACAATAACACACGAAATGTGCACGTGGATCCGAAGAGGGTCTGGGCCCCAGACATCATCCTGTACAACAGGTGAGCGACAAGTAGCCTATTCTGTCTGTGCTTTCTTACCCACGTTAATAGTAGTCTGGTTGTGTCTGCAGGTTGAGGTGGAAAGACCTGTAAGAGCGATTTCTTGTACAGAGTTTGCCTTAATGTTATACTGCTTTTAATAGCAGTATAAGCCACAAACCTCGATCTTTCCCTTGAACAAAATTGGTTTTAAGAATTGACTTACCTGACACAGAGGAACCAATAACAAAGAGGGTTGTATATATGTATTGGGTGGCGTCATTAGCACAATGGCAAACGAGTTATTTTTAGAACTAATTAATTTTTCCCGCGAAGTCCTCTTTCAGACAAGAAGATTTAGAAATTAAAGAGGGAACTTTAAAACTTAAGGCCCCCGAATATAGGATATGCTAAGTAACGATGTTATATGGTGCACTTTGATTTTTATTGCCGCGAGTCTGTAGTTAAAAGTGGCATCGTCTGCTATTGTGTTGGGGGAGGGGAGGGAAGCCATTCTGGTATTACGTAGTGGCCTCAGAGGATTGTCCTGAGCAGAGCAGAGATGCCGTGACCATTTTGCATTCATTTGTGATTATTAAATAAAGTGTCCGTTTCGCCTACAGCGCGGACGAGAGAGACAAACTCGGTGGCGGCACAGAAAAGTACAAGACGAAAATCTCCATAAATTCTACTGGTTCTTGCACGTGGTTCGCGCCTGCCATGTTTCGAAGCACGTGTGATTTTAATACAGAATACTTTCCTTTCGATGATCAGGTGAGTCGCTGGTTCATTGGTCATCTAATGCCAGTGAAAAGTGAGGAAAATGCATCGCTACACGGAAATTTAAGGCAGCAGAAAATGTAATAAAGAAGAGGAGATTAGAGTGTTACTAACACCGGCAACAGGAGTAGAAGAAGTCGTGATATTATTGGAAGTACATAAAGACAAACAGCAACGGTACAAGTAGTAATTTTAGCAATTGTATCGCTACACATAGTATATTAAGTAGTAATATGAGATACATAAGAACACATATATACATAGATGACGTAGAACTGATGGTCGTAGCACTCTTTTTCGTAATAATACTTGCAGTAATAGCGGCAGTTCTAGTTTCAGTATGTGTAAATTCTCTTTAATGCCCGGGTTGGCACATTGTGGGGGTGCAGGGTTGGCGCTTTGGCGCAGTGGTGAGAGCGCTCGTCATCCACCAATGTGGCCCGGGTTCGATTCCTGGCCCCGGCGTCATTTGTGGGCCGCTGAGGTTGTTGGTTCTCTACTGCTCGAAAGGTTTTCTCCGGGTACTCATTTGTGCTTTACAGTGTCCCCAGCTAGTACAGATCAGTGCTAGATAAATTGACACTCAAATAAATTTAATTATTATTGTTATTATTATTATCATTATTATTATTTCTAGTGTCATCGTGTTTCTAGCTAATCGATCATATTTTAAACTTCAGTGCTTTTTAAAACAAACTCTCATTATTCTAGTATTCATTTTACGCGATTAGACTCAGTTCTGTCATTACCCCAGCCTAGAATGTTAGAAGCATCATTATTAAAAATACTCAATCTACTCATTACTCAAAAATGCAATTTGACTATGTGTCCCTCGGTCCATTTCTGTCTAGCTTTGCATTCTTGTCTTCGGCTCCTGGGCATTTGATGGTAGAGAGGTGGACGTAGAAGTGGACGAGACTCAAACTGGACTTAAACAGGGTGTGTATCAAGAAAACACGGAATGGGAAATGAGAAACGTCACTGCAGTAAGAGTGGAGGTAACTTGCACACTTTCTAAGTAGATTCTTTCTAACCTTTAACCCCGCCATGGCTAAGATCATAATCATCAATCTTCTTAGCGAGGTTCATAAATGTTTTGCGTCATTTTGGAGAGTTTGCTATTTGATCAATTTGGTACTGTAGGGTTAATAATATTCCTAATTCTCATGATTCGTTTCTTTGACGCTGTTCTGATATATCTGGGAGATCAAGAAGCTTGATATCTATCACTTCTGGAAGTGAAACTGGGATCAATGGTTTCTAAATAGCCGCACAAGTGGACAAACAACGAAACTATGAGAGTCTGTTTCACTGATATAACAATTAATTTACTGCGTGTTAACACAAAGCAGCTGCATTCCCTCAGAGAACCCATCAAAAAAATCAGGAAGTTGTTGATTCGTACATTCAAGACTCTTTTCAAAGTCCTGGACTTTTACTGCGGAGTCTTGGAATCGCGGAGCTTCTATTAAACTTTGATTTCAGGAAAAGAATGGTTTGTTTGAGACCTTTAAGAAATAACTTTTCGAAACTTCTTTAATGCCATCCATTGCAACTTATTGGTTTTAATTTATTATCAGAGCTTTTTCTTCGCTTCCCAGTAGGATACAGGAGGGAAGTTCCCACCCACTCCCACTCGGTCGGCTTCTGACTCGGTAGAGTACCGTATTTACTCGAATAAGCGCCGCCCTGGAATAAGCGCCGCAGCTCTTGTGCGGCCCTTGTTCGATGATTCCCATTAAATGATAAAAATACACTGTATTCGCTGTAATGCACTTCCAAGCCAGCAATAGGAATTGATTTTCATCAATAGTGATGTTTTTCAGTTCAAAGTGAGTATATCTTGATGCTAATTCATTCAGTTCTCTCTTCAAAATCAAAATGTTCTGTCTTTGTGGTATAAGACTTTTAAATATGCGCCGCCCTCGAATAAGCGCCGCACGGGAGACACGAAAAATTGAATAAGCGCCGCGGCGCTTACTCGAGTAAATACGGTATGCCACCGCAACGATTATGCAAAAATAACTCTCGTTTCTTTCACAGACCAACTTTAGCTGCTGTCCAAACCCTTATCCTCGCGTGATACTAACCATTCATCTGAGAAGACGATACTTTTTCTACATGGTTAATCTGGTGGTACCTTGCTCACTTATCGCCATCATGGTCCTTTTATCTTTTATCTTACCGCCGGAGTCTGGGGAGAGGATTGGGCTGGGAATCACCGTGCTCATGGCCATGGCAATATTCCAAGAACTGACGTCAGCTAAACTACCTGCCGACTCCAAATACATTCCCTTATTAGGTATAATAATCTATGCATTCGTCGTCACTTTGGTATTTCCTAAAAGCGAACTAAGTACTCCTCTCTGTCACTTGAACAGTGTGTACCGAACTCTGTTAGGAACCACTCTGTTAGGTATACTGTGCACATATCTCTATTGGGTATACTGTGCACATAGCTCTGTTAGGTGTACTGTGCACTTATGTCTGTTAAGCACTATTATGCACACATTTCTATTGGGTATGCTGTGCACATAGCTCTGTTAGGTGTACTGTGCACTTATGTCTGTTAAGCACTATTATGCACACAATTGTATTGGGTATGCTGTGCACATAGCTCTGTTAGGTGTACTGTGCACTTATGTCTGTTAAGCACTATTATGCACACATTTCTATTGGGTATGCTGTGCACATAGCTCTGTTAGGTGTACTGTGCACTTATGTCTGTTAAGCACTATTATGCACACATTTCTATTGGGTATGCTGTGCACATAGCTCTGTTAGGTGTACTGTGCACTTATGTCTGTTAAGCACTATTATGCACACATTTCTATTGGGTATGCTGTGCACATAGCTCTGTTAGGTGTACTGTGCACTTATGTCTGTTAAGCACTATTATGCACACATTTCTATTGGGTATGCTGTGCACATAGCTCTGTTAGGTGTACTGTGCACTTATGTCTGTTAAGCACTATTATGCACACATTTCTATTGGGTATGCTGTGCACATAGCTCTGTCAGGTGTATTGTGCACTTATGTCTGTTAAGCACTATTATGCACACATTTCTATTGGGTATGCTGTGCACATAGCTCTGTTAGGTGTACTGTGCACTTATGTCTGTTAAACACTATTATGCACACATTTCTATTGGGTATGCTGTGCACATAGCTCTGTTAGGTGTACTGTGCACTTATGTCTGTTAAGCACTATTATGCACACATTTCTATTGGGTATGCTGTGCACATAGCTCTGTTAGGTGTACTGTGCACTTATGTCTGTTAAGCACTATTATGCACACAACTCTATTGGGTATGCTGTGCACATAGCTCTGTTAGGTGTACTGTGCACTTATGTCTGTTAAGCACTATTATGCACACATTTCTATTGGGTATGCTGTGCACATAGCTCTGTTAGGTGTACTGTGCACTTATGTCTGTTAAGCACTATTATGCACACATTTCTATTGGGTATGCTGTGCACATAGCTCTGTTAGGTGTACTGTGCACTTATGTCTGTTAAGCACTATTATGCACACATTTCTATTGGGTATGCTGTGCACATAGCTCTGTTAGGTGTACTGTGCACTTATGTCTGTTAAGCACTATTATGCACACATTTCTATTGGGTATGCTGTGCACATAGCTCTGTTAGGTGTACTGTGCACTTATGTCTGTTAAGCACTATTATGCACACATTTCTATTGGGTATGCTGTGCACATAGCTCTGTTAGGTGTACTATGCACTTATGTCTGTTAAGCACTATTATGCACACAACTCTATTGGGTATGCTGTGCTCATATCTTTATTGGGTGAACTGTACACATATATCCTGCTGGATGTAGTTCGCACATATCCCTGTGTCGGTGTGCTGTGTCCATACTTGTTTGGAGGGTTGTTTGAGCACATATCTCTCCAAGCTATCTGGAAATATTTAACAATTATTCTACGAAATCGAATCGTACATGAGCTAATTGCCAACTCGGCACTACGCGACTCGTTGTCTATAGTTCATGTACGACGAGATTGAGTGGAATAATTTTTTTACTATGTCTCTAAACCCTCGATTGTTAGAAATTGGAACAGGTTTGCACGACAATAAATGATTTTGTTGTTGATTGTAAACAAAACCATGTTCTTGTCCAGCCAACATGTTGTCGAGCTGATGTGTTAAGTTTCAAACACAAGGTCCGGTTCGTTCTTAAACATATCTTTAGTGTACTTGTCAAATTTTTTTGAGTTAGCAAACCAGTCTAAGAATGAAAAGTGGAAAAAGTAGGCAGAAGTAAAAAAATTCTCAGTTTTGATGGATGTTTTAAAATGGCGGCTGTTTGAGTTTCACTTTAGTTGGTAATAAAAAATTAAAATCGTGTCAATTTCGCTACATAATTTTGTTCACTTACTTCCGAATAATTTCATACCATATTTATTTGCTTCGGTAGTATTTTTGGTATATTCTTTTCAAGCAAGACTTGAATTTCTTCTCGTCTAATTCAAGAATTATTTCCTCCGTGATGGCCGTGCTACGCACTATTGGTATATGAGCTGATAACTTGTGAGTTACGTTGGGATCCAATCAGAGCACGCGTTTGCTCATATCCAGTTGTTGTAGATATGATAAAATAACTTGTGGGTAATACATTCACGTCCTATATTTTGGAGCCGTTCTTCCCGACCTGTTTGAGTTTTCAATCGATAATTACACGAAAACGTTTGCAGCAAAAAATCATACACGTTGTTTCTTACTTGATGCTTTGTTTACATGAATTTTTTCAGCAAGATATCTTGAAAAGAGTTCCAATGCTTTAAATGTTTGGTGTATATAGGACCTGAATGTGTTACCGGAATTGCTGTACCTGAGATGGCAATGACGATGATTGGTTTCTGTTTGAAAGTTAAGTCTAATGTGCTCTGATATTCTTAATTTCTTTTTTTTTCAGCGAAGTACTACTCCAGCGCCATAACAGAGATTGGACTTGCCCTTTTTGCTACCTGTGTCATCCTAAACTTCCATTACCGTAAAAGCGAAATGCCAAAATGTGTGAAGAGACTCTTTTTCTCGTACATTGGTCCAATAGTCAGGGTGCGTTACAACCCATCAAGAAAGACTTTCAGAAAAAGCAAGAAGCATTTACTAGCGGAAGACCACGAATCGTCCCAAGTTACCGCCAACTCCCACGCGCGAAACTGTGATATGAGAAAATTCGCCATCATAGATGAAGGAAATTGCGACGATGGTAACTTCCACAATGATGTTGATCAGCAAATACCTCTACAACGTAGGCGTTCTAGAACACATAGCATCGTCAGAGAAACTCCAATTCTTAGTGATCGCGTGAGTGATTCCAAAGAAAGCGGCGTTTTAAAAGCGGACCGTGAAATTAGTGATGACGAACATATCAGCAACAACAAGGACTGGCAAATGGCAGCGAAAATCCTTGACAGACTGGTCCTGGTACTAGCGATTGTCATCAGTTTTATTACATTTCTGGCAATTTTCTTACAAGCGCCAAGAGTGCGGGAAATTCTTGGACTCGGTTGATCATGAGACAAAGCGACGCCAGCGATAAGCCTTGCTTGGTCCGCGCATGCGTACGTAATACGGTTTTAGTGGACACAGAGAAATCACAAGTGGCTTATACACACGATTGTGACAAAAGTTAAAAGTAGTTATGAGACCCTAAATTAGATCAGATTTAATATCGGTAGTTATATCTTGCTAAAACACGAACCATGTGTATTTTCTTTCCATTTCAGTTATTTACTATGAAAACAGTCAAGGCAAGTCTCGCTTTCCTTTGATAACATTATAACCGTTTTTGCCGCAATTCCTTTACAGTATTCTACAGAGAAAACAAGTCGGCTCTGAATTGGTAGAACTTCGCCGCTTTCATGACCAAAATCAAAAATATCATTAAGTGAGAAACAAATAGTACATTTAAACATACTTTATTTTGCATTTTACTCTGTATGCCAGCATTGAACTTTTAAAAGGTAAAACGTGTCTTTCATTAAGCCCTCAAAACTCAGCCAACGAAGTAAAAATCAAACATAATTAGTGAGCGTCCTAAAGAAAGCATTCAGTTTAACTAAAAGTACCACACTCCAATACTGTTCATTAGATCAGATTCGTAATGTAAAGTTCTTTAATAACTAATTGCCTTATGCCCAAACCGTAATGTGAATCGGTGCTACAGTGTGAAAAATGGTTTAGTCAGTTTATAAATGAGGAAAAAAGTAAAGAGATCATTCCGTAGCCTATTAGTAGCAAGTTACAGTTAATAATATGCTGACTTGTCTCAGAAGGCAAACGAAAAGTTGAATGTTTATCAGCTACACTCGACTCCAAGCTAGAAATAAACTTCATCTAGTTTCATTTTGCAATAGAATGGCTATTGTTTACCATTTCATAGCTCCCAAAGTAGACTTTCAACGCTATCAAATAAAAGAAACAAGTCTAGACACTGCTGTGTCTTTGGTATACCGGGCAAGGTCTATCCTTATAGGAAAAAACTGTGCCCTTGGTCTTGAGAACCCAACACCTCGGGCACAATGTTTCCCATATGGACCTCCCGCCCGGTAAATAACATATAGCAGGGTAATGGGCTCCTGCCTATAGGTATCCTTTTTGGAGTCTTAGATTTACAGCGAATAGCGACGAAGTTGCAATTACTTAATTCTATCATATGCAAACGGAAATTCGAGAAACGTAGAAATTGCCGGAAACTCAGCATGCTTTCACCTTCGCTTGCATGTGAAGCTGCGAAATACGTAGAAAAAGGATATACTCTATGGGGAGTGTCCATAATACATTAGGGGACCTTTATTCACAGACCCTAAGGAGTTCTCCATAGACAAACTATCAAGAAAAGCGTAGTAATAAAAAGTTTGTACTATTTACAGGACACGTATTTCCAACAATACCCTAATCAGTTCTGACTGCTTAATCGGACTGAGTCGATTAGTTAGGATTGGCTTAAGAAATTACTTCGAATTTTCGATTTACGGAAGTTTATTGAAAATGATTCTAATTAGAATATTCTTCAAAATCGGAAAATAATCATTTTAGAGTTAGCAACAAAGCGATAAAGTCATTCAGCTTACTTAAGCGATATCTAAATTTGGTCAGAAGACGTACGCGTTAATATCCTTGCTTCACGCGGGAAAGTAGCGTGTGCCAAAGGTTACTGAAGTGTAAAGCATTTCCGTCTTATATATATATTTGTTACAGCGAGCGTGTTTAGAGGTTTTTCTCCTGAAGGACAATTTTAATTTATCGGGTGAGATTCTATTTTCGAAAATTGCTTGACATGGTAGTTCACAGGAGCACTGCCTTGTAAATAAATTTCCGGGAAGTTCCTTGCAACGAACGGTCTTTCCAATAATGCCATCGGAGAGACGGAACAAAAAAAATACGGCGGTTCGATTGTATAAGCAAATTCTTCCAAAAATACCCGTTTAAAGTTTTTGTCTTTGCTATTGTCTGCTATCCGTTGAGGGCTTAAATCATTCATGGTCGATTATTTCACTCATCTCTCAATATTTACTCCCTCGGTTCCTCGGAAACACCAGTGCGGTTACAGAAAGAATGCCCTCTATACGATATTTGGCAATTTGGCACACTTCTTTCGATATGTTTTTGGTAATTTGTGGTCTGAAGTCTGAGAACACAGTGCAATAGGTCTTCTAGCCCATGCAAGGTAATCATCTGTGTTAACGATTTACATTCACGAGTTGAATCAGTTAATATATATATATATATATATATATATATATATATATATATATATATATATATATAGTAGGAATGAAAGAGGAACAGCGAATCCACCGAGTGTAAGCGTCGCGTATCCTTTAGGATCCTTCTCACTAGCGTCATCGTTGGCAAACCTTCTTTTCTACACAACTATATATATATATATATATATATATATATATATATATATATATATTATGTATCAGAACACGAACAACTGGATGTACCATAAGAGTGAGTTTGTTGACTCCCCTCTATGAGTTACTAACAATAATACAAAGCTTTTTCCGCGCAGTGACTCGTTTATTTTATTTGTACTGAGATTCAGTTCCTTTACGGTTTTGCCAAAGCGGAACATGTCTAATAAACCCTACGTAATAGAAGTGAAAAGAACAAAAGAGATCGTCCAATCAGTAACCTTGACGATGAATTTTCGCAACTGACAAAACGTCAGTCAACTTAATCAACAACAGTGCTTTTCGGGAGTGTCTTCACTGACCCCGACGATCGAGTTCCACAAAAAACTAAACAGAGACTCCTGGGTTCAAACCATTTACAATTTTAGATTGACGAAACAGCAGATTTTCTTCAATGTAATTCTATGTGTAAACATCAATATACTGGCCGTGGAATAACATGTATAAGCTATCAAGGTAAGTTTCAGTAATCTGTATTTTCGAGGGCATGGAAAAAGTGTAATTCGGCGCCATATTCCTGACTACTCTAAGTTATATATATTTACATTGTTCCCTGATCGTAAATTTCAGGAAGGCGCAATTTTGGTATCGATTGTAAAAAGTTCGATCAAAAATACAAAAATGAAAGCTTTGTTTGGAGTGATACAGATATACTTGCAGAACTTTGATCAGTGAATAGCCTCCAGATCTGAAAGTGTAAAAGGAAACTCAATGTGTGTGGGGTCCATTTTATCCGTTAGATTAGTTTTGGAACGTCTTACGCGCTTTCTGAACAGTTCTTTCACGTGCCTTTTTTTCGTCCTAAATTTACGCAAGCCATTTTACCGTGGACTATATTTGTGAGCTGTACATAGTTCTTTAGGATTGTAGAATAGCCCAACTTGTGAAATTGGGGAAACGTAGAGTTGCTAGTACTGGACAAACACGCTTCTATAGATAAAGGTCCCTTTGTGGAGCACTATTTTTGCATTATCTCTCGAAGTAAATTGAATGCTGTCATTTTTGGAGTGCCACTTACATCCTTAAATGGAATACATTAGATAGTCGGTAGAATGCTTGTTTGGAAACAATTCATCTTTGGAATGAGTAGAATACGTCCTAACTGAATGTACCGAAAAATATGAATACCAGTTTGTCTATTTAACAAATGCCCTGAAAGGGTACGTTCTGTGGCAAGCTCTACTCTAGGTGGAATAGAAGGAATGTAATATTTTTCTCAGTCGATCGAAAACGGCGGACTTTACGTTAAAAATCTTTTTGGCGAAATAAATGTAATTGGTATTTGGGGATATAGCTGCAAAGAACGTTACCTCCAATTCTAACTCCTTTGATTCGTAGCAGGAGGTAAATAGATTCTGCAATGATTTTAGCATATAAATTTATCGAAATAAAGTATTTTGATGGCTAGACAGGCCTTAATAATAGTTCAATACCGAACAAAGCAAAAGACAATAGCAAGAAAACCGAGGACTGAAACCTTGTTAAACTGATTCATAACAAAATTTTAGTTAGAAACAAACCCCATGCAAATGAAAAACCTCGCCTTTGTATTTTTGCCATTTGCGAAATAATCGTTTTGGGAAAATCTAGAAAGATATTGGCTACCGAAATAGCGAAGGAATAACTAAGAAGTAGATCATTCTTGCCAACATTTCTCACTAAGTTGCATCAAAGTAGAATATTGAATATTATTGATTGCTAGAATTTAAAATGAGTTTAACGCCGAAGAAAGATGCAAAATTACAAACGTTTCGCATAGTTAATGTTTTTTACTCTAGGAGTCGAAGTGCCGAATGCAAAAGTATTGTATGACCCACCGTTTGAGTCTGAAGGTAGAAGAAATTCCGAACTAATCTTAGGTCTTAAACTTTAAAAGAGACTCAGTATGAGGAGGAAGTTAATAGTTAATTTGGGTTGCAAAACTCTGTCATTGATAACTGCATGAGTGATCCGTTACCCATAGAAACATTATCAGTATTAATTTCAGTGATAAAATCATTTCAATAGAAGTACAAAAGATAGTTGAAAATATACTGGCAAAATAAGGGGAATTTTCCGGTAATGGCGCCACAACAGGATGGCACAGTTGGTCACTCTCTACGTGAATTAAACTTTCGGTTACGACACCGGTCCACTATACAATGTTTACTGAATTACGACATTCATTGTTATCTGCGGCCGAGGATAAAATCACGTATTTAGTTATATCATTCATCAATTCTAATTTATCCGCCTTTTTATAGTCGTCAAACTCCGCGGCAATTGAAATTAAGGTTCGTTCTGTACCATCTAATATATAACACCGTCATTTAGTACCTAATAGACTAATGCCCCACCCTGCAAGATCCTGATCTAAAAAAGAAGCAAGATATATCAATATACAGGGAATCTCGCTTAGGTTTTAGAAGTCCAGCGTGTTTTTTTTAATTTTGGCCTGTGAATCGTCCCTGGTAAGTTAAAGGCTTGAAATTCTACTTGTAAATTCTTTTTACATTGGTTTTTCCTGGTCAGTGTTCGTAGAGTGTTCTTAAACGTTATTGGTAAACATTTGTCCATTTGTCTCCACATGCGCATACTAATTTTTTAGTCAAGCATTGTTAAAAACCAGAGGGAGATTTTGAAAAAGTCTTTAAGTCTCACTGAGTCTACTCAGCCGGTTTTATATAAAAACGAATTGCCTACCATCCAAGAACACAAAAACACCCTCACTGTGTGCGTCTATTGGTAGACAATGAAGCAGAGAATTGTATTTTAAGACCTTACGTTTTCGCAGTCTTCGCATCGAATATGAACCCCTAAGTAGTAATAACAATAATTGCTTGGATCAAGAACAAATTCAAATATTCTCAGTTTTGCATTTGTCTTTGCTCCAAAGCGTTAGCCATATCTTAGTTTCCTATAAACTAGCATCGAGTTCTCGTTCTCGATGGCAAATAACAAATCTTTGCAATGAATTCTACGAGAAATGGTTGTTGCTACGAACTGATATTCTTTTAAATATGAATTATTAATGCAATATAGCTCTTCGGTGAGAAGCGTTCCCGATAGATCGAAGCTAAGAAATGCGATTTCCTCAAGTTTATGATTTACCCATTCGCTTTATCAGGCTTAACAAAGAAAGAATTATTGAAACCCCTTTTTCATAGGGAATTCCGTTCTTAGCTATAAGTTCCCTTACCACCGATTACAGTTGTTAATAATTTTGAGTCATGCGGAACTGATCATCCAAGATGAAAGCGAACTTAGCATAAATGGCGCTTTCTTGTGCGATCTTTACCGACCACTTGAAGATTGGCTGAACGACAGCAACGTTCTGTGTGCACTGCAAGCCTCAGTTGAAGAGTAATGACGTACTTCGTTCCCAATATTTTCTTGATCACGCTGCCCTTGATTGTGAAAGGAGCATGACTTGTTTCTCTCTGCATGATCAAATGATATTTCGAGAACATTTTTAAGAGGTACGTTTAATCCTTAGCGGTCAGCGATCAATTAGTATTTGCTCGACACTTTTCACCTCCTATAAATGTTCTCCGCAATCTATTCTTAAAGAGAAATGACAAAAGAAATCATCTTAAGAGGTAATGCAACTTGTTCTGCGAGTAAAATATATGATCGCTCTGTTAAATTTTGCTGGTTCTTCTCGGTAGCTACATCGTCGGCATTTGGATCACTATGATCGTGAAATCGTAGTTTTTCTGTTCAAATTTTGACCATTTCTATCAATTGAAAATATTTTCTTTTATGCAATTTATCAATGCCTTAGGAGGAAAAAATGTGACATGCGCAATTTCGGAAACGTTTTTTTTTAGTTTTTATAATGTGACTTGGGTGAAAAATCTTACTTTCGAAACGGAAGTTGTGAAACCTCTGTGCAACTTATACATTTGTCGATGACTCAGAAAAAAAAACTTATGACTACTCTGATAACTGCAAATGATTCCAGTTCTCAAAATTACAGCCTATATTAAAAAAAAACTTAAATTCACCATCGTCATTCTGTGGTGAATAAAGACCATTAATGCTTTTCAGACAAACAGCAAGTGCAAATAATGTCGTAGGTTGCATCATTATAGTACGCCGGCTGCAAGGCCGAGTTTATTTTATTGGAAACGCCCGAGGCCAAATGATAATTGAACACTGTGGCAGCTTGCTAATGGAAGATCCCCCTGAACCTCCCACTTGAGCGCAAGATATTCAGTTCTGGTTGGTGCTCGAATAGTTGCTTATAATTGAAGCAAATTTTGAACTTCCCTCTACAAACAGCATAAAAATCAGTGGCTTAATTAATTTTTATGATTAATTTGTACCGATCGAGTAAGCGTATAGTCCAGTTACTCGCCATTGTAATTGGTCACAGAAAAAGTTAGGTACAATTTAGAGTGAATGCGTGAATAACCGGACTTAAAGTTTTACCGCAAAAGGGCGTCTCAGAGTCATCTTTGACTGAGCAACTCGAACAACGAGAAATGCGGTTCTAGCTAAATCATTAACCACAGTAGATCAATACTAAGCAATCTAAATAACAAGGAGTCAATATTAGCATGGCAAGGCTAGAAAGCAATCTTTTTCAAAAGTGATAAAGGCAAAACGTATCTAGTATTAGGATATATCTAGTAGGATTATTTTTTCAAAAGTGCTAAAGGCAAAATATACCTAGTCATAAAGGAAAAATTCATGCAGAAAAAGGTATTATCATGATTACTGACTACTGAATCATAAAAGCAGGTGATATAAGTAAAATCTAAATTTGCATTAAATCTAGAATTTGTGACCGCCACATTTTAGAGAATATCTTAATGGAATATATCATTGCATCACTGTTTCTACTGATAACTGTACGATAGTATTACAAAGTATTATGAAAATGTCTATGACAATGTGAATGATTATTTTACCTTCTTTCTGATCTACACGGGAAAGTCTAACGATGCAATGTCAGTTTTATTTACTGTTAAACGGAACAATGTTACTGAATTTACCAACGATATACCAACGATACTGAATTTGGCAAATTGACTCCCATAAAGGTATGTGGCAGGCCTGAATCGAAGAGCATATACTCATAAATATCGTGCCTATTCAGACAAGCCGCACTTTATTACTTATAGCCCTGAGACTGGTGCGATATCCTGCCGTGTAGAACATTCTGTACGGTCAATATCAACATATATTTGCCCTATGGGCTAATATGCATAGAGGTTTAACTAAAATCAAGCGAACGTCTGAATAAGAAATAAGAACAGAAAAAAAAACAAGCATGAAAAGAAAGTACAGATTAAACAGGCTAAAACGATGGAGACAAAGCAAAAAATAACGGAACTGAGAATTAGATATTAAAAAAAACTGAACTGAAAAACAGTGTTCGCCATTTACTTTCGAAAAAGTGGTTAACCCTTCAATAACTAGCGGTTGTATCTCGAGTCACAGTATTTGATTCTAACTTTATCATTTATTGAAGAATTAAACCATACAGTGAGACCATTTCTTGCAAAAGTCCTGCTAAGAACATAGATATTGTGTCTTTTCCTTTTCAGCATTTTCAGCATCTTCGTTATTTCGCAACCTTTTCACTTTGACATTCAAATCCTAGCAGAGTGCAGGATGTTTGTCCAATTAATGAACCTAGTTTAATTTCCTTCCTCCCACGAGCCTCCTCATATAGCTGAGTTAGTACAGCGTTCTCGGAACTAGTAATCGGAAGGTCGTAGGTTGCACTCCTGTTGGGAGACCTCGGTTTTGCTTTTACCGAGTTTACCTTTGACAGTGCTGAAAAATACATCGTTCACAAATTCTCCAGGCTCAAATACATCATCATCTTCACTGTTTCACCATGTTAACCTTCTATTATCAAAAATAACAATACTGAGAAACTAAACTAGTAGTACAGCATGATAGCGTTGCTTAGATGCATACACAGTCTGAAGAACCGACTGTCAGCCCATCTACATTGTTTTGTCAGCGTCTAGCGACGTAAGGAGTAAGATAAATAAAAGTTTGAGCTTTATAATGATATTATTTTAAAAGTACTTCGGGAGAAACACGTTTATAGTTAGGCGGAACACTTTGAATGAAGGGTGACTGCTATTGTCGGTAAGAATTAAACGTTAGAGCAACCAAATTGTAAGGGTCGACGTTTGATTCAGAAAGCGGAACAATTTAAACCCATAGAAGGGATTGTATTGAAAAAGCGTCAAAATGCTCACCTTTACGGAAAATCTTGTATTACAAAACAACAAGTCATCGGCAAAGGTAACCTCAGTGCAGTGGGCGCTGAAGATTTTATCTTGTTCTCCAGCTTTGTGTCATGTCATGTTTTCAATTTAGCTTTATTTACTCAATATGCCATGTTCTTTAGTTTTGTGTCGTTAATATATTGAAAAGTACCTTCCGTCCGCAACCTTATTTCTTTCTGTCGCACCAAAACGAAAGAAAATTGCATTAAACATCCCACTTAAAGTTCAAAATGATGAATTTTGCCGGTCTGTCTTAAGGGGTTGTGAAGAAGTGGTAACATAATACGCCTAACCATAGGAGTTTGGAATTGCAACGCTCTCTAGCATATTTGCAATTTTAACATTGACAATATTTATAGGTAATCACATGATTTCGAGTGCAATTTGGGATAAATCAGCACGAGTAATTTTTTCAAAGGCTAACCAAATTGCACGAGCCCGTAGGGCAAGTGCAATTTGTAGTCTTTGAAAAATTTACGAGTGCTGATTTATCCCAAATTGCAAGAGACAAATCATGTGATTACTTGTTAATAATATACATGCAAAAATTTAATTTCAACTTTCTGCACTAAATTTCAACTTCTTGCACTCAATTTCAATTTTCTGCACTGTTTGGGATTAATTGACGTGCTCTCAGCCAATGAGCATGCTGAAATTTTTACATGTATATTATTACTTTTGTAATAGTGTAAGTGTTTGAACAACCATGTACATGCCAAGGAAGTTTACACGGACTTAACAATTCAAAACCCGCGGTACGTTTTATTTCTAGGATTTCTCGGCGAATCACCGAGTGCTGAATGTAGCAAACAGTAGGGATTGCCTTCCATGCATCTGTGCTTTTTACAGCTCTACGTAACCAATTCCTTACTTCCTGGTTGTGTCACGTCTATCACATGCGTATTTCCGGTTTTTGAGCTGATCAATGTTTGATCAATGTTGATCAATGCTGATCAATGTTGCAATCTCTCGAACGCGTAGGAATATAATAAATTTAACTTCAGTTGCCTTGAAAAAATCTACTACTTTTGTTAACGTTTAATAATTTTGTACGCCGGTCCGGGTGAAAACTCTCTTTACAGTTAAAAAAAAAAACTGAATTACAGAGTGTAAAATGACAATCAATAACATATAATTTATATACACTTACATCTAAAAATGATCAATAAATTTAATATCTGAATGTCACGAATTCCTGCGATCGATTATTTCTGCACCTCTTGGCCGTTCTAGGTTCAGATCTTAAATTGTATTTGTGTGGGACTGGCTCTTGCTTAGGTACCAAGAAATGTAGAGAGCATGAAAGTAGAGGGTATTCATGAAGTGCATGCGTAAAGCCAGCAAAACTAGTTATGTTAAAGGTTTTCGTGACTTGTGCTACCCCGCAGACATGTTTTCTGCTAAGCTCTTAAAGAATACGAGGAAAAAATCGCGTTGAATATTACTCGTTTTCTTTAGTGCTTTTCATTTACATTAAAAGATTTCTCTGTTAAGTGGACGTTCCTTGAGGAAGATTTTGATAATTAAAGTATGCAAAGAGGAAATGTGTGTCCTTATCGCTCTTCACAAAGGAGACTAAACTTTACTGTCAACAGCATCCCTCTTTTTTCCGCTTCCATGTGTTTCTAGCTAATGGAAAGGACAACCGTCTACCGAAAGCTTTCAGTGAATTCTGACTGACGGTAAAATACCAAATCTCCGTAAGGACCGTAAGGTAAGATTAACTTTTTTTGTAGTCTGAATTTGGGTAGGTGTGATAATCTGCAATGAAAGTGAAAGAAGGTGCAAACTATTATTTCGTTGGAGGAATATGAGCTATAACAAGCCATAAACACACAAGTAAAACGACCACAATTGTTACTACAGTTGCAACTTTTACAATAATAGATGAACTTCGAAAGAGTTCATTTATATTTTTTTTTACTGAACAGCAAATAGCATCTTTCTTCACATATTACTGCTGCAGCATAGAATTAATTTTTTTATATTCTTCTACAAGAGGGACAACTAGTCACTTTGTGAATAATATATTCAAAGGCGTATTATTTTGTTCTGCTGTGTAAACCGAAAAAATACTTGGCTAAAGCATAGTCTAAATAGTATTACGTATCACACTGTGATCAGCATGATTGAAAACATCTCAGTCAGCAGAGGTCTGTATGAGGCATATGCCGACATAATGAAATGCAAAGTTTGAGGCCTACCTTGTCGACTCTGTAGGGGTCAAAATAACTACAGACTCTATCAGGCACACGGTTATAGCCACTAAATTTGCTCTACGCTCAGACGAATGGCTAACGCTCACTAGAAAAGTCATCTGCCCTAAGTCTTATGATGGAAAACTTACATAAATATAAATCAGAATTATCGAATTGGTTCTAGCTTGTGCTCTGTATTTATGTCTTCTTTTAGTTTTTCTTTTATGGGAATTAAGGTATGAAAACAACCTTTAGTATTACATTCGTATGGTTGTGAGAACCTATTGTTTGATATACCATTTTCTTGTCCTTCGGTAATTCAAGTTTAGTAGGTAAGTCACGGTACTCAGTGGTAAAATGCACGTTTTCGGTATATCTCGGCTGGGTTAAATGTAAGCTTTAACATCTTGCCTACTTGTGTGGGTCTGCAAAACGTTTTTTACAAGTACAAGAAAACGCTGAACTCAATGCAAAACCAATGCCTGGAGATTAAAGGGAGAGCATTAGATTAAGATCATATTCATAATTATAAAGGTCTAACAATTATGCCACTGACACTGGATCGAGTTGAATCCGCCGACATATTACCACAATACTGGTCAAATCTGTTATGAACCCTTACTCAGTTGTGTTTCAATAAACGTTGACGGGAATCATTTTATATTTTATATCACAATTTTTTTTCATTTATCCCCAGTGAATGTAAATATATTTCTTACAACAGAAGTATCAATAATTTAATACTCGAACTCTGTCTGCAGCTGGGGTTTGAGTGAAGCAATAAGTAAATTCTACGAGACACAGTTTTATTGTGAAATGCATTTCTGTCTCAATTATTCGTTTGAGAAGATAAGATTACAGAACCGGACCAATTTACTCGATCTTTCTTTAAGGCCAACGTTTAGCGACCGAGTTATTCAATTATATTAGAGCTATTTTTCACTTCAAGGACCTGGCTGTGGTTGGTATTTGATGTTGTTTTCGTCGAAATTATGCTCATGATGCAAAAGTAACGAATAGCATGTTTCATTTTGATAAAACCTTAATTAGCACCCAACCGTCTCAACTGATCCTGCAGTGGGTTGTGTGCATATATTACTGATTCAGCTGCTTCATCTATCTTAACGAATTCACCCAAAAAGAAAAAGATTGATTCCTCATCATCAAGTTTTTTTATACGAAAGGAACTTATTTTTCTAGTGATCCATTCTGTAAGTATGTGCAGATCTTCCTGGTATGTGTGAATTTTACTACCGTATGGACGCGTAGTTGCTAATTACTTTTTAGTTTCAAATCGTTGAAAGTATGCAGCAAATTTTTCACTCATGTCCACTGCAGGAAGTCCAATGCAAACTTAGTCGCAGCGAAAGCACTTCAGGAAAAAACGTTTTCTCCTTGCTTTTGAGATTCGGTTTCATCTTCAGTTGACGGAAGGATCTTTCAATATGACCATTTCACTTGACAAGTGGCCAAAATAAGTGCAAAGTTCTGCCATAAAAACAAACTCATTGGCTCTGATTGGACCATTTGAAACACATACCAGCGGTAGTACCAATGTTGTATACAACTTTGTGTTAAACGGATTCTAAAAGCAGTTGCTGTGGCGTCGCCAAGGCGGTATGAAGACTTGCAAACTGAGTAACGTATGTAAAATTATAGTTTAACTACTTATTTCTTCGTTGATAATTTCTCTTAAACAAGCATTATTTTAATCTTGCGAGTAACATTTCATGTATTCCATTAATTTATAACCACAATTCTGCAGCTGTTTAGTTGGGTGGAGTTGTAAGTTGGCGCGCTCAGCTGTCGCATTTGTGTGAACATTTTTTTTTTCCTTACGCCTGCCCGCAAATCATAGTACCTTACTTAAAATGAATGTGTTTCTAATTTTATACGAATCCGTTCCCCTTATCGGAGTTTTCCTTATTTGGCATGTTTTTGATCAGTGAAGATTGGCAAATGTCCAACTGTGACTCTTTCTCCCGCAGGCTGTAGCATTTGTTGTGTTGTTAATCTACAACAAGAGAAAATGAGGTAAGAGAACGCATCTTCCATACTGGGTTCTCTTACCATGAAAAGGGGACAGAATCTATTTTTAGATCTGGAAACTATTTTAACTGACCAGTGGCTGATGTCCTTCACATCACGTAGTTGTAATTTGACCTCGACTTTCCAGTTGCGGTATTGGGAAACCGCGCAGCCATGGAACGAGATATGAATTGCAGTTCCATGCTAAAAATAGATTCTGTCCCCTTATCATATCAGATGGGGTTATGTTCTCTTTCCTCATTTTCTGTTGTCTACAATATGTAGACAAGAGGTTCAAGCAACGTGTTTCATCTGTGACACAACAGACATCTATTAAAAATTGACTCCATTACTATTTCAGTAAAAATTTAAAAACGAAAGCTCCAAAACGAAAGGTTATTTTTATGGCAAGTGATAATAAATGATAACTTGACAACAACGTTTTACTTACATTCAATAAATATGGAAAGAAAACGGCCAAAAACCGCACTTGTGATTTATAAGAGGTGTTGGTGTAAAAATATATCTTTAATTTAAGACACTTGTACCCGCGGTATATGAATTTACGGTACCAACACCAAACCTTATTTGGTTAAAATACTGTATATGGTGGACAAATGTTGTTCTAAGTGGAAAAAAAATTGCCCAGACTTAATACAAATTTAATAATTACTTAACTCAAATAATGTTAACCCTTTAAGCCCCAATATCAATATTCATTTCCTCCTAACTGTTCTCATGTATTTGTTATGGTACTATAGTGAGGAGAGTTTGTTTAAATATCAATACAACTTTTTCTTGTTGATCATTTTCGGTATTCTCATAACCTGAATGGTTGATGAGCTGTGAATATTGTAATGAGAAATTGGATGCTGGTCACGGGTTAAAGTTTGTTACACTTCTTCTTTAGGGTTCAGTTTCTTAAGTGGCTACTTTCATACATTCCATTCTGACGATAAACAATCTACCCCATAAAAGCTCTTTATTTACTTTTTGTTATTTATTTTGTTTTTGCAGAATGGCAAGACAACTACAACGGTCAGAGATCAGAGGTCTCGCGGCAGTGTTAACTTTGCCGAGGCATTTCCTGTTAAAAGTATTTTTCACATTTTTAGTGACCCATGAAACAGGTGGTACGTTTGAATGGCTGATAATTAACAATTAGATTATGAGCTCGAGATTTCTATGGGGTGATAGTTGATGAGGCCGAAACTATTACCTCATAGAAATCGAGAGCGAATAATCTGATTGTTTTAGTAAAAACCATAATAAACAAATCATGTGTCGGTGAAAAAAAAAACACCAAAATACTCAATCTTCCTGCCAAACTTCGCTTAAAGCGCCCGATACGTCGCCATTTTGAAAACGATCTTCAACCAAGTGCTGTCTAATGGCCGATAGTCTGCAGTAGCTCAGCCAATCAGATTGCGGCATTTGTATTAGTCTACAAGTAGACTAGTTTTTACTAACATAAATTACATTACTGTACTTGGAGACACGCAAAAAACTGGTTTATCAAACGAGTTCGTATGGTTTTAGTACCGTGAGATTTAACCCTTTAAGTCCCAGTAGTGACCAGCATCCAATTTCTCATTACAATGTTCAATTTTCATCAACCATTCAGGTTATGGGAATAACGAAAATGATCCACAAAGAAGAGTTAAATTCCCCTCACTAGTGCCATAACAAATGTATGAGAACAGTTTCGAGCGTTAGCCATTTCGGCTCATCTCCGGTGTAATATAATTTGTTCACACAAGTGACGTAAAACAAAGGACATAACGAATTCTTAACAATGTACCTGACCCTAAATAACAAAGAAAATGAATAAATTATATTACACCGGGCATGACCCGCCATTTCCGTGTCGTGATCAGGGGGAACTCATTTTTTGTGCGAGTTTTAATTTCCAACCAACGAAGCACAAGTTTCTTTAGAAAATAATTGCTTTGTACTCGGAGACAGGCCTGCAGCACAGGATTTTGTTAAGTACACCGTTTGATAAAATGACACGAGGTTAAAAATGGGGCGGGTTTCGCGTATCATTTCTTGCTTCTTTCTTTCGGGAAAATGGAGAGACTCTCCCTAGTAACTGACGTTCTAGAGCGAGTAATGTTAGTTACGTGGACCATTGTAGTGATTTGTAAATTAGCTTTTCTTTATTGCTTCTTTTTATTGGGAAACTAATGAGTCGAGAAAACATAAAGCCATTTGCAACTTTGCAAAACATGTTCTGCAAATGAATATATGAAAGACCATATATTTGAACTGCGGAGTAATATGTAATGACATTGATTGATCATCGCAGTTATGTACACAACGTAAGCAGCTGTGAAATTAAAGCGTGAAAAAAAAAGAAGAAAACTCAGGCCTGAACGGGATTCGAACCCATGACCTCTGCGATACCAGAGCAGAGCTCTACCAACTGAGCTATCAAGCAAAGGAGCCTGTCATATTGTGAGTTCGTAACATACCCGTAGATGGGGAAGAATGATGCAAATGAATATATGAAAGACTGCGGAGTAATATGTAATGACATTAATTATTTTCTCGTGATCATTTCCTGATATCTGAGATTCTCCCGATTGGCTTTAACTTTGTGCAGTGCTTTCTACAGCGAGACTGAATTCAACACAGAGCCAACATCAGCAACTACTGAGAGACATGTTGACAGGGTATGACCCAGATGGACATCCAGGAGGCGGATTAAGTGTCAAAGTGAAGATTGGAGCTAAAGTAGTCCGAATTGTGAATATCGTGAGTATGAATAAATAATAATAATAATAATAATAATAATAATAATAATAATAATAAAAAACAACAATTCTATTTGTCGGCCATCGCAATACTTTACGCAAGGATTACTGAGTTTCCCTGAACAATCTGGACAGGATTCAGTCGAAACCCGAGATTTCGCGAATACCGGTGCGATGCTCTACCGACTAATCCGTACCAACTTGATCTAACCATAAGATGACATCGTACGAAAGGGTTCTTTGCAATGCTGTTGAGTAAGTTGAATTGATGAGAACGCAAATACAAAATACAAAACCATTTTGCCCATTTTGGGGAGCAGGGTTGGTGCAGTGGTGAGAGCGCTCGCTTTCCACAAATGTGGCCCGGGTTCGATTCCAGGCCCCGGCGTCAATTGTGGGCTGAGTTTGTTGGTTCTCTACTCTGCTCCAAGAGGTTTTTCTCCAGGTACTCCGGTTTTCCCCTCTTCACAAAAACTAACATTTGTTTGATTTGATTGATTTAATTTGATTTAATATGATTTGATTTGATTTAATTTGTGCTTTACAGTGTCCCCAATTAATACGTCAGTACTAGATACAGTTGACACTCAAATAAGAGTTATTATTTATGATTATTATTATTAAACACAAACAATCGTCCAATAACGGCAACAGGGAAGGTTCAGACACGTGATTTGGAGCGGTCAAGGACAACTTACAAATAGTTTGCGTCATCTTTTTAGGACGAGAGAAACAATGTACTGCAGGCCCAGTGGTGGATGAGGCAGGTATGTGTCTGTTTTCTGTTTCTTTCGGTAAAAAAAAGTAAATAAAAATAAACAAGAAACACTTTACTATCAGCAACAGTTACTTGCTTTCAACCCCATTTAATACCGATTTTTAATCTAATCTATGCATATTTGAGATATTTTTAAAATCTTGTTAAATTTAAAAGATTTTTTAAGTGCGGGTAGATCCAGGACAATTGACGAACAACATTCCATTTCCTTTTTCCTCTCAATGCATGACGAGTAGCTTGAGATGGTGATCTAACTTCTCAGTAAACAGGCTGTACCTCTCTCTATCTTCTAGGATTGGAACAATCCGGATTTACGGTGGAGACCGGCGGACTATGAAGGACTCGAGTTTGTCCACGTGGACCCAACCAAAGTGTGGGTCCCGGATGTCCTGCTTTACAACAAGTGAGTTTGGATGCATCATACTGCTTCATAAAATTTATTCTATTAAATAGAGTTTACTGGTCACAGAATATTTTTATAACTAGCAGAATATTTCTATAACTAGTTTTAATCGCAGATTAAAGTGCTTACGGCTCTAGAGAGCTGTATTGGTTTCCATAAAGCATCTTAATCATGGCACGCTCGGAATGCTGGATGGATGCTATTGTGACGTTTCAATCAAGATGGCGCACAGTGAGTACCACATAGTCGACGTTCGGTTGTGACTATTCCTGATTGTCACTTTTTTTTCTTTCTTTTTTTTTTATTACGTTTCAGCGCGGACAAAGACGTGGACGCCGCTGGGGCTCTGCAAAAATACAAAACCAAAATTGCAGTTTGGTACGATGGCAATCACACGTGGTTTGCACCAGCCATGTTTCAGAGCATTTGTAGAATAGATATCAAGTATTTTCCATTCGATGAACAGTCATGTCACATGAAATTTGCTTCATGGGCCTACGATATCTCGAAACTTGATGTGCATGTGAATTACAAAGATAGCAGGCTAGTAGAGGACATATATCAGCCAAGCAATGAGTGGGAACTTATGTCTGTCACGGCAGAAAGAAACGTGGTAAGTAAGGTAGTCTGTGTTTATGACGGAGAGCCAAGTGTATTGACGGAAACTGACTAACGCTCGAAACGTCATTTTCTCTTTCTTCCACGATGGTACAACTTACCTTATTAACTAATGCATGAGACATAGACCTGCTTCTCATTGATCATACCCGATGGTGAAGAAATGGTAAACGTGCAGCGTGCAACCTTCTTGAGTGCTTAGCAAACTCCAATTGCGTCCATAACTCGCTGCGTTTACCATTTATTTTATAACATAAGACTTCTCAACCTCACAATCTGACGTCAGCATGCAAACCATGGCAAATGGATCGTGCGTATTAGCCAATCATGGCGCGCGCTTTCCGCAAGCTATGTTATCATTTACAATTATTCATCGATGTGGAGGTGAATAGTGGTGGATATTTACCGAACCGCCAGGCGGCAAGTTAAATATCCACCACATTCACCGACACTGAGGTGAATAATTGTTTTAATATATACAACACAAGCTAAATAACTGGCGATTATTCAAATAATTTCCTCTTCGGAAACCGAAACGGGAGGCCGTTTTGTTTCTCTTCGGCTGCCCTGAGGTGAATAGTACTTTGCTAATCACCTCCGAATAAACCAATCAGAACGCGCGAAATGCACCATTCACTTGTGTGGTATATACTAATACAAATTACCTTGTATATTCGTTTGGCAAACCTTCTTTTTTATTTCTGACCCGGCTTTTAGATCATTGTGGTACGAACCTCAATCATGTAGAAATGCACTGCGCGAGTAAAATTACGTATAATCTTTTACCTTAAAATGAAAATTTCGTCTTCTAGATACAGTCAAACTTCGATCATCCGGGCTCCTCGGATCTTGAGCAAAATGACTGGATAACCGAGAGTCCGATTTATCGAGAATATGTATATCAATGCAGGAGACAGAAATGTAAGCATTGGAGATAAAGGAAACGGACTAATAGTGAAGACTCAAATACAGTGGTGTTATGCCATGATGATTTTTAAACATTGGTATTATGCCATGATGATTTTTAAACTCGTCTAACCAACCGGTTGATACCACAAAGCTTTCGCGATCGTCCGACTCACCAGTGCCAAACTAAGAAAGGTTCAGTGCCATACCAATTCCACATCTTATTGGTATTTATGACAAAAACGGCACCAGAGAAACAAGTGCAGGTTATCGAGGTCCGGATAATCGAGGTTCGACTGCATATACATTAGATATTCCTCCAAAGAACGAGTCCAATATCCAGCCAACTTGACCAAAGAAGTTTGGTTAATAAGGTTTTTATTATATGGCCATTTTGTTTCGTAATGTTTCGCGGAACAAAGCGGGAAATCCCGAGCAGGCAAGATACCCCATCTTGTCCGCTCGGGTAGCCAATCGGAACTCAGGACTCGCCACATCTTGCCCTCTCGCCGGCGGAACCTGCAGCCGTATGATAACTCACTTGGCATGGTATGATAACTCACTTGGCATGGTATGATAACTCACTTGGCATGGTATGATAACTCATTTGGCATGATATGATAACTCACGTGAAGTGGTATAGCCGGACGTAGGTCTTCGTTGATGAAGGCCCGAGTGTGGTCCAATTTGTTCTGAAATTTTCCAGTCAACAATTTCCAGGTTCTGTTCTCGTATTCCGGTACACGAGGGAATAACCATTGTATTTTCTTTGTTTAGGATACGTTGGTTAGCCGTAAAGTATTGTTTGGTCTTTCGTATCTGCTCTTGTGTATCGATACTCGAGGACAGAACCAATTTCCATTAGCTCCTTGTCAAATCGCTACACTTAAACGCCTATTTTCGTCTTCTACTCAATTCTCATTATCTCTTTAATTAACAATCCAATTTGCTGTTTATTAATTTGATTGTTTGATTTGGGTCTTATGGTATCAGATTAAGGGCGGATGAAAACCAATGCTTCTCGATGTTTTAGAGCATTTTGTTATTGATATGTTGATTCATCAATACTTCTGTGCTAGGTCGACTACCCTTGCTGCCCATATCCTTACTCAGAAGTTGTAATAAGACTCAAGCTGTCGCGTCGATCAAATTATTACATCATGAACCTTGTATTTCCTTGCGCCCTCATTGCATGCATGGTGTTCTTCACATTCATATTACCACCTGAGTGCGGCGAGAGAGTGTCGCTTTGCATCACGGTCCTGATGGCTATGACTATCTTTCAAGAACTGACATCAGAGAAATTGCCGCCAAGCTCTGATAGCTTCTTTCTCATTGGTAAGTGGATTGTCGTGATTTTTTAAAATCAACTTTCGAAACGATCGTGCTGTTATAAACTTCTGCGTGACCGTGATAGAGCTCGAGCTTGAGAACAAAGTGGATATATGTGTTCAAATTGGGTCAATTAGTGACCGAAGTGGGCCTACAGTATTTATGATCAAAGTAGGTCAATTTGTGAATTTCATAACGTTCTCCAAGTTTGTCACAGAAAGCCTTTTCTGCCGACGTCTTCATCATATTTACTGCCTACAAACGCACAGATTAAGAGGAAAACCATTCAAGATATCGAAAATTAACTTAGAAGAACGTTGAACCATAACCAGTGAATTCGAAATAACCAAGATGGGCTTTGACTAATTCTAGCACGAGTAATTCTAAGAGTACCGGTAAGACGTTTTTTAATAAACTGACCGGTAATGTTTTTTTTTTATTTTCGCAGGAACTTACTACACTGTGGCAATTTTTGAGATCGGTATGGCGATCGCCGCGACATGCATCGTGTTAAATTTCTACTACAGCAAGACTGAAATGCCGGGATGGCTCAAGAACATTCTTCTCCAAAAATTGGGGCCAATTTTCAGAATCAAAGTAAGACACCGGCGCTTATCCATATTACAAAACCAGCAAGCTGCAGAAAAAGGCCATGTGCATGACGTCATTCACAATACAGCCTTTGAGGCCTTTGGACTATCGGAGGGAGGACTGGGGTGGGGTGGTATCGGAGACGGTTTCGAAGACAGTCAAAGTATCACTTTAACGTCAATAAGTCCGAAGAAAGACAGCGAGCGAACTGACGAGGACGAGCTTGTGATGAGTAACCCAAACAGCTCGGCAAAGGTTCATAATGGAGTTACAAACAAAAAAGCTTCATTTAAGCGTGTGAAAAAACTTTCTAATAAGGAAACTACGAGAGACTCCAGTGACCACCCCACACGACAACAGCTTTTTCAGTGGCAAGAAGAATGGCGCGCTGCATCACAGGTTCTTGATAGAATGATAATAGTTTTAGCAATTTTCATTGGTTGTACATCTGCTACTGTTATATTCCTGCAAGCCCCGAGGGTAAGAAAAATGTTTGGTGTTTCTTAGAGATGCACGAAAGGCGCACTAATCACAGGAGAAAATGTCGCTTCCATTGTCGCCATGGCAACTGAAGACATCACTATTTGTCCTTCTTTTCGTAGTCGTTGCTTTCAGAGAAGGGGAGGGGGGGGGGGGGAAGGGGCATTGGGGTGTATTAGAAACCACAAAACCGGAGAAAAAATCATCCAAAACCACAAAACGCAAGAAAATTTAGCCAAAACCAAAAACTGCATACAAAACCGTCAAAACCTGATGCAATGGTGATCAACCTCGTTCCCAGGGTCTTTTCCTTTAAAAATGGGAACGGCTCATTTTTTAAGGGCAAAGGACGAGGGGGACGAGGCAACCTCGTTCCCAGGGCTTTTCCCTAGAAAGAAAAATGGCGGACGGGAAAAGGGGGCCTTTTCCCGTCCGCCATTTTTCTTTCTAGGGAAAAGCCCTGGGAACGAGGTTGGGGACGAGGTTGAATGGTGATCCCCTACCGTGACATTTAAGAGAAACCAGAACCCAAATAGGACAAAATGGGAAAAACCAAAAACCACGTCGGATACCAAAACTGAAAAACCGCTAGTATTTTTTACGAAAACCGAAAACCAGATGCTAAAAACGAGAAATCCGCAAACCGCAATGAACACCAAAACAAAAAACCGATCTGAAAAACAGCGGAAACCGCAAACCCGAAAATCCCAATGCCCCCCTTATCATATTTAAAACGATTACGAGCTTGAGTACAAGCACGACTTCCACGAAAGAAAATATTAGGGATATTATTGTCACGTTCGGCGCAATTTTACAACGCTTTTGCTGGTAGTTACGTCCGGTGGGACAAAGGTTTTAAAGTTAGCATGGATCCAGGACGTATTTCCGTACTCGAACTTGTTCTCAATGTTTACATGACCTAATATCTTGTGACATCGCGCAAATTATTGCTTCATAGTTAGAAGAGACATTAGACCGAGTCTGCTTAAGTCAGGAGATTAAGCAGTGTATTTATCTTACTATGCAACAAAACTAAATTTTATTTTATTTCTCAATAATTTCGTTTTTTTCGAGAGTTTTGTATATTTTTAGATATTGCGCCATCTCGCAGATCTCTGTCGTATACACCTTATTCCAAAATGTCCGCCATTTAAATATTCTTTTGTTTTTATTTCAAATTATCCCTTAATGCCTCGTTCTTAAGCTAAACTTCAAAAGAATATTTTACCTTGAACGAGGCATCAAGGTCTAATTTAAATAAAAACAAAAGAATATATAGAAGGCGGCCATTTTGGAATAAGGTATATAGGCTTGACATATCTTATCTTCAGTGTGTTTTGACCATATTTGGATGGTGTCACTATAAGCTGAATAATAATGTCTAACCGGAAGACCTCAATATGTGTAACAACAATCGCGCCTTAGTCGTTATTCAATCATTGACTTCCAATTTAAGTGCTACACCGATTTGAATGTTTCCATCAGAAAATATTGCAAAAGTTGTTTGTTCAGGTCGGAGACCTTTACATTCTGCAACATGCATAATTTCGTACTCCAAGGTGAGCAAATTTCATAAGGATTGCCACCACCTCTACCTTACAATAGATTCACGTCCGCATTGCGGACCTAGTTTTCCTTTTCATGTTCATTGGTGCTCGGATGTCCTTATAATAATAATAATATAACAATAAATATTTAAAGAGGATATTCCCGTCACGTTATGTGGTTTTCAGGGAGGTCCTCTGACAAAAAACATAACTAAAAAGATAAAAAGATAACAACTATAAAATATATGAAGAACATCAGGCTACAACTAATTATTAAAAGTCCGATCTAAAAAATATTCATTCAAATGTCTTTTAAAAATGTTTTTTGGCATTGGCTGTCTAATTGAAAGTGGCAAATTTTGCCATTCAATAGTTGCTTGATAGCAAGTTAATCTTCGTCCCCACTCAGTCCTGATTCTACCAAAGCGTGGAAGGTGACCATTTCTTGTGTTGTATCCATGGGTGTTCAATGGCGAATTCAAATTTTCAAAATGTTCTGGAATATTTCCTTTAATGGCGTTCTGTACGAGAAAACAACGATGGATACGACGTCGATCCTCAAGTGGCACCCACGATAATTCTTTCAATGCTTCCTTAGATGAGACTTTCTTACCAAGAACCTTTCTTGCAAACTTATTCTGGAAAGCTTGCAATTGCTCCATTTCAGACTTCAACCCCAGCTGATCGCCCCATAATATATCTCCTTACCAATTGATTCTTATTCCCTCACTTGCAGAACAAGTTACATGATTAAAAAAAAGTTGACAAACATTGCGTCGACGATTTTAGCCTGTTCCAGGCCCTCAGATTGTGAGGGGTGAGCATCAGGCCAAGCGGGAAAAAATGGGAGAAGCTGGGGCCTGTTTCTCGAGCCGTCCCGTTAACTTTACGGGCTTTTAGCTCTATTCTTAAAACGAAGTCTATCTAATGTTTGTGTAAATCTTAACGTGCAAACCACCCCAATGTGCAAGTTAACACACAACTACCTGGGTACGCATCCACAACGCCCGGATGCTGTAACTCTAGGACCCAGGCTTCATCCCAAAAAAGTGCTGAAAATGGCTTTCAAAGAAGATTTTATAGAATGATGGTTTAATGAGCCACCTTCAAACCTTACATATGGCTCTTGCGAAATGGGTTTTCTTCTTCTGAATTTTTAATGCTGTTTAATTATCTGCAAGGCAGGTGACGAAGAGCACAATTACCGACTATTGATTTACCGATAAATTGCTGGAAAAAGAATCAGAATTAATTCTCAAACTGTCTTGAACCGGTATAACGTCTTTGAATATCTTTCTTTAACGAAGAATATCTAATCCAACTGTAACAGTTTAATTTTGCTGATTTTTCAATTTTACTAGAAATCTTTGATGAAATGTAATCGGATAGCGAGAAAGCATGAAAGAAGCCAGAAAAACGCTTCATAAAAAAATCTGCGAGTGTAGCCACGGCGGAGACAATTGCTTAATGGGAAAACAGTTGAACGGTATTTGCATTTGAATGTATACTTCGGCACTGAGTTAATTTGTACAAACGCAAGGGGAAATTGCTGTGACCTGGATAACGAGTACATAGTTATATTTTCCTAGTAAAGCAAAGAGTTACAGTGTTAACGCTCGCTCTTAAAACCATATAAGAGGGAACTTTTGTTGATCAGTTGAGTTCGTACATGGTGAGTACTTTTCTTGTTTACTTTAAACGGAGGGAAGTGCAAAACTGTCGTTATGGAATTATAGCGTCAACTAAGTACAATACAGAGGATGGTTTCACCCTTGGTGACGAGAAATTTTCTCACAATTTTTACGAGGTTAAGAGTATCAAATCCACGGCAGTCAGAGGATTGAATTAAGAAGATGGATTATCACCGCTCAACATTTTTTTTGTAAAGTAACAGATTTTATCTTTATTTCTCTTGTATGTTTTGTTACGATATGAAATTTGTTCGGTTTTGTTATTCTCGTGTTATTAACACCAATGTTTGCACTCAAAGCCAATATAAGCAGATAAAAACGTTTGGCCAAACCATAAACAAAATAACACTGAGAAATTCCGAGTAACAAGTAAGTTTAAGTAAACAGAAACTACCAGCTTGTCAACCCGTGTACGTCTTATTTCTACTTCATTTTCGTATTGTTGTTTCTCTTGATAGCGTAATTAAATAAAACCAAAATCCTCAGTTTATTAAGTTGACTAAATTTTGCATGATTTTGTTGTGAAAAATGCTGTCATTTTCTTGTCATAATGATAACAAGAACGACATGTTTTGAAATTGTGATGAATTCTAACGAAACGGAACTTTGCATTGCAATGCTTGCTTTAGGATGTATTTCTATTCGAACTAGTTGAAAGCTCCAATCATAACAGAGACTAAATATCTAACAATTTATGTTAATAACTAAAAAAATTCGGAGTCACAGAGGTTGCTTTTATCAACCCCTTTTTAAATTAACAAATGGAAATTTCGGGTTTTTGGCGCATTCATGGCGGTCATTATCTTTTTTCTGCTTTCAACGCAGCGTGCAGAATTGTTACAATGACGCTCACTTTAGTAATGATCCATAACTCTCCTTATCACTCGTTTGAATGCTCAAGAAGAGATGTTCAAATTCACGAGAAGTTCACGACAAGTTCACAAGAAAATCATTTAGATGAACGGGTTTTTTCTGTTTCCTCTTCATTGCGGTTACACCTGTCACAGCGTATCAGTGAGATGGGCCTTCGAATCTAATATATTCTTCCGCTTGCTTTTTAAAACAAATGTTCTGTACTTTGTCTTTTGGTTTTTGTTAAGGACAGCTTGTCAACTGCTTCGAGAATCAAGAGTTGAACTTGGTTCAAACGCTCTAAATTTCTGGAGTACGTTAATCTTGAACTGCTGTCAGGTTTTAATCAACTATCCCTAATTTAATAAAATAATAATAAACAAATAGGTTTTAGCAGTGGTACATCCACAGGGTGGCTCTTCGTCCCCTGTTTCCTGGTCGAACTAGAATTTGGAAGTATTGATTTTTTTATTGGGGGAACTGAGAAAACCAGAGAACCTGAAGAAAAACCTGAGAGCACAAGGTGAGAACCAACAACAAACTCAACCCACCCGAGACGGTAGGAATTGAACCCGGGTCACAGACGTTGGGAGGCGAACCTTGCTTCCCAATATGGCATATAATTCATGGTAGGCCAGCATGTAGTCACCATATATAGTGTTTACAGGGGTATACAAGGGTTTACTAAGGTATATCCTTGTAAACCCTTGTATACGAGAACAATGAAAAGGACTAAAAGAGCGAATGACTTTTTTACATTTAGTTTTGCATAGATATATTAATATATTGTTGTTATCTTAGTTATAAGGCTCGGTTTAGTTTGTAGAGTTATTAGTTGGCTTGTAAGTTTTCTGTAAATCACACTGTTTATCCAGTTTTAACTGCCAGAAGTGTCAATAAACTTTTTATTTATATTTATTTATTTATACCCCTGTAAACTGACTATATGGTGGCCTACCATGAATTATAAGCCCCCGATATTAAGCTTCCCAATAAGACCAAGACACCACAAGAGAAAATGAGAAAATCTTCCATACTGGGTTCTGGTATTGTGATAAGGGAACAGAATCAAGAGAAAATGATGGTAAGAGAAAGTATCTTCCATACTGGGTTCTCTTACTGTGATAAGGGAACAGAATCAAGAGAAAATGAGGTAAGAGAACGTATCTTCCATACTGGCTTCTCTTACTATGATAAGGGAACAGAATCAAGAGAAAATGAGGGAAGAGAACGTATCTTCCATACTGGGTTCTCTTACTGTGATAAGGGAACAGAATCAAGAGAAAATGAGGTAAGAGAACGTATCTTCCATGCTGGCTTCTCTTACTGTGATAAGGGAACAAAATCAAGAGAAAATGAGGTAAGAGAACGTATCTTCCAAACTGGGTTCTCTTACTGTGATAAGGGAACAAAATCAAGAGAAAATGACGGTAAGAGAACGTATTTTCCATACTGGGTTCTCTTACTGTGATAACGGGACAGAATTAAGAGAAAATGAGGTAAGAGAACACAACTTCCATACTGGGTTCTCTTACTGTGATAAGGGAACAGAATCTATTTTTAGATCCATAAACTATTTTAATTATAACTGACCAATGGTTGATGTCCTTCTCATCATGTGGTTGTAATTTCAATGCGCCATGTGGAAACCGCGCAGCCATGGAACGAGATATAAATAGATTCCACGCTAAAAATAGATTCTGTCCCCTTATCATATCAGACGGGGTTATGTTCTCTTTCCTCATTTTCTCTTGGACACCACCAATATAAACATGCAATCAAAGAAACGGTTGTCTGTTTAAGTTTTATTTTACGTCGCAGAATACACCAAGACACGTTAGCGAACACTTTTAAAGAAAAATCACGTCGGGTTTCTAATCAAAACTTATAAATTTACCCAAGTTTCGTAACAGGTTTTAACCTATTTTATCTAATTTTCTCGTCCCTTACACATCCATGTATCTTGTGTTATTTCCTAAACTCAAAAAAATATTCTCATTCAAAGTGAGATTTTCAACATTCCAACCCACTACGAAAGGGAGACAATGAAGTTAGTATAACGCGATAGCTTCGAATGGCATAATTATCTCCACTTTTAATATAGCCATACTTAAAACTTATTTTTGAATTAGTTTAGCAGCACAGACGCATTTGAAGCATTTGCCAATGCTCTGCAAGATATCCATCTACCACAAATTACACTAGAATTTCGCTAACCTACAACGTGTTTCCTTTTCAATTCTCCTATTGATAAAACACTATTTTTCGTGTTTGTTGTTCTCCTCACTGCGCGATCTCATTCCTGGAGCCCGCCTCCCCTTGACCAGTGGTCGGGAACGAGATTACTTACGGCATGTATATTGGTTTCTATATTCTAGATTCGTCTTATTAGTTCTGTAGTATTAACCCAATTCCAATAAAAATGCCACTTTTTCCATTGCCTAGTCAAAACATTCTTGCAATTATTATTCTCTTATTATAGTGGGATTTGGGGGGGTCGTGCAAAAAAAATCAAGAAAAAAGAGGGGGGGGGGGGGTCACGCGAATTATTTTAGCAAAACTTTTTGTCATAATGTTTTAATCCGAAATGAACGGTCCCTAAGGAGTGCACTTGATTCAAAAGTGAAACTTTATATCTTCTTTAAGTTTTTTCGAACAATATCCACATGAATATTCCCAGTGTGATTTTGACATTTTGTTCTGAAATATATGTAGCTAATAGGCTACACCGAAATTCGAGGGCAAATAAATTGAAGTATATCTATGTGTTTATGTACATGCATGTGTCACCCAATTATAATCCACTGACAAGGGAGCTCACCGACAGACTTTTGAAGGGAATGATCTATTTCCAAATGAAGGGAAACATAACATTTACATTGTCTAAATGAAGATTGCCCCGAAAATGGAATATGATTTCTCAGCCAATCTGCATTCTTCATCAAAACATCTAATTTCTTTCTCTATCGCCGTGAGGATTAGTATTTATGGCAACCGCAGCTAAAGAAAACAATGGACGAAGAACAATATCATAAATAGAGTGGAGATGAGCCAAAGTCTATGTTTTACTTCACTGATTTTCGTTTAGGTGTCTTTCAGTCCTTTCAATTTTTTCCCTCGTAAAGCGTGATTTGTGTGTTTCAATAAAATCAATTGAACACATCTCTTACAAGGAAGTTACCCGATTTTCTGTCATGCGTGGTATTAGCACCAGTAACATAATTCAAATCAACCGTAATCACCAGGTAGACAGGATATTGAGTTGTACAGCACGAGAAGGCATGCAATCCAGGATATTTTTCAACTTCTTCTGATAACAAGCAAACGAGGAAATATACTGAAGGTAAATATCACGCAATTATTTTCACATTTCTATTCTTTTGTTTTTATCGAAGCCTACTTACGAAAACTTATTTAATTTCCATGTCGTCTTGCGATAACTGTAACATTTGAAGCGTTTTTTGTACTAACTTAGACTCCCCTTCAGGTTGTGTCCGTTATGTCATAATTTGGCATTAAATCAGAAGATTTTACACTGAGAACGACAGATTGTTGCATTATTTCTTTTACAATATGCAAATCTTACCAGAAAGGGGTCAGTTAGTGCAGCAAACCTGCTGTACAATCTGTACGTTTTCCTAACCTCATCATCATAAGTCCGAATGGTTTTCTAGGTAAGTTTTCCTAATGAATTAGATGGTGTTAAATACATTTTCTTTTTCCTAACCACCGAAATAGGTCTCGAAACAACGAAGAAAATTAATCAATTCCAGTTTTGAAAGCAATTAATGTCCTATGTTCATATTTTATGTGTACGGACCTGGCAGATTACATTAGTAAAGAACTTTTGATATTTGATCAGAATAAATGGCTTAGAATGCGATGAAGACTAGAATTGTATCGATATATGTTTATTGGTTGTACACTCAATGTTCTCATAAACATTAATTCATGCACTCTTGACCTCAAATATCGGTTTGAGTTCTGAAAATATCCTAAAAAGGAAAAGCGATCGCTACCGGAAATCGCAAAAAAATTGCGTGGATAAGAGCCTGCAGCCGTTTCATTGTAAGTGTTTGGTAATGTGCTATCGTCTTCTTAGGCTACACTGAAAAATTAAGCTCGGCACAGGCGCTAACACAAGAGCTGATATATGAATTATGCTATCTAGGATTTGTTTCTATGCGAAACTAAGTAATTTCGCGTCATACAATGCGAGTCCAACATTTTTACTCTTACACTCCCAGAATCAAAACTCTTGGATCTGAGAATGCATTTGCAACCTAACCATTTACTTTTTCACACCAAAATAAAAACAAAAGTCATGAATTTGATTCTACGACGACAAAGACTGTCATGTACAGTTCTCTCCAATCCTGCTTTATTCGTCGGAAATCTTCTTTGAGTCTCATACGGTGATCGTTTTTAAGTAAAAGGAATGCGATCCGTTTTATGGTAATAAAGCGAGCTAAACGAGAAACAGATTGTTAATTTGATGACAAATTACATGCCCAAGCATAAATAAACACAACACGGTGGAGTCGGGCAGACGTTAATTTTTGCAAGATCGCGTTTCTGTTGCACTGAATCTGTGCTATTGTTAGGATCATTTTAGCTTTTATGCCTCCTTTTTGTAACAGTAATATTTAAACCTCAAACTTGCTTCGAGGAACGTTCTCCAAGACAGCATAAGTTAAGTGCCAGAGAGTCGAAGTGGTGAATACAGTAATTCTACTGAATCAGTTCTGAAATCAACTGAGCAGGGGAACTTGGCCATGTTTGTACGTACTATGTTTATTTGATGGCATCAGTCCGTTTCCCAGGATGTAATAGATCACAATTGAACTCACAAATAAAAAGCATGTCGAGCAGTAGTTGAACCCTGATACACTTTTGAACAATTCCATTTTACGACATTTCATGTTTATGCAAGGAATTTCAATACGCGTATCATTTTTTATTTTTTCGCCTTTTGGCTTACTGAACAAAAGTGAATTGTAAAATGAATATATCTATCTACCTACCTACCTACCTACCAATCTATCTATATATATATTAAACTCCGATCCAAAGATATATTCAATTGCAAGGTATTATTTCGTATAATATTTTTTCGTAAGAAGCCGCAAATTTCTCAATCAACCTGTTTCTTTTTCTGTCCTTTTTCAAATGCCTTTCTGTCTTGCAAAGTTTGATGGGCATAACCGTCTTTGTTCACAGACTATAGGGTAAATCGTTGTGCACCAGACACCCAAAAAGCCGTTTAGCGCCAGCCTTAGGTTAAGAGTTCACAAGCTGAGTCTAGCTAGCTATCCTTCTAGCCTCGGCTTAGTGCTTATCGACTTCCCTAGGGACTGGGTTATAATGTGGTAACTGAGAATCGAAGGGAAGACTGGAAAAGCCACTTGAAAATACTCAGGGGAGCCAATAAAGTAATAATAATAACAATAATTACTATAATAATAATAATAATAATAATAATAATAATAATAATAATAATAATAATAATAATAATAGTAGTAGTAGTAGTAATAATAATAACAGGCTTTTTTAAAAACCTGTTAAAAAAGAGAATCTCTCTTACCATGCTAAGAATTTCATTATGAAGACAGCCTTTGAACACCCGCACAACCTCGTAGGTAAACTAAATGATTTTATGAAAGAAAAATAAGTTGATACAGACGAATTGATAAATGCAAGTTATCAGTACCTTCGTAGGATATAAAAAACGATGACTTTTGTAGCTTTAGCTCTTCGTCAGAGGAATGGAAGATTAATTATGGTTTGTTCAGTTTAGAGTCGTCCTATCGCTGGAGACATAGCAACGTGTAAAATAAGATCTGAAATGGGTGAATATGACGCGGGGAGAAGAGCCCACTTCTGCACGGGGATTAAGAGTGTTTGATTGGAAGATGAGCATTTTTAATTTCTAGATTCTTCAGGCTTCAAATGTTACCACGGTGTATGAAGAGGCCGCACATCGCCATATAACAATGAATTATCGCCCCAAATGTCACAAAATAAAGAGTACGAGATAATGCCATCCGCACTCACTTTTCACCCACCACCGTCCTCATCCGTGTCTCTGAAGCTTTTCGGTTGCCGAAAGGTGATTTTAGCCTTTAACCGAGTAAAAAAAACTCAATAAAAGAACCTATGGCATTTTTGTAACATATTCAATCAATCCTCGAAATTAGACGCTATTTTTGACACGATCGCTTTGTTTTTGTTGAAAGCCATTTAATACTCAATTATGTTATCATTTTTTACTATTTTGAGCCATATCTTGCCAAAATCAGAATTAGAAGATTCGAGCAAATATGAATATTTTTTAAAGTGATCCAAAAATAATGTCAAACTGCTAAATAAAGATCAATTTTTTCATACAAACTGAAAAAACAGGCAGCATGGTGAAACAGATTTTCATTTCACAACACAGTTATCAAACAAATCTTTAAATTTAACCCTGTATTAAGTTAAAATGTCTTGTATTTAAAAGTAACAAGGGCACTATATTCCTTGATAAACCTTAAACTTATGTAAAAGTGAAGGTTCGAGATATTTCAAACTGAAAGAGACATATTAAAACGAAGATGCAGCTGTTGTCACTGATTCTTACGTAGTATGATTAACGACACTTTACGAATCAGTGCTGCTTAGTTGACAAAAGGTATACGAGTTTAAAACTGAGATGATAAACGGCCATGAAAAGCTAGTCGTAAATTGAAGCCCACGAATTTGTTCGTGCTTTTTTCAGTGCTTTTGCCTTTTGTATAACACCGGTAAAACCACAGGGTAATGATGTATAAATTATAATATTAATCAGACAAAGTATTGCTACAATGGCAACAATAATTCATCTGGAAATTAACCGCGTTTCACTGTGTGTTTGCGACAACGTAACTCTGGCAATGATTTTTCAGACATTAGAAATTTATTGAATCAACAACTTACATTCAAAACTTTCAAAACACAAGTCTTCTTCGTAATGGTTACGCTGTTTCTTTTGGTACTCCGAAAACCTAATTAACGACGAAATATTACTATTTCCTACTCTGCATGTCTGGTTGACCTCTGCTGGAGAAATTATATTCTGACAACGTTGCATGTCATTGTTTAGGGGCTAACACGTGAAATGTTTATTTGAGACAAAACAGGCGAAGTAAAAAAGTTGATAAAAGACAGTAATACTAAATCAGTTAAGGGATTAGTGAATAGTAAAGATTCTCTTCTCAGTACTGTAAACCCTGCTTAAGCTTCACTGACAGCAAGGCAAAAAAGTTCCCAATTGCTCTTTTTAACATCTACCGGCGTGTTAAGTGAGAGCGTTTAATATATATTTCCTAAATCCATTCATATTTTATTCAACAAATATCTGAACTGTTTTCGTTTCTGACGATTTCACGTTCATTATTAGAAATGTTGTTTGGAACCCAAAACAAAAAATATGGCTATCAGATTTAGTCGAACGCAAGGCGGAAAGGGTCTTGCATGAACCATTCACCAACAAGCATTGACAAACTCAAATTATGTTTATCTACATAATAAAATTAATCATGTTATTGTGTATGCGAAAAGACATTTTCCGCGGTCCCTTCGGCTAATTCAACAACCAAATTATATTTGCATTTTCATCTCTACCTTGTCCATCTTGTCATGGCAACCAGTAGAGCTTGGCAGACCAGAAAAGATGTCATTTCACCGACGCCGATCATCCTGACTAGAAATCTGTTGTCACTACAAACGATTTGTGCACGACACGTCAACCGGCATATTCAGTCGTGTCGGTACAGGGTAGGAATACTGTCTTGAACTTTGTTTGAACTGGCAGCCGTTGTTATTTTGGCTTGTGTTACCTTCGTGTTGGATGATTCAAATGCAAAGATTTTCTTCTGATCGCCTGGTTTAATTAATGGACGCAACAACAAGCAAGTAAACCATTTCAGAGTTGTGTTGCTTTTTTTTGGTTTTATCGTATACAGGTAGAGAAACTCATCGGGTTCGTTTCGTACGAATTCTGGTCTCATTCAACACTACGCAGATATCTCGCTCATTTAATGAGAGTACATTGACGTCAAAGTAGTACATGAGAAATTAAGCTATTGTCTTCGTTCCCTCACTCCTGGAGAATTCGTTTGAAGGCGCCATGAGTAATTAACCTTTTTTTTTTAGTCTGCCTCCGTCCAAGTGAAATGTCAAGATGCTGTCTCAATTCCCGATAGTAGTTCTTCTCGGAATTGCCGCTCACCTGATTCAAACCATCTCATCTACTGGACATCCTGAAGAAAAGCCCAAAGGTATAGTAATTTGCTGTATGTATTTATTTCATAGACTAAAGCGTTTGCCTGGAAGACGCAATTCGTGTTGGTATATATTTTTTATCTGTATGTATTTGCAAAGTTGGTAACTCAACATTTCGAATTTACTCCAAGCAAGACCGTGCTGTGGCTTGCTTTGCTACCAGTCATCTCTTTCAAAAGATTACACGAATGACATTTCGACATTTCAAATCATGTTATACAATTATTTTGCACGCTGTAATTGCGCTTGGAACGTTAGTTTTTTTTTCTGAATACCACACTATAAATTTAATTTAAAGGCTACTAGATGTCGAATGAAAATTGAAATCATATTTTCTTCTCCAAGCTTCGTCAATTCCGCTTTCTAAAAGGACGGTATGTATACAAATATACCGCGATTGCCTGGTATTGCCTGTAGGAGGCCTGATAGGATTACTGACTGTTGTAGTGTTATACTAAGTATTGGAAGCATCATGACTTATTTTCGATATGAACATAAGTGAGCTATGTCTTAAAATCAAGGCGCTGCTACTCCGAAATTATCTTGGTACTTTTGTTTCGTACAATTTTAATCACTTTGAAACATGTTAGAGTGTTTGCTCATCACAGTGTGCTTTCTACTCGAAAAAATATGTATTGAGACTTCAGTATTTTGTATAAATAGCCGTATAAACTTCAAATTGTGTTGTTTTAGGGAAAAATAACAAATGCCATCGTGAATATGAGGCCCTGTAGACGAAATACAGATCTTATTTTATGAAATATTGCTGTGAATATTGAAATAGAGCGAGGTTTAAACTTTCCGTATTAGATAACAACTGGGGAGATCTACATTTCTCTCAATTTTGTTGATTGATTCGCTGTTTCGAAAATATCTTCGAAAAGCACATTAGAGTAAAGAGAAGCTCCTCAATACCCAAACAGCTAAGAAAAAGCAAACATAACTTAAATCATGATAGTCAGAAATACTTTGTACATTTGTCGATACCGCAACTTACAATGCCCAGGTTGAGCAATAAATACGGAAGCCCAATTTAACCCCATTACCTCAGTACAATCTGGTTGGCTAAAGATCTGTCGTTTATTTCGTGGCTTAAAGTAGAAAAGATGAATTCACAGTCTGATATTTTGTTTGAAGAATTTTTAGAGACAGATGGAGTAAAAACGATTAATTCGGAAACTTTGGCAATCGACAACTTTGCCCTTGAGAAGTGTAACGTTATACAGCATTCACCAATCTCGAACAGCGACTCCAAACACTTGATGTGCGCTAAATAATATTGAAACCTTATTCAAATGAGGGAGCATTTACATTTTCGACAATTTCTTTGCTCAAACTTTGATGAATCTTACCGATAAGATTCGTGTTAATGGACAAAATATATCAAGCAAATGGAACGGATCTACCAGCATTAGCATTCATATATCAAACTCAAAAACACATTCGCATTTACCTTAAAACAAGAAATCTGTGATATATCTTATATTTGCAAAGTTTCCTAGACGAAACAGAATCCGTAATTCAGAGATACGGGGTTAAGACTTGACATGCCTTGTTATACTTAACGAAAAAGGAAATTGTAAAGCCGTCTAAGGATGTTTGCTGATCGTTAGTCGAGAGGCAGTGCCTGTAAAGACGTTCACACCTTTGGCTTCTACCTAATTTTAATTTATTGAAAAAAAAAAAAGGATCGCAAATTTTGTTTCGACGGCATCTTCTATATATAAGATGTCATCTTCGTCCTGCTTCGATATCCAGCCACAGGGATTCTAGAATGCGGTTGATAATTCTTGATTCCGATCCGAACTATGATTTTCATTCATTTCAATTCAATCTCCGTCCAACGTCAAGTTGGAATAAATGGATGGACATGCAGATTTGAATTATACAGCCAGATCTAACGTACATCCGGACAACTAAAACAGCGATGTTTTTAGTTTTTTTTTATTTTATCTGTAACTACAAGCTTGCAAACAGGATTTTTGGCCTTTAAAACTTTCAGCGAAAACGGAAGCGTTTTGTGTCGCTAGGAAGACGAAGTACCCTGCCCAGGATGGCGACGCTAACGAATCGCTTTCATTAGGACTCGGTGCTTTCTCGGCTTAAATAAATTCCTTGCAGGTTAATATTCATGAAAATCTTACACGGCCATCAGGAAAACGCTTGAATATTTTATAATTGTATGCAGTACCGTGTTGCAATTGCACAAGTTACTTTGAAAAATTATTCACAGTTCATCCAGCCCAGCAGGGCCAGTTTCAGTGATTGCCACTTTTATGCTACTAAATAGTTACAATGCTTCGTTTCAAGGTGGAGCCTCAATGCCAAAATCTTTATGGTTTTAGAATGAACTCAAGATAATTATCATTTAAAAGGCATCAATTCCGCAGCGCCATAACGAGTTGTACGTTGTACTCTTACTGATGAATGACCAAATCCAGCTTATCCAGTTGTACAAGTTTCTTTCTTGTTATTACGCATTTCTTTCATCATTTGCACACCGGGAATAGAACACGTCCTTTAATACTTCCTATTGCATTTAATATGCACAATCAAACTTTCTTTAATGTTTGAACAATTTCTATCATGACACTTAATCGTAGAATTTTCGCAAGCTTCGCTGAATGTTCAGCCCATTTGTTTGAAATGTCAAAACCCCCCATTAAATCCAGAGGAGATGGCAAACGTAAACAAGGGATACCGGCGTGATATTAAACCACTGGGTAAAATGACACTATTGTTAGAGTCGACGATCTGATCGTATTGTTCGATAAAATTTGTTAATCGAGCGTTATTGATTTTGTCCGATGTATGTTATCTGGGTGTGCGTCACTTTTCTCAGACAGTAATTAATGTTGAACAGTACAAAATTTCATTCACCGCTGAAATAAAATATTCCATCCATGAAAATTTCTTTAAACTTTTTTGCCTTATTTCATCGTGAAAGGGGGTTGAAATAAATATAATTGCGAAAGTATTTAAAATTGTGACTACAGAATCAATTTCAATTTATTTTCTCGCGTTCACACAATACATTTGTTTTTGTGCTATTTCCGCGCTGTTTGAAACTGTGCCGTTATCGAACCTTTCCCGGGCAGGTTGTTTCATAACATCGGTCCAATGTGAGCAAACAGAGACAATTTATGCGACAGAATATCTCCTTTGGTTTTTTCAAATATCCAAAAGATACAAAAACTTGACGTCATAGCTTATGGGAGGTAACCGCTAATCCAAACATTACCAACCGCTTGACGCTGTTATCTCTCGAGAAAATGACATTTAGCCTGAATGTCATCTTACAAAACGAACGAAAAAAATCAAACATGCTTTCTACTATGAATGCTATAAATACGCCTAATAATAGATTGACTATCGATTGCACGTCAGGATTTGAAAGATTGAAATTCTCATTGTTGGCTTTTGTCGACAGAGATCATTAGAAATACCACTGACCAGCAAAGATTGATCGAATACCTGCTGACGGATTACAAGAGTAGAAGACTGGTGCGACCGGTTCTGGACCAATCAAACGCTGTCGTTATCAGTTTCAGCGCTGAATTGATTGGCGTAGCAAAAGTGGTGAGAGCCTCTTATTTTTACCTTCTTTCTGATTGTAACAAAAAGTGACGGGAACGAGATTGGCAGCAAAATTGTATAGCAGCTCATCAAAATTGGCAAAAGCAACAAATAAGACTGCCTTACATTTACTCATTTCATTTTCCATACATTTTCATAAGTATTTGCCATTCATGAGTTTTTTTTTTTTTTCTAACGCAGTTCTTATGCTTTGTCATAGGATGAAAAAGAGCAAATGATCAAAACACACTTTTGGGTTCGACAGGTGAGGATTCCACCTACAACCAATGAGAAAATCTCTTTAATTTAATAATATATATTTTTACCCACGTGTATATCAGAGATATGTAGAGGGAAGGGAGAAGATAACAACACCCCTTGAAACTTCATGTTAAGTACAGAAACTGAGAATTAAGAGCCGATGCTGAAGGGTACGGAAGGAGGGGGGAGGGTAGGGGAAGAGGACGGCCTGTGCAGCTTTAGGGACGGACCATTAGAAAAGTGATGGGAGGGGGGGGGGGGTGGGGAATTTTCAGCTTGCACGAATTTTTTTTTTCGCTCACTGCTTGTGCAGGAATATTTTTTTCAGGTGAACCCCTCTGCACGAATTTTTTTTTTACCACGTGTGAAAAAGTCACAATTGGACCTTCCTTCTGCATGAATTTTTTTTTTACCTTCTTCTTTGCATGAATTTTTCTTCTTGGCATTTTCCCTTGCATGAATTTTTTTTGGTTTTTTCCCCACCCCCCCCCCCCACATCACTTTTCTCATTTTCCGCCCCTTAGTTACACCTACCTTGCTAAGACGTTATTGTCTTTATAGGGGACGTCAATAACTTGGTAGGACAGTAATATATACTGAAAGCACAATATTTTTGCATTACGAATATAACAAGATTTCATTTATACTGCAAAGGACTGGAATAACCCGCTGATGACCTGGAAACCAGAAGATTTTGGAGGAGTGAGGGAAGTCAACATCCCACCGGAGATGCTTTGGGTGCCCGACATCATTCTTTATAACAAGTAAGAAACCTGCGCTCTCCAAAACGGGTTTCATATTCAAGCTTAAATGATATCAGGTCGCGACCACGAAGGAGCAATTTGATGGTTAAGAAATTTCAATTCAATTTCAATTCAATTTTATTTACACGACGATTACAAGAGAAAAACATAGTTACAATATAGGTATTAAAATAAGGCAAAAGGAAAAATGGAAGAAGGAAAAAAGAGATGAAATACTTTGCTGATGTATCGTGTGCAGTGGCCGAAGGAGCTGTAAGCTTTCGAGTTGGCCAAAGGAGGATGTGAGTCAATATTCATCTCTGGAAGAGGGGATTTTTGCCACTAATACTGGCCAACTGATGTGGTCGCTTTGCGAACCATTCATTTTTGTCACTTTTTCTATTTCAATTTCGGTGGATGGTGACAGCATTCCCACAATCCATTTAAATAAAAAAAAGTATCAACAGGCATTTGTTACGCGGATTTTCTATTTCCGAGTTTGCTTTCACAAATTTTCCACGCTTAAAATATTATCTTCATGATTTCCTTCACAGGCGCTATTTAGTTTAATAATTGGTGATGCCACAACACAAGTCAAAAATCTTTGTGAAGAATTATATGTCTTTATTTCATCTTGAAGCTATTTTGGATTCCAAGCTAATTAACTGGCGATGTTTTTTTGGATACGTTCTCTCTAACGAAAGTTAAATAAATTTTTCAATGACTTCACGTTTTACTTCACTATCTTTTTCCCCGCTCACTCTAAGAGGGTCTCAATGGGGTTAGCCGTTAGCCGTAAAATGGGCAAAAAAATTAGCCGTTAGCCTTAAAAAATATTAACCGTTAGCCGTAAAACAGCCAAAAATAGTAACCGTTAGCCGTAAAACAACCAAAAATATTAACCGTTAGCCGTAAAAGTCATCACCCCATTGAGACCTTCTTTTCCAAGTCACTTCCCACAAACCAATCTATAAACTTTTCTTTCCTAGGTTTTCCTCTGATATTCTGTTGACGACAAAACACAGGTGAGGGGTAGAGCGATCCTGGTTGTACAAAAATTCTAATACTTCACACGTTTTGTTTGCTCTTCTTACCAGTGCCGACGACAGAATAGCCGTGAAAGCAACTTCCGGTTTTACCGCACACGTCAAAGTGAGACACAGCGGAAACCAAACTTGGCGAGCGCACATGATCTACAAAAGTATGTGCAACATTAATGTCAAATATTTCCCGTTCGATGAGCAAACGTGCGCTCTGGTCTTCGCGTCTTGGTCACATGACATTGGTATTATAAACTTAAAAGAAAGGTTTGGCCTTCCTGGTGGGAAAGCTGTGGCCAAGAAGGAAAGAGGCGCAGATGTGTTTCAAGAGAACGAGGAGTGGACTGTTGAGTGGATAGGCATCGAGCGAACTGAGGTGAGCCTGTGAAGCGTAATTAGTAAAAATTACGTGTCCTTACTAATATTTACTCAACTATTTACTTCTCATCGCAAAATACCATATTTGCGCCACAAGTGTGTGCAACAGAAATCTGGGAGGCTCTTTTTTCAAGGCTGGAAAACGAGACAATTCTTCTCAGAGAAATTTCGTTCCAACACAAATCCGTCGATAAATTCAACTCTGCATGGGCACGTCTATTGTATATCTTTTACACATGGTTTTTGAATTGTTGTGAGTTCTCATAACTATGTCTTTGAATGTAAAACAGTAAATTTTCCTTTATGTAAAATCATATTTTGATTTGTTTTTGTCCAATAAATGTTGTATCAAACCAAAACAAAAAGATAATTGCGTATGAAAACTGAGTCAATTGTCTTGTTAGTTATTTCATAAAACCTAATCTTCATGTTTTTGAGGGGTTGGTCAGTATTATTTCCCGTGATGCACATTGTTCAGAGGAGTTATCGTCTATCATAATTCATTAAAAATCTACTAGTGTCCTATTGCAAATGCCGCAATCTGATTGGCTGAGCTTCTGCATACTATCAGCTATTAAAGTGCGGCGCTTGGTTGAAGATCGTTTTCAAAATGGCGACGTCTTTAACCTTTCGCAAAGTTTCGCAGGAAGATTTCGTACGGTGGTATTTTTCAATTCGTTTATTATGATTTTTACTAAAACAATTAGGTTACTCGCTCTCATAATCTAATTGTTAAATTGAAAAAGTGGTATCCCTAGTTGTAGCACATCGATAAAAATGATATCACGATGTACCACTTAATATTATGTAATGACATTAACTGATCATCGCAGTTATGTACACAACTTAAGCAGCTGTAAAATGAAAGCCTGAAAAAGACTCAGGCCCGAACGGGACTCGAACCCATGACCCCTGCGACACCGGAGCAGTGCTCCACCAACTGAGCTATCAAGCCAACTGTGAGCTGGTCATATTGTGAGTTCGTAACATACCCGTAGATGAACAAGAATGATGCAAATGAATATATGAAAGACCATATCATGTTGTAAAAAAAATTATCCCCTGGAGATACGAAATTTCTCTTCTCATACATACATACATACATCCTTTATTGTCTTTCCCCATGGGGGCTTTTCGAAGACAATATGGTACACTACATCATACAACATACAACATAGTTAAGAATCCCAACTGGCGGGAGGCAGACCAGTTGGCTATTTACAAGGATGATCGAGGAGTTGAACCAGGTACTTACCCAGAACACCACCAGGTAGTGGCCAGAGCGGGATTTGAACCCGGGTCACCGCATTGAAATACCGCGCCCTAGACCACTCGGCCATCCTGACTCCAATACAACTTCTCGTGTTAAAAAGCATTTTCCTCAACTTCCTATCTCCGCGCGGCCATGAAATATCCTCTATACAGCTTTCTTTCTTCCACTGGAAAGCTGTAACAAATAACCAAATACATTAATTAACTTTGTGCAACGTGTTGCAACTAAAAGCACAATTGATTCCACTTCACACTCGACTTAATTCCTTTCCTCCTCTTTTTCTCCCTCAGAAAGAAAACGACTGCTGTGATTTGGATGTCGCGGAACTTACCATTAAATTGCTACTGCGCCGACGCACATATTACTACGTCATGAGCCTGATTCTCCCTTGCACTCTTATCGCATGTACCATCTTTCTGGAGTTCATTCTTCCGGCGGAATCTGGGGAACGAGTAGGCTTGGGGATAACTATTCTTCTATCAATGGCGGTTTTTCAGGAACTGACGTCAGAGAAACTTCCTTCAAGCTCCGAGCACTTCCCTTTGTTAGGTGTGTTCAAGAGAAAATGAGGAAAGAGAACATAACCCCGTCTGATATGATAAGGGGACAGAATCTATTTTAAGCGCGGAATCTATTTATATCTCGTTCCATGGCTGCGCGGTTTCCACATGGCGCATTGAAATTACAACCACGTGATGAGAAGGACATCAGCCATTGGTCAGTTAAAATAGTTTCTGGATCTAAAAATAGATTCTGTCCCCTTATCATAGTAGGAGAACCCAGTATGGAAGATGAGTTCTCTTATCTCATTTCAATTTCTCTTGGTGTGTTATTCAAGTTATTCAAATCCTGTAAACCTGCTATAAATTTGACTCGACTTTACCACCCATGATGACGATAAGTTGGCAGAACCTGATACATTTCCGTCATTTGGCGTCGTCGCGAAAGGAATGAAACCAATACAGAAATATCTTTTCTCCCACCACCGTCATCATAAAGCTGTAGTGTCTTCTCAATATCAAATTTAGTTTTGTATCGCGATACAGACATGATAAAAACAAGAGCTGGTATTTGAGACGACATTATATAACTAAAGAGTACCACGTTCGCGATACAGAACAACTAATAGAAAAATCTCATGATAACACCGTATTCAACAATAAAACATTAGACCAATTGTGTTAAGTTATTTGAACGTCGTTTACAGGAGGAAAAATATTCAGTCATTCAGAGTCAAAAGTCAATATTGGCAAGTTACTTTATTGCACCAATGAGTGACCTTGATGTAAGGACCTTTGAAGAATATCCTTGATTTGTTGAGTTCAATGCTGTTGCTTTCGGAATCTATGTTATTTCCATGGTTTTCTTTACTTTGCATTATGTCAACTGTCAGGTTCATAGGCTGTCACACCGTGCAGAAACTGTTAATTGTAACACTGCATTAGAACAGCATCCTGAATAGAACTGATAAGCCTTTATTGTGATTGTTCGTTAACTACATCACTTTTTACTCTACAGCAATGTATTATTCAGTGTCAATCATGGAGATAGGAACTGCTCTGGGAGCAACCTGTATTATTCTAAACTTTCATCACCGCGACACCAAAATGCCGGGTTGGTTCAGAAAGATTGTTCTGGAATGGCTCGCTAAACTTGTTAGATATAAACCTCGGTGTATCAGAGCCGAGTTGAATGTAGGCTCCATGGACGATAGCACAGCAAAGATTGTTCAAACAAGCACAACCACAGATACAAAACGAAACGACGCATTTGAATTGGAAAGGGACTCCATCGAGTTTGAAATGGACTTGTTTGAAGGCACGCATGGGCGTACTAGCAGGGAGCAAATGCCGCTGGCACAGAACGGAAACGTTCCCTCGCATCGAGTCACAAGAAAACGTTCGGTGAAAAGGAAACCACAGGACTCAGAGACAGACACAACGGAAGTCCAGATACCGGAAGTGAAGTTTCCAGTTTATGACTTTACCAATGAGGAGATATACAAGAAGGAGTGGAAAGATGCTGCAAGGATTTTGGATCGTTTTTTGCTTTTAGCATCCATTGTGATTGGCTCCATTTCCGCTATGAGCATATTTCTACAGTCTCCACGCATCAGGGAATTGTTTATTCCTTGACAAGAAGTGAATTTCCACTGGATGCATGTGAGCCCAAGGCATGCTGGTACAATAGACAGACCACTGCTGCAACAGTTGACGAATGAAGGTCAATTCACTGAGTGATAAAATCACACTTTGAAAACAGCCGACACCAATGGATTTACTATAAGAAAAAAAATTGGTGGACATATGCGACTTCGCCACAGGCAGAAGCTGTTTGATAATTGTGACTTGGCTACAAAGAGAGTCAAGAAAGTGAATGCGTTATTACGCCTGAGGCTGCGTGGTTTCAAGCACACAAGTCAGTTTCAGATTTTCAAAAAAGTCTGAACTAGATCAGGAACTTAACCCTTATGAGGTCTTCTAGGACAGAAGGAGCTTCACTGGAGACCTGTTGTTTCGTTTATTTCTGTTTTTCATTCAGACTGGATACACAGATTATTTAAAAGAAGTCATGAACCACGCATTAAAAGGAAATAGGCTTTTAAATGAGTACGGAAAACTTGGCAACGTTTTGCCACTTCTTTGTACGATCGCTTTGCTCAGCTTTCACTTTTGCTACCAAAGCTAGGCTATGGATTTAAGCAATTTCAACTGATTAATTCTCGTTAATTCTACAGGTTCTGCTCGAATAGCGACCCCTTCAAAAGGTCAAAAATACTCATTCCTTATCAAGTTCTAAGGGTTCAAAATTTCCAGAAAGCCTTTAAATTTATTGTCAAGTTTGTAGAAAAAGACAACAGCAATATGTCGAGCACTATGTCGAGCAAAACGTTGCTCTTCAGTATACGTACCTTTCTGAATCTAGGTCACCGCTACAACCTAACAACCTTACAACAACCTTGGAATCAAATAGCGTTTCTGACTGTAATAATATACATAAAAAAATACTCGATTGTGATTTGTTAACAGCAGTGCAGTTTAGGTGTAACATCGGTGCAAAGAGTGTAACACCAGTGCAAATTTCATATCAAAATTTATTCTAGTATAATTATTTGCAAGTTATCAATACCTCTTACTAACCGAGTTCGAGGTCCGCACTGTAAGTTACGCGCGGGCAATAAATCCAAGCGGAAAAAACGAGGATCCGTAACTTAGAGTACGGACCGAGAAAACGAGGTTTGTATGATATTTATTATATCTCAAAACAAACTTTTGAATTTAGCGGGCCGTACAGTGAAATATGACCCGCTCAACTGACCAATCACAGCGCGCGTACTAACTGAGAGATATAATAGTGCGGTTTATTCGTTCAATTTGTGATTTACTTGCACTTGAGAGTTTTTCCAAAAAAAGTTCAAACTGCACTCGACGAAGAGGCGACGAAGTGCAATTTGAGCTTTTTGAAAACTTTACTTGTCCAAATAAATCCCCAAATGAACTCGAAACCGTATGATTACCATTACTGATGGCGAACAGTTGAAAATTGAATTTACAACTTATTAAGCGACCTAGCTGAAAGTAAATAAAGCAAAACAATGGAATTAAACCTAAACAGTACATAAATGATAGCGGTTTTCAATTAAATCTATTGCCAATTAATAAAGATTAAAAAGTAATAACGTAACGCAGCCTGACCAAAACGTCAATAGAAAGCACATAAGGGACGGACCATTAGAAAAGTGATGGGGGGGGGGGGGGGGAATTTTCAGCTTGCACGAATTTTTTTTTTTTTGCTCACTGCTTGTGCAGGAATTTTTTTTTCAAGTGAACCCCTCTGCACGAATTTTTTTTACTACGTGTGAAAAAGTCACAATTGGACCTTCCTTCTGCATGAATTTTTTTTACTTTCTTCTTTGCATGAATTTTTTTTCTTGGCATTTTCCCTTGCATGAATTTTTTTTTTGTTTTTTTTTTTCCCACCCCCCCCCCCCCCATCGCTTTTCTAATGGTCCGTCCCTAAATCAAACATTATGCGTGTTGCTTACGAGAGACAACTTGAATAGATTACACAAAGGAGTCATCTACGAGACACAAGCAGGAGAAAAGCTGAAGAATATAAACATGCAAATTGCCTGGCAGGATAAATGGACATAAAAATTAACACTCGTAGATGAGACATGTGGGCCGCTGACCAGGCGACGAAGCAAAGTGAATTATGAGATAGAAGGGCAGAAAAGTGATACCAATAAATAAAGCAGAACTTACGTGAAAAGGGAAAAATATCAACACGGCTAACAGAGTCTGTCGTTGCGCCTCATTTTAAGCAGCCATGACTTGGTTCTGTCCTCGTATACCGGTACAAATAAGCCAATACAAAAGAAAAATAACGTGCCGCACGAAAAATGGAACTATTTGTGAAGTCGGGCATATCAAAGCCGTAATCACGCCTTATGGAGCCTAAGCAAAACAGGACAAAGACGTTGACCCAACGTCACCAAACAATAGCGCTAATGAACGACTTAATGAAACTGCACCTGCAAAATGCAGTTCAGTACGTTTCGTTGCCTTCCTTTGCAAAACAACACCTAGAAATGAACACATTTTAAGTTTAGTCATAAATTAGCTTGACTGTCACCTTCACCTTCACCTACCTTCTTCGTGCCATGTGGAACATAAGGCCTCAACACAATCCTGCCAACCAGCTCTGTCAGCCATATGGTTTTGTCAGCCAGAAGATGGCCCACATTCGACAGAAGTTTGAGGCACTTCAGGAACAGGCTGCCAGGGTGGGGCTCAAGGTAAATGCATCTAAAACCAAGGAGATGAGGATTCGGTCGCCAGCGAACACTAGCAACATTATCGTGGAAGGAGAGGTTGTGGAGCGGGTCACGGCCTTTACATACCTTGGCAGCCTTATCACCACCACAGGCTGCACTGAGGAAGATGTTGAGGCCAGGTGCGGTAAGGCACATGTTGCCTTCTCCATTTTAAGACCCATATGGAGATCATAGTTCATCTTTCTATGGACAAAGATAAGAATCTTTAATTCCAACGTGAAGTATGTCCTCCTCTATGGATCAGAGACTCGGAGACTGACAAAGAAGATCATTGCCCAATTCCAGGCCTTCACTAACCGCAGACTCCGTTACATCTTGGGGGTGTGGTGGCCGAGGAAGATCTCAAATGAGGAGTTGTGGCAACGCACCAAGCAGAAAAAGATCGAAGTTACCATCCGGAGGAGGGAATGGAGGTGGATTGGCCACACTTTGAGGACATCTGCCACTAACATCACTCGCCTGTGCCTTGACTGGAACCCTCAAGGGGTCAGGAGGAAGGGCAAGGAGTCATGGAGGCGGACTATCCAGCAAGAATACGGCAACTTGGGGATGTCATGGGATCAAGTGAAACGGACAGCATAATTTAGCATTGCATTTTGCAAAACGGATCGTTTATTAGCAGATTGTCTAGGTACATCTTTTTGAAATATTAAAGTGCCTTGATAAATGTTACATGATGTCACAGGATGACATGAAGATAATAATCAATTTCCTTAACCGGGGAACAAAACAAAACTGACATCATACTCTTCGCCTAGAGCACGCATGTTCGTTGTTTGAGAAACAGGACGTAGGTAAGAACTGCAGACGAGTGGTGCAGATTTCTGATATAAATCTGACCTCTGCAGTATATAGCGTAACACCTCATATACCTAACATAAACACGTTTCGTTATGACTGAGCTATAGTGAGAGCTTGATCAGATGACAATCTCACTCCATTCAATGACAGAATCTCTAGTTTTGAAAGCTTCTCTACAACAGCTACACAATCACAGTATTGAGATGTGTCAAGTTCCTTACACTCATCCAGTATAAGGTTTTGAAGACCTTTAAGAGGTGGAACTGGTTCAACCAAAAGAAAACCAATTGAGGTTATGGGTATGCCACTTAAGTCTAAATGCACTAGTTTTGTGGCGTACATTAAACTGTTCTGCAAAGCATTGATAGCAGTTGATTCAACTGGAATATCTTTCATTGACAAGTAAACGAACCCCAAAAATGTGACATGATGTTCAGTACATTACTTTCACTAATTCAGTACATTAATTTCAGTAACGTTCCATTCATCAAGGGGAAGCAACCTCCATAATATATTGCTGTGCGAAATCGTTTTCCATATTTTACATACAAGGCATAATGTGCTCACTACTATTTCTTTAACGGAAAATGATTTAATAAGGCTGCATGCACAAAAGCATAAATAACAAAAAGAGTAGATTTACAGCTGTCCTCACATATGTAATTGCGTTTTTCCTTTCAAAGTCAGTGCTCATGATCTACTAATTAACTGTTCAAGCGGCCTCGTTGTCTATGAGCTATAGGGTATTCGGTCGATTAGTCCTCAGTCGATTAGCCCCCAAACTAGACATCGATTAGCCTCTAACTGTTGAGGGTGACTTGGTTTCCTTCCTTTACTCTTTATTTTTACAAAACAATTAGCTCATGTTGATCATTGACTTTTAAAGATGTGGTGGCTCCTAAAGGAAGCCACAAATTTACAAGATACAGATCTACTCGATCAGATCAACCGACTTGTCTCGACCGCAATAGGCTACTATTTCACCATCATTAAAAAGTTTGATTCGTAAACCATCCCAGGTTTGTTAGAATGCCGATTTAGTTACGTTTTAATAGATCGCGAGTTTGTGTGATAATAGATAAGTTATTTGACCTGTAATCGACTTACTGGGGGCTAATCGACTATGGGTTAATCGACCTATAACCATCTATAGCCACTGGGTTAATCGTGTATATGAACTATGCACATTAACAATATCTTCGATCATTACATTCGCCATACACCAGACCTCCCGTTTTGTCTTCTCGATCAAGGAACAATGAATCAGTAGGAATTCTAGAAGGGAAACGTTACTTATCATAAAAACACCAAATGATAATCAAGCTTGCCTTTTACAACTCGCTTTCACCTGGCACAAGTAGAAACAACTGATCTATTTTTGAAACATCATCATCAAACTGCTATCGCTGTAATATGATTCTAATCGTTTATGTCAGAAATAAACTCAGGATTATAAATCAATTTATAACTTGTGTAAGGAGAATGCCCACAACTCGACTCCCCCGCCAGATCCTGTTCTCACAACTTGAAAATGGCACAAGGTCCCAGTACGCGAGTGGCATCCAAGCGTCGATTGGCCACTCTCCTTTGAGGCCGGCGACATTGACCATACTAATTGGGAGACTCGCCGAAAACCGCAATGGGTGGAGGCGAAGCATCACTCTGACCAAATGGAAAACCAACGTCGTCGCGAGGAAGAAGCAAAGAGACGGAGAGGTAGAGAGCGGCTTCTCCAGTCTCGCTCCCCACCCACACTGCCCTGTACAAAATGCCCTCGACACTTCCATACAGCTCTGGGGTTGGGCAGCCATATCAGACATTGCAACTCAAGAAGAGTTACAACTTAACTGAGGCCGAGTTTAACCTGACTTGGATATAATGTTCGGACATGAGCTACCGCCGACGACGATAAATCAATTTACGCAAAACCTTTTGCGACAAATCATTACATTGAGTGCTTTAATATAAGCTAGAGGTTTAATATTTTTACTTCATTTGCCTTTTTGCTCGGGCGGATGATCACCAAATTAAGTCTCCAAGACAGAGCACGAACGTTGCCCGAGACAGATACAGATCTAAAAAATAAACGATTACGTTTAACTTAGGTCAAATAAGTGGCGTACTCACCTGGTTCACGACAGGAGCCCATTCCTTCACGATGAAATGTAAACAGTGTCTTCTTTGCTTACCTCGAAACCTTCAGACAAATGTTTCACTCGTTAGCTGTACAGCAAGGGACACGGCGTGACAATACTCGTGTCCAGTGTTCCTCGTCATTTCAAACCAAAATAAACGCCTGTTACATTTGGCATTAACAATTAGCGGGAATTTTAATTTTTGGGTTATGTTTGTTTGAATATTTGATAATATTCGATTATTAAATATCTTATTGTCAAAACAAAGTGTATTTCCTCGCGAAGCGAGGCCGAAGGCCGAGCGTAGCGAGGTTACTAATCGTGTCGCTTCCGGTCAGACCACGTGGCTCGCAAGCCCGAGTAAATCGAGCCGAGAGTTTTTATATATGTATATATATATATATATATATCTATATTTTAAAGGTGTCTGTTGTAATCGGTTGACAACTTCACGATAACAAAACGATGAATAACTTTAAACGGTGTTTAATACGTATTTTCGGCTCGATTACGACGGTGTTACAGAACGATCTCTACACGATACGATTTTCCCAAAAAACTAATGTTCACATGACTCGTGTCTCAAATAACCGGTAGTTAATATTCAGCGGGTAGCGTAACGCAAACATGTCACGGTTATATTCCGGTAGGGGTAAAAACTAATTATCTCTTCAACATTTTCCCCTCCCGAATTGATAAGTGAAACTTGAAATTCGTCTACAAATTTAAATCATTAAGAGTTACTGTTCAAATATCATAAATTTCAATCAGTCTGTGAATTCCAACGGGGAAATTCTCGTAACTGGTCGGTTGAGAATCTTGTCTCCAACTCGAACATCAACAACTCTCACAAGCTGGTCTCTTCCTGGATACGTACGTTCAATGCGCCCAACCTTCCACTCTCGTCTAGACGCATTGGGATCGATGACCATTACTACATCACCAACTTTAAGGTTTTCTGTCGGAAAGAACCACTTCTGACGGGAGCCAATGTGAGGTAAGTACTCCTTCATCCAGCGTCCCCAGACATGTCGAGTTAACTCTTGCACTCGCCTCCAGCGTCTGCGTGGACTAAATGCGGTGCTATCCACACTTTCAGGAACGAAATCGCCACCCATCTGACCAATGAGAAAGTGATTCGGTGTGAGTACTGGTTCGTCGTTCGGGTCGTCACTCACTGTGGTCAGCGGTCTTGAATTCATCAGACTTTCAACTCCAATGAACGTTGTTTCCAGCTCTTCGTCATTGATATCAGCATCTTTAAGAACGGCATAGATGGCTCGCTTTGCTGACTTAATCATTGATTCGAACACACCTCCAAAGTGGGGCCCTTGTGGAGGATTCCAATGCCAAGTAACGCCGCGACTAGACGTCATACGTTGAAGCTGATCGTGATCCAGTTGACTGACCAACTCCCTGATTTCTTTCTCAGCGCCCACGAAGTTCGTACCATTGTCACTCAGCATTTTCGTTGGCCATCCTTTCCTTGCCGTCATTCGCACGAATGCGTTGAGAAACGCGTCGGTTTCTAATGAGGTTGCCATCTCCAAATGGCAGCAGTGTGTTTGCAAGCACATAAACAAACACAGATAACGTTTGGCACGGGGTCGTCCACGCCCTTGCATGGTAAAGTACGGTCCTCCAAAATCCACGGCACAATTAGCGAACGGTTTTGTTGTCATCTGGAGACGGATTTGCGGTAACGGAGCCATCTGTTGCTGGGCTGGTTGGACTTTAAAACGTCTTGCACATTCACGGCATTCTCTGTTCACTCGTTTGACCTCCTCACGAACATGGATGACTAGGTACTTCTCTCGCAGATGGTTTATGGCGTAGTTCACACCCATCTGATGGCCTTCGCTTTCGTGATGATATTGGACGATTAATCGCGTGACATGATTCCTCTTTGGCAGGATAATTGGAAATTTTACATCATCTGAGAGGTCATCGGAGTGTCGCAGCCTGGTATTCGAACGTAGAATCCTGTCAATAAGGATTGGAGTGCTGGGGAGCAGCGTAGATTTTCGCGGAAGGGTCTGGTTCTTTATCAGTGCTCCGATTTCATCACTGAATGCTTCACTTTGAGCTTCCCTGATAATTTCTGTTTCGGCAGTTAACAGCTCTGCTGGCGTTAGCTCTCCAAATACTCGCTGATTTTCTGGTTTACGACAGTTGCTCACGAATCGTTGTACCCAGCTTCTCACACGCACCAACGACAGTCCAATCTCTAACACTCCTTTCGGTTTGACTTTGTACCACTTTGAGTATCTTGTGGGGTCTAAGCGCCACTCTACTTCTTTCAACTTGTCTGTCTGTGCGTCGCGTTCATTGGTCAACAGCTGAACGACGTTGTAGCTTGTTGAACTCTCATTGTTCTGCCTGGGCGTTGATTTGAGCTCGGTCATTGCTTCACGTGACGGCTTGTCGAACTTGCAGTCCGGCCATTCAGCTTCAGGACATTGTAAGAAATCGGGTCCGTTCCACCACTTTGAACTCTCGGTCAACTCTCGTACCGACATTCCTCTGGTGCCAAGATCCGCAGGATTCAAATCTGTCGGTACGTAACGCCATTGGTCAGGGTTAGATTTGTCATGGATCTCACCAATGCGGTGTGCAACAAACGGTTTGTATTCACGGCTCTGTCCCCGAATCCAAAAGCCGACATTCAGGCTGTCCACCCAGTAAGTGACATTACTAGATGGGATCTTGAGTGCAGAACAGACTTGATTTGCCAATCGTAGACCGATAAGAGCGCCCATAAGTTCAAGTCTAGGAGTGCTCACAGTTTTTAACGGAGCTAAACGGGTCTTGGATGCGATAAGCCGAGTAGTAACATTTCCATCTTCGTATTCGTGTCTGGTGTATACGGCTGCGGCGTAGGCCTTCTCGGACGCGTCGGAGAATGTGTGCAGAGTGATAGAGCTTTCCTTTGTACTTGTGTCTTTTAAACACCGAGGAATCTTGATCTCCTCAAGGAGGGACAAGTCACTGAACCAATTTTTCCACTCTTCTTTCTGTTTGGACGGAAGCGGATCATCCCACTGTAATGCTTCCAGCCAGGCTTGCTGCACGAAAATTTTGGCTTTAACGACGAACATGGCTAGAAAACCAAGCGGGTCAAATAGCGCTGCCGTTTTCTTTAGGACATTTCTCTTCGTATATTTAAAGTCCTCGGCAGGCGGTGAGTAGTAGAACAGAAACTGATCGTTTTGTGCGGACCATGACACGCCCAACGTTTTTGTCACAGGGAACTGATTCTTCTCAAGATCAACTTCGGAAGCGCGATCCTCGTCTGGAACATCCTCCAATACTTCTGGACAATTCGAAACCCACTTTCGAACGTGGAACCCGGCCTTGTCACCCATCTCGGTTAACTGGCGTCTTGTTTCTATGGCCTTCTCTACGGAATCCACTGACGGCATGAGATCATCCATGTAACAATGATTCTTTACTGCATCAGCCGCTAACGGGTAATTTTCTTGGTGGAGTTCTGCGTGTTTTTTCCAAGCGAATTGTGCACAGAAGGGACAATAACATCCACCAAAAACGAATCGGAGAAACTCGTAAACTTCCGGCTCTCTGCGGAGATCCATATCACGCCATAAGAAACGGTGCAGCGGTCTGTCTTCCTCGCGTAAGACTAGCTGATGATACATTTGACTTATGTCGCCAACTAGGGCAACTGTCTCTTTCCGGAACTTAACGAGAATGTCGAACACGTCGCTTTGCAGCTTCGGCCCGGTTAGCGCTTCGGTGTTTAAACTCTTTCCTTCGAAGGGTGCTGACCCGTCAAACACTATGCGTACTTTGGTAGTCGCCTTGTCCGGTCGAACTACTGGGAAGTGTGGGAGGAGCCACTGGCAGTCGGGTGTTGGCTCGTCATCAGGAACGCGGCGGATGTACTTCTTATCCAAGTATTCGTTAAACACCTGTTGATAAGCCACGGCTACTTCTTTATCTTTCATCAGTTTTCGCTCGGTGGACACCAATCTTTTCTTTGCCATCGGTAAATTGTTCGGCAGCTGCGGTCTCTCATCTCTCCACGGAACGGCTACTTCGTAATGCTGGCCATTAAACTTCAAAGACTTGCTGACTTTATCCCACGCTAACTTGTCTTCCGGTGTTGGCTGATACTGATCAGTCGGGATAATTCCGATACTTTCCAAGTCCCAGAAACGTTTCAGCAAACAGTTTAGTTCAGAGGTGTCCTTCTCAGGTAAAGCGGACGTTGGCTCTTTCCCTTCGATTTGAAGGCGAAATGTGTGATGGAATCCAGTGTAGTGCCTCTCCTTTGCGTCTGGATTCTGAATCTTTCCAATGGCAGTCCATCCCAGGGGACATAGTCTTGCGCACGGTTCATTCGGACCTCCTGTCACTTCTTTCATCGAATACATCAGCTCGTAATGGTCTGCTCCAAGTAGTACATCGATTCGACTTCTTTTTGTAAGACTTGGGAATGGAATTCCGCGCAAATGACTCCATCGGTCTTGGATCTTGATCCAATCAACAGCTTTTAAACCCCCGCAAATCTTGGTGGAAGTTTTGGCGATTATCATTCGGTCCACTTGACCATCAGTGCTTTCAATACCGATTTCGAATGTTCCCGACATAAACCGGATTGTTTGGTCATTAGCTACTTTGACCTCGATTGGCTCTTTCTCGCCTGTCAAACCAAGTTCGTTCACAATATCTTCGTTGACGTAGGTTGTATCGCTACCTTCGTCCAACAGGCAGTTCACGGTGATTCTCCTTTTACTGTTCTTTAAAATAATCGGCACCGTGCGTAACGCCACTTCTTTCTCTCGCTCTTGGTTTCCGAACGTCTCCATGGTGACGGATTGACTGTTGGCACCATTCCCCTCCATGGTTGTTCTCGGTCCGTTAATTGGCTGAAGGGGCGTGGTCGGAAGATAAGACTCTGCTTGTGGCCGCAGAGGAGATTGAGCAGGCGGCGCTTTGTCATAGTGAAGGAGATTTTGATGGGTTCCTTTGCATCCGTTTATGCCGCATTGCTTGCTTTTTCGGCAGGTCTTTCCGTGATGGTCATCCGCGAAACATCGGAAGCACAGTCCAAATCGTTTGACTGTTTGCCATCTTTCATCGACGGAAAGTTTTTGAAATGCTTCGCACTTCAACAGAGCGTGATTTCCGGTGCATACACAACACTTTTGATTTCCTTTTCCATTCTTATCGCCGAAGTAGCTTCGAGAAGATCTTCTAGGAGGCAGATATTTACCACTCCGTGGTTGTTCATTTCGATCTTGAGTTGAGATTCCGTTCTTGATCTCGGTGGCTTGTATTTGATATGCCGCTTCTTCGGAAACCCAGTCTTTCAATGTCTCGAGGGAATCTCGGTACTTGTTCTCGTCTAGCCAGCGGTAATATTGAGCAAGTAGGCGTTCGGGGATCTTCTCGAGGATCATTGTGTGCAATGCTCCACCTTCTAAATCTGATCTTCGGTCATTCTCTTTCAAAGTTATTACAGCTCGCTCCAAGACGTCGGCGAAGGTTTCCATTTGTTTGGCATTGTTGTCCTGGATCGGTTGGAGGCGTTTAAGTTCTTCTAAATGCGACTGAACTTGTCTTCGGCTTCCTCCATGTTTACGAAATAAGCGTGATTTGGCCGCCTCGTACGCTTCCAAAGAATATCCTAATCCTTTAATGGTGTTTGCAGCCTCACCAGCAAGACATGCTTCCAAACGTAGCATCTTGAATTGCGGCGATAATGACGTCATGTCCACACAACTGGTAAAAGCCGCGTTCCAGCGCTGAAAATCCATTTTGTTTCCAGAAAAAATTGGAATTCGGATTCTCTCTAATTGCCCATGCGTTTCGCGATTTGCAGCGGTAGAACCAGGGTCAGAAACTTTGGCATAATTCGGTGATGTCGGCATTTCCGGTGGCGGCTTTTTAACGGAGTACATGTGGTCGAAATCGGGGCGGTGCTTTTCACATTTATCTGACTCCTTGGGCGATTTTTCCGGCGATTTCTCTTGACTATGTTCGATCGATTTCTTCTGTTGCGATGGAAGCTGGCGAAACTCATCGGTAACTTCTTTTTCTATTCCCAATTCTTCCTCGATTGCGTCTTCCAATTCCTGGCTTCGTTTGTTTATCTCTTCGTTGACAGCTTGAAGTTCCTGATCTTGTCGTTCTAACTCTTCACGATTCTGTTGAATTTCCAATTCCAGCCGATCTCTTCGTAAACGCGCCTCCATTTCTGCCCTTTCCTTGACTTTTCGTCTCTGTGATGCTTCGCTATCGGCGACTGAGCTGGCACGCGATTTGACTTTCGTAAGTGACGCCAGCTGCGCGCGAGCGGGCATGGTTTCGCGATCGATATGTTCGACCAGATCGTCCGCTTCGTCGCTGACTTTCTCCGCCATATTTTCATCCTGTTTTCGGCGATAAGCATTCTCTAAGCGGGACATAACCTGAAGAACGTTTTCCTGTTGTTCTTGAATTCTTTCCAACAGCGTTTTTATGTCGACCGATGAATCATCTTCGGTCAGGACGATGGCGAGTTTATTTAACAGACGCGTCATCTGCGATTTCGCATTTCTTTTTTCTTGTTTGCAATCCGGAATGCTGGTGCTGCATTCTTGACTAACTGCTTCGGTAGACTCCACATCTTTCCCGTCCTCGGACATTTTGAACGACAATTTCCACTTTCACTTACGCGTGGCGTTCAGGACAGGAACGCCCCCAAAACAATTCCTCGATTTCTCGTAACTTTCTTGTGTAAATCCGGCTCGAAGGACCAAATGTTGTAATCGGTTGACAACTTCACGATAACAAAACGATGAATAACTTTAAACGGTGTTTAATACGTATTTTCGGCTCGATTACGACGGTGTTACAGAACGATCTCTACACGATACGATTTTCCCAAAAAACTAATGTTCACATGACTCGTGTCTCAAATAACCGGTAGTTAATATTCAGCGGGTAGCGTAACGCAAACATGTCACGGTTATATTCCGGTAGGGGTAAAAACTAATTATCTCTTCAACAGTGTCCGTTCGCAGGCCAGGTTACCTGGCAATAGTAGCGCATTTGAGAACTCCTGAATTTCCGCCATTTCGAATGCGGTGATGCCTTTTTGAAAGAAATGTAAATTTTGTGGAAACGGATTTCACTCGTCCTGGAAGTGTATCCCAGCAAGATGATCTCCGAGATATTCAAGAAAGAGTAGCCCGAGATCGTCGCCGAGTAAGTTCGAACACCGTGAAAATCAACACAAGGAAAGCACGACTCAAAGCAGGGAAAGAGTACGACAGCAGGGCGAATAACAACAGACATCCGTCATCGCAGCAAAGACAAAAACTGCTCGCTCTAGAAAAAGGCAAACGAAACAGCAGGGAAAAGGACCAGGAATTCAACCAAGTTAGTTTTGAATTTGAATGTGTTATTGATAGAAATACAGAACAGGAGTGAACGATTACATAACGAAATATATTAGCGTACTAAATTTAGCAAAACGGCTTAGAAGGGAAACCGAGTAGAAACAACTACAACGATTGGAGATGTCTCTGGAAAATAATTATATTAGTCTAAAAACGGAATAGGAAGACGACCAACAGATTACAAGAGAATGTAAGTAGGTATTTTTCATAATAAAGCGATAGCGTTTCCATTTTGAAGAAATTCCCAACACAGAGAGTTGCAGTTGTTATAACAATCATTTACAACGATGTGATCTGATATCATTGCAACAGTGAAAATATTGTAAATTTTCTTGATCTAGCAGCTATGTTTAGCATTTTCAACAGAATATATACCCAGTGTCACTATAAAGTACTGGTTCTGCAATATCATCAGTGATCAATGCGATCATTTGAAAATAAAGCAAATGTTATAACTTACTTCTGAGTAGTATTTCTCTTTGCTATATATATGTATGTATTCTCTGATTGAAAGGTTTCAATAATATTACGTATAGACAACAAGTTTCATAGCCTTTTCACAATGGGTCAGTTTTACCTTAGAGTTCAATGACCCCCCCCCCCCCCTGATAATATTGCAATCTAGAAACCTGGCCATTTCCCACAAATAAAATGTTAATTCAAGCCTTAATTAACATATTAACCTTGTTACTTTCTGTTGTTTACTTCATTTTTATGATGTCAAATATCAATATTTAATAACAACCACAACATACAGTTAACATTTTACATCGGAAAAACTATATAAAGAAGAAAATAAATTTTGTAATGCCAAAATGTTTATGATCTTTCTCATATATTCATTGCAAGTGTGCTGTATGTAGTAACAAGTGTTTCAAGTTTTCTAAATGCCCTATCCTTTCAATAATGATTTTCCACACAAACTTTATAGACAAATGACCGCACTAGATTTCAAGCCTTTAAGAAGAAATGGTATTGTTTGGAGCTGTTTTGATTACTACCACCTCTGATGGAAAGCCTATTAAGAAGATTTTTGTATTGCTTGCAGTAATAGAGTAACAATACCTTTACAAAGGTTAGGGCATGCATCCCACCCCATAAAAATATATTATGTTAAACGTAAAAAATATAACAATAGTAATAATAATAATATCAATACCAGTAATAATAATAGTAATGATAATAATAATGATAATAATATAATGATAGTGCTTCTCATTACTATATGTCATTGGTTACAGTTCAATACCTCTGGCTGCCATGACTTTTTCGATGAAATGCCATCCTTATATTAAATCTTTCTTCTGCAGTTTTTATAATAGAAATTTGCATATATTCAAAATAATATAACCTTCTCTTGTTGGGTATGGATATTTTGCCTGTTTCTGTAACAGCACAATTAAACTTTCATGTGGTATATACTTTTAACTGATTGATGTTGATTTCACATTATTTTTTTACAGGAGTACGTAGTGCAGCAATCTTTTTCAACATATTAAGATTTCAATAACTCTTTCTTACATGTATTGTTTTTATGATATGACCTAAAAATAGAACAACCACATACTATACAGTCGGCACTCACTATTACCAAACCTTTATTCAAAGTTTTTGTAGAATCCAATTGTTTTACCCCCAATTTTTTTTTTTTGATGTAATGACATTGTATCTCACACTTCTCTTGATATGGCATCTCTTTTGAGGGAAGAGGAGTTTTTCTATCTACCACTAGGGGTACCATTGCAACTGAAGAGAGTACACAAATTGAAACATGCACTATTCATAATGCTCTCAATTGTGGATACCTAGGAATGAAATAATGACTGCAGTAGACAATAAAATATCTAATCAGAAGATTCTTCTTACAATGAATCTCATTCAATTATAACCAAAAAACATAAACAAAAAATAATTGGAGCATTCAACTCATTCTCAGTGTAAGAACATATTGTGTTTAAAAGGGATGTACAACAAAGAAGACAAAGCAGTAGAGACTAAGAAAATAAAACTAAAAAAAAAACAGGTTTTTACACCATGGTAAACACAAGCATTCATATCAACTCTTCAAGATTTCACCTGCAAAAGCTTTACAATCATTTTCAATTTGTGTTAAGTGAATATTATTGTGGTACTTCATCGACTCTGTATTCCCTGTCAAGATAATAAATAATTTTACTTTTATTCCCTCTGGTGCAATCTCAGTGGCAGTGAAAGAGCTAAATGAAGGTTAATTTTTAAGCACTGTGTTGACCGGTATACTGATCATGTAATTTGTACCAGGTGTCACTAATTATGTACCAAACACAGCATAAGAAATAAAATAATGGGGACTACGCTGATATAAAAAATAAAATATAAAATAAAATATAAAAGCATTGTGACTTCTTCAAAAACTAGCTTCGCGAGGTTTTTGCGGGAGTCGTATTTCTAGTTTAAATAAGGAAAGGTCCGAAATTGAATAAAGTGGAAACCTGATTGTGTAATGGTAACAACACTCAAAGGATGGTTAGAAGAGTTGGGGTCGTACAAAAACGTTTTGAAAATACTAGAAAAAAAAAGGCGGGTCCAGGGCCCCCTCGGCCCCTCCCCTAAACCCCCCTATGGCGTCGTGCTTTCATCTGTTCCTTGGTGTTTTGAACCCCTGAGAAAGCACTCGCACTCGTTTTTTTTTCATATATATTACTTGAAGAATGGATAGTTAGTCGGCTCTTGCTCGGCTAAGGTGTTAAGTGACGACTTGCTTTGCGACAAGGGATAAAAGGAACGAAGGATTCACTATTTGTTTGACAGACTAACAGGGACTAGACTGTCTTACAACTTGTGTGGGGTTGAAAGCCCACTTCTTACTATAATTCTTTAGACAGAGGAATAATATTCAGAAATCCTTTTCTCAAGTTTATTATTATTATAGATTACGGTGTTCTTAAAAATACCTCATTGGCTTGAGTGACCAAAACATGTCTTGGCATATTCCTCCAGGGGTTTGTCTCCGTTTTTACCCCGTTACCATTTGATCTCGTGTTTATCAGCACAAGTTTCAGTCATAGAAACCGTTAGACGCAACTCTGTGTAGTATAAAAGAACGCAACACACCAAATCCAGTTTCAATTATTTGAATGTAGGATTCAGCCTTTCTTGCTTTCCTTTACGTTCTTGATCGAATCACCACCGCTGAAATGGGACGAAAAAACGTTATATTATTTTGTAATATTCCTGTCGCCTGTGGAGTCCCATCAGCAAATCATGATCACAGCATGCAGGAACAATAGCAGGATCGAAACGCACCAATCAGAGCAGAACACACAGCTACATAATGGTGAGCCGGAATCAGTCGACCCCATCGCCTGAAGAAGACTGGCAGTAAGCAGTCGAGATGTCGCGATCAGCATCCAGTGACTACATCGTATGACAGAAGAAGAATTTATATTTTTATCACATCATGATCACTTTATAACAACAGTAAAGTTTCCTTTAAAAATATTTAAAAAAAAAATTAAATATAAATTAGATTTACAGCAATGTTTCTTAAGCTTAGGAGACTTTTCAGAGTAGACTAGGTTGTTCGTTGGAATTCAGTTAGGTAGTTAGCCCGTATGCAGTGCCCATTTCAGAGGCCGCTATATACAAAACTCGGGGAACCAATGATATTGGTAGAGAATTCCAAAGTTTAGGAACTTGCAGCTACAAGAAATCTAAGCGGCCAGGCGACCGGGGCGAATCTACAGGATATTAACCTCCTACGCACCATATCATAGTTCTCTACAATATTCTCGCAGAACCCACGTGGGATACTTTCTTATATGGGCTATATGGGTATGTGCGGGTCCACAGGGTATGCTCTTTCAGCCGTTTTGATTATATCGATTTTAGCCATTTTGCCGCCATATTGGTAATAAATAGAGTATCAATGTGGAATTCTGAGCTTGAAACTTTGCACATGCAGTCTTGTAACCTACCTAATCAGAAAAGCAAATAAACATTGACTTTAACATCTTTAACATTGGTCTAATAGGGAAATATTATAAGGCAGGTCTGAAACAGGGTATTTATTTGAAGGTCAGGCCATAAATAGGGTATCAAATTTGGTCAGGTCATAAATAGGGTAGGGAAAATCGCAGATTTTGGTCATAAATAGGGCAAGGGTTTTGGGAAGCGGGCCGCACACCCCTACCAAGAGAACATAAGAAACCAATTTTTCTGGGAGTACCCTTTCCCCTTGCCCCTCCCCCTTGGGGGCAGAACAAATGGGACACTGGCTAGCAATTTGATGCCTGGCACCAAGAGCGAATCACCCCGGCCGGGGTGATTCGCTCCTGCTAGCACTTAAAATGCACGTAATATGGACCTACTTTTTACGAAGCCACCTTTTCTACTCTCTGTGCTTTAGAACAAAGGACGAATTTTTGTCCAAAAGAAATGTTTTTTCTTTTCTTTTTGTCAGGAGCCCATTGTGTAGCGTCGCGATCGAGAACTTTGGTTGAGCTCAACACATGTTTTTACCCATGCAGTCACAAGACCGGTGGGGTCCAAGGTTACGGACTTACTGATTTCCTAAAAAGGAAACGTACTGAAAGCCTTTCCGGTGATGACGTTCCATAAATAGAAGAGTGTTGTTATGGTAACACTAGTTACTTCCCATCATGCTCGGTTTTAACCCACCCTTTCAACCCTTAGCATACAATGGAGGAACATCGTGTCTGTTGAAGTGGTTCTACTTAGCTTGGAAACACGCGATTACAACCTCCAAAACACTCTGTTGTTGGAAGGAAACAATCTCATAAGTTTAAAATCCTGCTGTTATTGTCTACGATTTATCAGGAATCGCTCGCGAGTGATTTCAGATTAGACACACCCGCCAGACCCCAACGGTCGCCATATTCACCACCACACCATTTGTAGCAGGAAGAAAGCAGACAAGGAAAGCCTTACTACAAAATTGCGCTTATCGTAAACGTCTTAATCTGTTGTTTCCTTGGAAGAGGAAATGCCCAGATAGATCGATCCTCGAAAGGCGAATCAGTTTTTGTTGACTGTCTTACAACGAATCGCTGAAGAAATTGCTAGAAGTGGCGCGTTCCATTACAACCTCAAGTTTGTTGACCTTCTAGCTGCTGGAAATATATCTTTAGCCCTGAAAAGTATCTTTCAAAGCCGTGATCATGACAGGAAGGGCAGGAAAGCATTTTAGAGAAGACAAGAACCATCTTATTCACGACAAAACAGGACGGGTAATACATTCGTACTTTAGGTCGATAGCACAGCATGTAGCTGTGTTTACAAAGCTGTTTTATTCCGTTCACGATGAATTTGCCTGCTTCGTTCGTCTCCCATCGGTCTAACAACGTGCTCTTCTCTTCTTTCCTTGCAGATTTTAATATCCTGGAATCGTTTTGCAAGGTCTTTAAAGGAAGCATTTGAAATTTACTGGGAGACAAAACAGGTTAGCGGTGTAACTGTTTGAGTCATTAGATGATTTTACGCCTGAACTTGAAAAGTTGTGTTGAAAATGTTGCTTTTTTTCCAGCCCTAACTTGCTTTGTAAATGCGTGATTTTCTTACTGTTGTACAATTGAGTTTTCATTTCATGTTGTACAACTGCAGTTGTTAGTATGCGCGTCTGGTATTGTCGCTAAGCGGAGTTGTGTTGTTTAATGCAAGTGAAAGCTTGAATGTTTTCGCTCTCTTCTTAAATAATTCATTGTATATGGCGTTTGATTGATGTCGCCAAGGATTTGATGGTAAATTCCATCGTTGATCTCGTGTTAAATTTGTGTAAAGCGTGGTTTAGTAAGAGCTTGTAGCGTCTTGCTTAATTCCTATGCTGCGTGCAAATGGGGTGGTACCATATATACAAAGAAATGATCGCTATACACACAAAGTTAGAGCACCGTAACCGGACTTCGTGAGCAGACCCGCTTTGAGATTTCAGTGTACAGTTGTTCTTGTAGCTCGTACGTCTGTGCTAGGTTTCAAAGACATTTACTTGTTTGGCACTTTCGAGTTTGCTTTTGCGTTGGAACGTGCAGCTTGTAAGAGGTTACTAAAGGTCATCAAGTCCGGATATGATTCACGCGCGCATAAATTTATTTTAGAGAGTTATGCTTACTCTTTGATTTTGCCTTCACGTCATGTCTTACTGTATAATTGCGCTTTCGAGGTATTAGAATAAATGGAAAAAGAAATATGGTTTCTAAAATGACATTTTAAGTGTTGGTTCATTACCTGCGTCTATTTCTACACACCATTAACAGTATTGCGAAATAGGAACTTTGTAGAAGATTTTTTAGTTACGTTTTTATTAAAAAAGCAGCCGGAATGATTTCCGCACAGGCCCCTACTTCACTATGCATGCTGTAGCCACACTGTGTCATTCTGCAATAACAATTTGTCTGCTGCATGCATAATGAAGTAGGGACCTGTGCGGAAATCTTGCCAAGCAGCCACCAGAAGAAACTGTTTATGTGCAGTGAAATTAGAAGCAGTTTTTGTGGGAGTTTCACTGGTGCTGAAATTGTGCTTGTTGCAAGGAACACACCCTGAAACCAATGCGGGGCGTGTTGAAAGGTTCATAGGGGAGACACTTCTTTCAACCACATATTTTATTATGCATGCAAGGTGCTGTCTCTTTGTTTCTGTGTTTGTGTTGGTGTGCTTATAATGAGATTCAGTCCAAGAAACTTTGATTTCTACAGCATATAACATCCTTTACTATGATAACAGCAAAAAATACCGGTAAGATTTCCGCACAGGACCCTACTTCATTATGCATGCTGAAGCTGTCTTGTCTGGTGTAATGCATGTGCAAATATTTCTTGTGTTCGAAGAACGAAATAGAATAGTTACAGAATGCATAATGAAGTAGGGACCTGTACGGAAATCTTACCAAAATACCTGGGGATGAAACATTTATGTGAGAATAAAAAGGGACATGGTTGGATATGATCCAGCCATTATGGAAAAACTGCTATTGGGTATAGCGATGCACTCATTTTTGTTAAAGTTATCTCTATGCAAGCTATATAACACACAACCTTTCTATCTTTAATTCTTCTAAATGTTCAGTACTTTTTTATTTTTTCTATTCCGGTATTCAGAAACAAGTTTGTATTCAGTTAAAGGAAAAGTACACATTTCAAGTGGACAATCAGACGTAGTTTGATACTACACTGGTTTGAAGTAATGAATGTAACATAAAAAGTTACATGTCACCGACCTGACATTTCAACACTCCTGTTCCGTGTCTATTCTGTATTTCATTTCATTTATTTATTTTTTTTTTGCATACAGGCTGAGTTGACATCCTGGTTTGAAGAACTCCCTAAAAAGATCAAGAGAGTTCCTTTCAAGGAAACTGCCATTGCAGCCATACCCTTTCTCATTTATGGATTGGTTTATTCAAACTACTCACTGCTGCGATCTTTAGTCGGACTTGGCAAAGTGACAAAGCCTAATCATACATTTCTGCCATGGATGGAAGTGCTAGTTTTTCACTGCTTCCCTCATCAGATCTTAGCAAAATTTGCACATCCTGCACTGGACTTGTTGGCAGCAATACCATACTTATTTCATTTTGGTCTTCCTGCACTTTTCTCGTTATTCAAAATAGCAAGTCATCAAAGCATCCGTGGAGTCTTCCCGTTTCTTTGGTGTGCAGGTTGGGTTAACCTAGTGGCAACAATAATTCAATTCTTGTTCCCCACTGCCCCACCATGGTATGTAGACTCTGTTGTATTCAGTCCCAATGGCAACGTTCTAAAGGCAGCTGCTAATGAAGCTGGATTCCACAGACTTGATGCTGTCCTTGGATTTCCATTTTTTCACAATATTTACTCTGCATCACCATTACCATTTGGGGCATTTCCTTCTCTGCATGTGGCATGGCCAGCTGTGACATTAGTCAGTGGACCTTGGATAAGTGAAAAATTTGCCATGTTTCACGTTGTGTGGATAACATGGGCTGCATTGTATTCCAATCATCATTATGGTGTTGATGCAGTTGGTGGAATATTTTTGGTTTTCTTAGTCAATTTCATGATGCGCAAAGTATGGTGTCCATTTCCTCTGGAGAATGGCAAGAAACCGTCTTGTAATTTTTGTAGAGCAATATCACCACCTTTATTGCAAGTTTAGTTGCAGTTTAACAGTGTGTGTTTGTGTGTAGAGTTAGAATAATAAACAAGAATGAGAATACATTATAGCAATGTTTTATGACTATGAGGTTGTTATATGGTGTTAAGTATTGGTGAGAAAATATATACATATATACCCTAGTGACATGCAATACTGGTTATTCATTATAAAAAGAATTTATTGGTTCTGACAGATTGACTTTTTATTAAGCTCCAAATTAGAGACTCGAGTTTCAAGGAACAGTTTACTGTGAACTGGATAAATGCATGTAAAGCTGTTTGACAAAGAAATTGTCATCAACATTTAACAAATATCGGTTTAGGGAAGATTGTTGTTGTGTTATGTTGTTAAATGGTTATTTGAATTGCAGAAAATCTTTAACGTCAGCTAGAGATAGTACAATTTTAATCTAGAATGGTATTTTGCATGCCAAGACCAAGACCTACCTAATATATGACAAAGGATAGTAGCTAGGACAATTTAATAATAAGTTTGAATTTCAATGTTTAACATTGCTGATGTGAAAAGAAGGCTTAATCAGGGTGTTCATTAGGTATCGGAGATCAGAGAATTCTCCATTCTCTGGCCAAATTTTGATGGTCTGAGCTAGTTTTGAATTTAGATGTGGAGCCCTTATAGAATATTTTCCTGTTTCTTTACACAATTCTCCTGCTACTACAATTCTTATTGAAAACCCTGCTTAATCATAACAATCAATAATAATTGTATTGAAGGGCTAGTGAGGTTTGCAAATTCACCTTAGATTTCATTTGTTATAATTTGCGTTCTATAATATATATTTTCAGGGTTCCGATGTTTGATATTTTTCTGTTATATAACTATCTTAGAACCATCCAAGGAACACTTTTTTTTCAGCTTTTCTATGACAGCTTTGTTTTCCTTGCCTATTTTTTTTTTTTGGAAGTTTTCATTTTTCAGTTTCTTAGATAGAACATTCTGCCTACTTAATATTAAGATGTTTGTATCCATCAGTGTTCAGTTTAGAATTTTTCTAAATATAGGTAGTATGCAAGGCTTTGCTGGAGCGAACTGGCTTTTTTAGAAACAGCACTTTGTTTCAGAAATACTAAAAGTTGCGCAAAATGGATATCACTTGTATGCCATGTGAAAAGCCATGCTACCGTAAACCTAAATGAAAACCCTGAAAGAGCAGGGCAGACATCCTGTCAGATTTTCAGGATCCAGTCAACTTGTAAACCGCTTAATTTTCTGCAATCGGACTTTTAATAACAGTTTGTTATATAACTAGACTTTCACTCAACAAAATGAGCACTGTGATTGGTTGATTCTGGAGCACGTGCCCCTGATCAAATTCAAATGTATTCCGACCGGGATACAATTGCGCAGTTGTTGCCCGCGCGCCAATTGTGCCGTCTTTGTTTGTTTGTTTTTGCTGTATAATTGTTTAAGGGAAAGTCTAAATATATAACAAAGCATTTAATGTATGGTCCCTCGAAAAACTAGTCACTTGTTTCCCCTCGAATGTTTCCCGAGACGAAGTCGAGGGAAACATCAGGACTCAGGAAAACAAAACTGTTTTCCTCAGGACCATGCATTTAAGTGTATGTTAATTGATGGTAACCAAGTATTGAAATAACAAGGTACACAATCTTGAATGCCCAAAAGTCATTGCTGCTGGAGAGTTAAATCTCAACAATGACCCATGGCAGGAGCCCATGTGATGGGCTCCTGCCCATGGACTTATCATGCTTTATGAGTACGGCACTTCGCTTTCAAAACTGTTAATTACAGGTTGGTTTGAACTGACCATGTGATTACTTCTTTACATCTAATAGTTGAAAGATCTGTGAATCTCTTAGTTTACTTGACACATGTATCTGTCATATATTTAGGGACGTTTTTGTTTAATTTGAATTTGAAAAACAACTTTTTGCAATAAAACTAACCGGTTTATCCCTCATGAATCTTTAGTACTCTCAATTTCAACGTGTAGGGAAGATGGAACGAAGAGCAAGGGGCGCAAATAATCCTGTTAGTACTGAGGGTCTTCATCGTTCGAACTGATAACATCGCTGGTGCATCTGAGAAATACTTTCGAGGAGTTTTGTTCAATTATCCGGCACAGAGATAGTCAAGCGCTGCGGCTGCGTTTCGCTCGTTATCTCTCACAAGTGATTTATGTTAAAAGACTTAAAAACGGACAACCAGCATGGCAATGAACTTAATTTGACCATTAACAAGGGATTTATGGAAAGCATGTTTGCGTCGAAAAACAAGCCTACATCAAACCATATTTTTGGTTCTTATGTGGGTTTGAGTTTTTCCTAGCTTGTTTTTCTACATAAGGACATTCGATGCAAGAGGAGCAAATATGATTTCTTCCTTTTCCTTGCCATAAGATGAGGCTACGTTCACGCTTAGCGGATTCACTTTAGGGACGTACAAGGCATACGAAAATCCGAAAGGGGGCTGACAATTCCCAAAAAAATTCCTGCAAGGGAAATAAGTCATGGCACCTAAGAAAAATTCATGCAGACGAAGAAAAAAAAGTCCTGCACACTAACGGGCTTCGAAAAAAATCGATGGACCGAAATTTCTAGGGGACCGACCATTAGACTGAAACCGGAGGGGGATGGGAAAGTTTCGATGCATGAATTTTTTTAAAGCCTACTAGTGTGCCGGATTTCATTTCCTGGGCTGCATGAATTTGTTTTTAGGTGCCATCCCTCACAGGATTTTTTTTAGACTAATTTCCCTCGCAGGAATTTTTTTGGGGAATTGTCCTCACCCCTCCGGTTATTCCTCATGGTCCGTCCCTGAGGTCCGGTATAAAATTCACACGGATTGGCCTGTCGTTCACACTGTACCTGCTATCCAGACAGGTTTTGTACCGCCTATCCGTACAAGTTTTGTACCTGCTCCAGGATCAGATACAGTTTTGAATTCATAACGGTCTCAAGTTGTACCGGCACAGTGTAAACAGTTCTGAAACAGGTTAGCTTGGTTCCGTTTTCGTTCCAGGAGGCTGAATTTAAGTTCAGTCATGCATTCTGTGCATGGGAAAAATGACGAAAGCGCCTCACCGCCACCTTCTAGCGATTGCTGACCGGTAAAGCGTAAAAAGATGAATGTACGAAAACTACCTTACGTCACTGAAAACAGGTGTAAAACTTGTACGGATCCTTGAACGGTTCCTACACGGATCAACTCTGAAAAAGAAAGAACTCTAAGACAGTAGCTATCGGTAGTGTCAATAAAAGCGTGAATGTCAACCATATGTCAACCACCATCAAACGTTCAAAATTAGGGATGGATCATTTTATTTTGATGGGGGAGGGGGGGGGGCTGGGCAATTCCTACAGAGCAAAAGTAGAGAAAACAATTTATGCATAGTGGGCCAATGGAAAATAAAGGTGCTTAGTAGGCCAAGTTACTGAGAAAAATTCTTTGGCAGCCTAAAGGGGAAAAAAATTATTGACACAACAAAATTACCCAGCCACCCCCTCTCAAAAATAAAATGGTCCATCTCTTAGTGGTCTTATTACGTAATACGTTGGGCTCGCAGTAAGGGCAGTCGCCTTTGAAAAAAACCGCGCGTAAAGATTACGGTGCGTCACTACACGCACCGTAATCTTTACGCGCGCTTTTTTTCTTGTTTGACGATATCAACCGGTAGTCTGAACAATGACCCAGAAAATGTGATCGCAGTAGAGGCTCATGTTAGCTCGGTTTCTCCTAAAGAAAAACAAAAAAATTCTTTTGTCACGCCGCCTGAAATCTTCCCAAGGAAAACATGGAAATCCATGGCCAAATCCAAACTTCATAAACCAATTTCCTTGATGACGTAATACCCGGCATAAACAATGTTTCAATATCACAGTAATGAAACAAAATTTGTCATTCATTCCAACTATGCAACATCAATGAAGTGCTTCAGTTATTTTGCATTCGTGTATACCCGGTAACAGTGAACATGTCACGAAACCCGATAGTGGATCAAGCAAACCTTAGTTTTTATCGCGCAGAATAGAGAATATGTAAATAGCAAACAATTGCCCAAATGTAGAACTTAAAAAGCCCTTTTCCTTGCCCAATCTTGCACCTCTCTGCACGACTTTTGTAATCATCAAAGAAAACCGACAAGGCTAAATATCCCAGGGGCTGGCGCCAGTAACTTGGAACGCACTTAAAACTAAGTTTTTCTCTTCTGAAATATGGTCAGTACAGTAAGCCTTACCAGTGAACCAGAGGACTGTTAACTTTTTTTAATTTTCCTTTTAAACTAGGACTTTGAATCTTCAAACCAAGATAAAAAAATGCATTTTCATACTTTTGGCCGTTTTGATATGAACTGATTTAATTTAGCTGGCGAATATTAACTGAATCACTTCCCAAGCTTTGGGAAACGTTTGATGACTTGTTTCCCTTGGAATATTTTGAAAAATAAATAAATATTAATTCATTCAGTTCTCTGTTATTTGATTTGCGTTTTGCATTTTTGTGAAGTCTACAGATGGGTTGAGAGTTTGCAAGCATCACCGAACAACGTTGTTCTCTGATCTGTAGCTTCTTAAAGGTTGTGGCATTATACGCTTACGCGCGGGTTCGTAGAGACGGCGCCAGTAAATAGCTGCACTTGTGCATTTACTCGGGCCTAAAATGAGGGACAAAGGCTTTGTTTTATTCTCGATTTTTTCCCTATCTTGCGTCGTTTTTCAGCCGTATCTACAAGGTCATAATGTAACAGATAATGGTCGATGTACTTTTACAGAGAACCATTGTGATTCCTGTTCAAGCGAAAATGAAAGGACTCAAAGTACAACTGTCATGATCAACTGTGCGGATCAAAATCTAACAACAATTCCGTCCGACTTACCAAGTCTAACAGAAAAACTAATTCTGTCCAGAAACCTGATAGAAACATTTTCTTTTGAAGAAATAGTAAAATATCCGTCCTTGAAGGAGCTGAATTTGGAAGAGAACAAGATTACGACAATAACTGGAGCGAATTTAATGGATCACAGCTTGCAGGTAGTAAATATAAGAGTGAATGAAATACGACATTTAACCAACACAACATTTCAGGGGTTGAAACTCTTGTTAAGGCTTGATCTGCACAGAAACAAGATCTCGCGTTTAATCAAAGGAACTTTTAGGAATTTAATATCACTGAAAGAACTTGATTTAAGCAAGAATAATATTTCTGTGGTGGAAAAAGGAACTTTTGATGGTTTGGTCCAAGCAACCTTTATCAACATGGCCAAAAACAGGCTCAAGGTAATCAGCGAGGGGACATTTAGAACGCTTAAGTCACTGCAAGTTTTGAATCTTGGGTTCAATGCGATCTCCTTCATTGACAACAGAGCATTTTCCGAATTGTCTAGTATAAGAATGATCATTATTAGTGACAACGCCATAACATTTCTACCTGTGAAAGCACTGAGCCTTATCACGACCTTGACTGACCTTGACATGAGTGGTAATCCAATCACGTTTGTTCCCGCCGACACAATGTTGGCTTTTCAGTCTTTGAAGATGCTGAACTTGAGCTTTTCAAATATCAGCTTGTTTCATGGCATTCGACTCGGAAAATTGTTACCTAAGTTACAACTCTTAGTTCATCAAAATCCACTTCACTGCAGTTGTGAATTATTATGGTTGAAAGAATGGCTTGAAAGCAAACCACCTCAAACTGTTAATTCTCATATAAAGTGTACCACTCCCAGTATTCTGGCAGGAAGGACTCTATTGAGCCTGAACACGATCGATTTTGCGTGCTCGTGCGATCATTGTCGTAATTCTGTCGGCTGCATTCGGAACGGACGATCGTGCAACTGCGAAGACAAATGGGAGGGGCTATCATGCCTCGACACCTGTCATTTCAACGTCTCCGAAGGAAACCAATCAAAAGCTTTGTGTACCGCGCTGCGTGGAAAATGCTACTGTTCCGATCTGTCGCATCTGTGTGATAGCGGCTCTTTCGCTACACATTCAAACCTGAGCTGGGAATGTGTTTGCGACAAAGGATACAAAAAGCATGGCTTCCTCAACTGTACAGACATCAACGAATGTTCAACTGAGCATGACTTGTGTCACAAGAACGCTGAATGCATAAACACTGAGGGCTCATTCCAGTGTGTTTGCCGTAATGGTTACCACGGTGATGGAATCACGTGCCAAAATGCCATTCATCACAGGAGTGCCTCTTTAGTTACAGTGTCCTTTTCCTTCGTTATATTTGTTCTTCTCATCGGGGTACTGATATTTTGTGCGCTTAACAAACAACGTGAAAGGAACAAAGAAACGAGGGACGCTGCAGTGAGAAAAGGAAAGAAAAGGCAGTCTACCAAGCGATACGTGGATCTTTATCGAATTCGAGAACTGGGGGTCAATAATATGGCTTTCGACGAAGGTAAGAATTAAAATCACATTCAATGAAATCGCATGTTCACTCATGAATAAATCAAAACGTGTTTTATTCTGGATTGGCTTGATTAGACTTGGATTAGACTAGGATTGGCTGTTTTAAGATCTGATTGGTAGGATAGAGCACGATAGAGTACGATAGATGGATTAGGAGTTCTAGGATTAGGATTTGATTAGACTCGGATTGGACTTATCATAGAAAAAAATGATCGTTTATGGTTTAGACTTTTTACGCATTTCGCTAGGGTTAGACTCTGATTGTAGATGAGTTTGGGATTTATTGATTAGGTGTGTCGATTTTGGGTTAATATTTTAAAAATGATCCTCGATGATTTTGTAAATGCGCCAAGATCGGGAATTTCCCTCTACTATTTATTTTTCAGCAAAGTTTTAGGTAAATTCGGAAAAAAGAAAATCCGAGTTCTCCCAATAGGAGTGAAACCGATGACCTTCCGAGTTCTAGTTCGGAATCGGGGGAGCAAGGCCAACCAAAGTTTTATACCACAAGCATCCTGCATACTGCTAGGATTTGAATCAGTTCCGAGTTTGCCTGTGGCAGTACTGAAAAATGCATCAGTGTCACAAAGTGTCAAGGCTCAAAATATACCATCTAGATCTTCATGTTCAAACCGACCCGTTAGCTCAGATGGTAGAGCACCGGGCTATCGTGCAGGTTGTCATGGGTTCGAACCTCGGCCTACTATCACTCAGGGTCTTTAAATTACTGAGGAGAAAGTACTGCCTTTGGTAAATGGTTAGGTTTTCTGGTCTCGGCGGACAAGGACAATAAACTGTAGGTCCCGTCTCATAACCCTTGGTTGTAATAACTTCGTGGGACGTCAAAGAACCCACACGCTGTTCGCAAAGAGTAGGGGACGTAGTTCCCGGTGTTGTGGTATGGCCTTTGTGAATGTAATTTCACACACGTGCGTATTATGAACGAGGTTGTACAGCTCCTAGACGTTACGCGTATAAATAAATGATTGATTGATTGATTTTTGTCATGTCTTACTCTTGTTTAACAGTTTCTACTGAAGTCGACAAGTGGGAAATTCCAAGAGAAAATCTGCTTGTAATTAAGAGAGCAGGAGAGGGAGCCTTTGGTTTGGTCATGGAGGGAGCATTAGCCACAGGTAACCCAGCCTTAAATCCCATGCTACGCAACGATATGGACCCCATTTAGCTTGATAACTAAGTTGCTTAGAGCGTTGGACCGGTATCACAAGGTCATGGGTTCAAATCCCGTCCAAGCCTAATTTTTTTTTTCAGGTCAGTTACCTTGGCAACTGAGTATGTTGCTCACATAACTCTGAGGGTCTTTCATTTATTAAATATTTAGACTACATTTTCACTTGTGTTGGTGCAGTTACCCCATACCTATCTTATATAATGTGATACTATTGCTTCAAGAGTTGTTTTTTTTCAATGAGAAAAAAATCAGGCCTAACTTTTAAGATTTGTCCCGGAATCTAGACTAAGTAATTGGAATAACTGAAACTGAAAAAACTGAAACGAAAAATTAAGATCGGTATTTTACATAAAATTTGACAAACTCAACTTCAGCATAATACTACAACTTTGAATGTGATTGGCCCATTGAACTGTCCAATAACAAACTGCCCAATAACAAACTATCCGATAACAACTTGCCAAGTGAATTTGTGGAAAATATATATAGGAGTTTCGTAAATCAATCACAATCGAGGAAATTTTAATTTTCATGATTACTTATGTATTTTTTGTGATTATGTGTTACCATTCATTCTCTCTCAGATGAAGGAATAACCAAAGTGGCCGTAAAGACACTCAAATCCGATGCAGATCGCCATGACTACAAAGATCTGATGTCAGAGCTGACCATCATGAAACAAGCTGGAAGCCATCCCAACATAGTTAACCTTATTGGCGCATGCTCAGTGGGGGCACCGTTGTACTTAGTTATGGAATTTGTGTCTGGTGGAAATCTTCTCGCGTTTCTAAGAAAGAGTCGATGCCATGACTCACCTTACGTCAATATAATTTCAACTTTGAACGAACGCGACCTGTTAAAAATAGCAGAAGATGTGGCAAAAGGGATGAATCATCTCAGCAGTTTGAACATTGTTCACCGAGAACTAGCTGCAAGAAATGTATTACTTGCAGAGGACAAAGTTGCAAAAGTCACCGACTTTGGTCTAGCCAGAGATGTGCAGCTGGAGGGAATTTACACCAAAACAACAACAGGTAGACTGCCAGTCAAATGGATGGCACCCGAGTCAATAAGAGATCATATCTATACTTCCAGGTCAGATGTGTGGTCATTTGGAGTTTTGTTATGGAAAATTATCACGATTGGTGAAACACCTTACCCAGGTATCCCTGCGCGATTACTTGCGCGAAAGCTAATGATTGGCTATCGAATGAAGAAGCCATTTCAATGCTCTGACGAATTGTATGAGGTCATGAAAGCTTGTTGGCAGCTTGACCCGGAAGTTAGACCGAACTTTGCCGAATTGTCCCGAATGTTGCACGAATTTCTATCGAGAACTGGAAGGGCATACATCAACATGGAATTTCTAGGTTCAAACTTGGATCGAATTAGTCTCTCGTCTGTTGAACTCTGCGAACAGAGAGGAGACGATAGCAGTGCTATAGAGGCTTTAGATGACTTAGAGCAAATGTCCCCTCACGAAAACTTTGAAATAGCAATAACGCCACCCTGCCACACAACTACAAAAGAACAGGATGGAACATCATACGAAACCACTAGATTGTAGGTACAGTTAAAAATAGCACTGAAAACAAAATAGAAGAAAAATAAATAGAAGGAAAGGCAATTACGTGTATATGTCATGGTAATGGGTTCCTGTGTATGTATTTTTACTTCTTGATCCTCAACGTGTGTTGGGCTGAAATTAACGATATAAGCTTGTTGCAATACCAATAAATAGGAAACCATTTACTTGACTAACAACAATTAAGGTAGGAATTAATTAATTCTGGCCAGTTGGGAAGCTACCAAATTTCACTTAAGTGGTTTACTTAACAACAACCCGCAGTTTCTATGGGTTTACCGGCGCAATAAACCACGCGGTATGTTGGGAGAACACGAGAAGAGCTTGTCAGGAGCCAATTATATGAATGTGCTCCTGGATGAATACCTTAGTAGTGCTCTGGATGGGTAGGTACGTGGTGTAAGCATCGTGTATGGCTATGGAGAGCAATGTATGCCATATATTCACTAACGGGGAACCACTATATGATGCTTACACCACGTACCTACCTCTGGATGCTGTGGTAGCACCGAGAACATATCGCAAATAAGATTAAACACCCTTTCTCCGCCCGCGCCTTGTCATTCATCATATCGCTTATTATTATATGGAGAAGAGTGTTTACTGGCAACTAAACCACTCGTAGATTCCATACGCCACTTCATCCGGGACCCGAGTGGCGTATTTTCCGTATGTCACCTTTGTGAGTGTCGTATCGTTCAATGACGTCAAGATTCCCGCGTTTTGCTTTTGTTGAATTGGTTTATCCATATAATAAAAAGAACATTACACGTTGGCTCGAAGATATGAATTTTATGTTCTCGTGGCAAGAACAATATCTCACTCGTTCGCTTTGCTCACTCGTGAGATATTGTTCTTGTCACTCGAACATAAAATTCATATCTTCTCGCCACCGTGTAATATCCTCTATATACTCTGATCGTGCTGGTCTTGTCTTTAACTACTCGGTTTCTATAATCTCTATCTCCTAATCAAGGTTTCCTACTTGGTAGAAATAATGCTGTACAGCGAGGCAAGGAAGTCTAAAAATAAGGTTGGTGTCTTTTCGTGCAGTTTCAAACTGCAGTCGACTGTTCCTGCTGGTCATCATTCATCACGTGCACTTCTTGATCTGGACCCAGTCCTTCATCACTGATGGTGATGTTGACGTACGACCGGGCCGACTCCGACAACATATCCGAAAGAGAGTCACAAATCTCGGAGAAAGTCGGCCTAGCTTCAGAATCGAGTAGCCAACAGGTCTTCATCAAATCGTGTAGCTCCTCTGAACAATGAGCCGGCTTCGACATGCGATACCCAGACAGGAGTTTGGAGAGCAGTAGATTAACCGGGACACAGGGATACGGGGAGCCCCCGATGGTAACAATCTCCCATAAAAGAACCCCGAACGCCCAAACATCCGATTTCGTGGTGTAGATCTGGTCTCTAATGGACTCTGGTGCCATCCACTTGATCGGGACCCGGCCTCCCCCGGTCTTCACGTACTGACCGTCGCCGTAGATATCACGTGTCAGTCCAAAGTCCGCGACTTTTGCCTCGTGGTCCTCTGTTAGTAGCACGTTTCTAGCGGCGAGATCGCGATGGACGAACTTTTTCCTGGCAATATGGTTCATCCCACGTGCCACATCCAGTGCGATCTTGAGGAGATCACGTGAACTGAGCGTGGAAATGATGTTGACGTAGGTTTCGTCTGAGGGGCGACTGGAGCGAAGGTAATCAAGCAGGTTTCCACCAGATATGTACTCAGTGATAATATACAGCGGTCCTGGTGTAGTGCATGCGCCGAGTAGGCTAACCACATGCGGATGCTGACCAATCTCTTTCATCATTTCCAGTTCCTGAATTAAGTCCATGTAGTCGAATCTATCCGCCCGTTCCTTCGTTGTCTTCACGGCAACTTTGACAGGACCATTATCTGAAAATTAAAACTGTGGTAATTTACTAGCAATTCACACTTCGATTCAAATGGGTTTATCAAACGAGTTGCACAGAAATCGAGGTGAGCAAGTGAATAGTGGCAGAATCTTATATTCCTAGATAAATACAAATATCCCCCTAAGCCACGAAGAGAATAATTTCGTATTTTCGTATATTCCAATGAAGCAACTTCAGTAGGGAGCTCAAGCAAATACGACGACGAGGCCGAGGATAACACAACCGGTGAAAAAATTTAATTGTTGTAGCGTAATTCGTACGACAAAGAGACTTACCGGAGATTATTTTGCACATGCAGTTTTATTGTGTTGTTCATTTGCGCGATCGTTTGGTCCTGCCCCGGTCAATGTTTCATCGTGACAAACTGGGTAAATCAAACGAGTTGATTAAGTAAGTTATACCACCGTAAGGTAAAAGGGAGGTGCTGACGTTCGCTCCGACGAAGGGCTAACGCTCGAAACGTCAGCACCTCCCTTTACCTTACGGTGGTATAACTTACTTAATCAACTCGTTTGATTTACCCAGTTTGTTGTGTTTCAATTTCCCACCGACGCAGCACCAGTTTCTTAAGAAACTATCCCCACAATAAATGTTTCATCGTGGTTGTCTTTTTTCTTAATTTCCCTAGTAAAACTTTTTCAAAAAAGCTGCAAAGCGAGAATCGACGGCGGCCATATTTCGGTAGCTCGGACACCTTTTTGTTTTTTTTTTCTCTAAACGAAAATTCACTGGAACCAGGATTACCCAGAAGTCCCGGCTAAACAAATTATTCTAAGAAATCGAGTCGTACATGAGGTAACAGCCAACGAGGCGCCCAGCGCCAAGTTGGCTATTATAGTTCATGTGCGACTCAATTTCGTGGAATAATTGTTTTATTATATCTCTAAGCCCCTTTACCTTTATACGGGAATATACGAAATGTTTTGTCTTCCAAGTAGAAAACGTTCATTTAACAGTTTTCCAAGCATGTTTAAAAATTGTAGCGAATCCGACAAACAACCATTGTTCTTTGTTGATGCTAGCCACCAAAATACTGCATTGAACCGTGACGCTTGCGGGTTATTACCCGACGCTTATTAATACTTTAAACGACGCCTTTTATCGGTATAAAAGGAGTTACACAGCCAAACTGATCACTCTTGAAGAAGACACTAGACAGGCTTGTCGAAACGTCGGGTCGATGAATTGTAACTTTTTAAGTGACATTCATTATCTTAAGCCAGTATAGTATCAAACTGTCTGATCGTCGTTTTTCAGTACCAAGCACATTTATTTTAAAAGACTAACTCGTTCCAAGTTTCATTGAGCAGACGATACTAGGATTTATGAATAATGAAGAAATACACATGCACAAATTACGGACCTGTCATAAGTGTGCCTTCCAACACCAAACCAAACTGTCCTTCACCGATCTTCTGACCAATCACGAGCATATCACGAGAAACCTCCCATTCATCAGTGAAGTCACCAGGGTAACTAACTATGCTCCCTGAAAACAAGAAGTTGATATAAGGGACGGACCATTAGAAAAGTGATGGGGGGGGGGGGAATTTTCAGCTTGCGCGAATTGTTTTTTTCGCTCACTGCTTGTGCAGGAATTTTTTTTTCAGGTGAACCCCTCTGCACGAATTTTTTTCACTACGTGTGAAAAAGTCACAATTGGACCTTCCTTCTGCATGAATTTTTTTTACCTTCTTTGCATGAATTTTTTTTCTTGGCATTTTCCCTTATATGAATTTTTTTTGTTTTTTTTTTCCCACCCCCACCCCCCCCCCCCACCATCACTTTTCTAATGGTCCGTCCCTTACCGTGCTCCAGGATCTCTCTGGTGAGTCGGGCATCCTGTCCTCCGCTATGAGAATGGGCTCTCATCTCAATGAGGTCTTCAAGCCCCGGAACACATTGCGGGTTAGTGCTCCCGTTGCGTTTCTTTCTTTTCTTCATGAACAGCCGTAGTCCAATCCCTATGCATATAAACACGACAACTGCAACCACGAGACCAATTGCTAAAATGGCAGCTTTTGTGGAGCTATTTGTAGTAGGTCTTGAAGGTGAAGCGGAAAAGGCCGTCGAGAACAACGTTTCACGACTGTAGGAGCTCGTGTTAAAGATGGAAAAAATTCCTACAAAAATTAAATAAACAATGATTCGTATTCTATTGCGTAAGGAAAAGCGATCCTTACTGCCACACGAACCGAGACAAATTCCAGCTTTGAGGATCTTCTTTTTTCTTAGGGTGGCAGTGCGACTTCATCTTACCTCGCAACCAATGAACCTAAGGCTCATTAGAGTAACTGGAAGTCAACACACAGTTGAAACAGTTGAAATCTAAGAGACCACCTTTTAAGGCGCGTAGCTACCTGTACGCCAATAAGCCATGACGTACCTGAATCTTGTAGGAATATAATCACTCGACGAATTGCTCGAACAATTAATAACCAACTTTGGCGTACCTGAAAAATAATCTTGGCTACGCGCCAGCCTTTCTTAGACAGTGATCAAAAGGAAAGATTTTATGGTACTTGTGACATACATAGCGAGCATTTCTCTCTATGTACACTGGCAAGGCAAACCAAAAACTACTCCAAGAGAAATAAGGTGAGGGAGAAAAAATAGAATTGAGGAGGGAGGGGAGAGAAGGTAAGCATTTCCTTCCATCCCCTACCCTCGCCCTTCCTCAATTATTTGTCTCACCTCATTTTTCGACGGGATGCCTTTTTAATTCATACTAATAAACACAAGAAAAGGCTGCCATGTAGATTATGGTGATTGCAAAACTTACCCACTCGCAATACATAGGAAGAATCTGGAACGAGGTCTATTAGGTTCAGTGTGTATTTCACCTGATGGGGCTTGTTTGATACAGTCACTTGTTCCCATTCTTCGGCGTGTATCCCCGAACCCTTGTACTCCACGGTAAAGTGACTTATAATTGAGCTGTTGACAACTGTCCACGAGATAGCTGCTATTTTTGGGCCAATCATCCTCACTTTCAGCTCTATTGGCAAGCAGGTTTTGCCATCTCCATAGAAACCAGGAGAACAAGAGCAGAGGTACGACCCTTGAAGAATAAAGAGATAGATGATATTTCGTGACCGCGCGGATACACGAAATTTCTCTTCGAGAGTTGAAATGGGGGCATTGGGGTATATTAGAAACCGCTAAACCGAAGAAAAAAATCATCCAAAACCGCAAAAAAATTCAGCCAAAACCGAAAACCGCATACAAAACCGTTAAAACTGATACAATGGAGATCTCCTACCGTGACATTTAGTTTGTCACACATTCCTCTCAATAACTTTTGAGTTTCCGGATCAAATCGAAGAGAAACCGGACTTCTTTGAAGAGAAATTTCTTTGCTCATTTTTTCACTCGGACTCGCCGAAAACTTACTCCAAAACGGACTTCAAGCCATTTTGAAAATTTTATAGGTAAATTTTGCTGTTGTTTTTGTTGTGTAATGTTTGTCAGAGCTTCGGACATTTCCTACCCATATCCAACGCGCGCTCATGGAATAATTAACAAATAATGAACAATTAGTATATTGGCATTTTGAGCAATCTGATTGGCAATCCTAGGAGGTGGGTAGCGTTGAATGTCCCGAGGTGGAGAGCCAATCAGATTGCTCAAAATGCCAAGGTTGCTTAGTTGGTAAGTAATAACTGTTAAATATCACTGGGCATTTATACCTTATTACATGCTTGGCACTGACAGCGGGAACGATCAACCAACTCCTTAACTGTGATTGGCTGCTGGAGCCCTTAAGCTTGTTCGGTCAAGATACCGATATAACTTTTTTCGTTTCTCAAAGAAACTGGAAAACCGTAACTGTCACATTAAGGCAGTGTTACAAGTCTAACGCAACGTGACCATTATTTATAAGCTAGCTCAGGGCCGGTTCAGTAGTGAGACGGTACTGTTCGTTCTACTGTACGAGTACAGTTTAGGTACAGTTTTTCAGACAAAAATTTTGTCCTTTATTTCAAGACGTCAATTCTTCACGGGTTGTTTTGATGTGCTACACTTTATTTATAATATATGGTTAATTTGTTACAAAGAGTTATTTCCCGTTGCTTCGGTGAGAGGAGAAATCATGAAAAAAAAGACTGCGTATTTACCAGTCTGCAGGCGTAAGCCTACATAGCTTTACATATTAGTTACTAAATATAACAAAAAAGAGACTAACTTGTGGAAGTGGAATACCAATGAACCATAAGGAATTCACGCTCCTAGATCAGTGATGAATTCTGTACATACCTGGTGTGTTCTTACATTCAGCGTTTAAGTGGCAAGCCTCGTTACTGGGATCGTTACATTCATCAATATCAACGCAATTCATTACAGATGGGAGGTTCTGGTACTGGTCCTTGAATCCCTTACGACATGCGCACTGATGTGATCCTGGCGTGTTAATACAGTCTGCATGGTCAGCGGAGCAAAATGTTTTGCCATGCACTGCACACTCGTCAATATCTGAGCAGCTGACACCGTCTCCAGTGAACCCTGAATTACACACGCACTCTAAATGGTCTCCAGACTTCTTGACTCCACCGTTCTCGCTGCAAATTTCGGATGTTATGTTAAACGAACAGTTTGCCCTGTTTTGAGTTTGCAAGAGCTCTTTTGATTTATAACTACAGCTGCATTTTCCATCGAGATTCCTGCACGTGCTCGCTGATGCATTGGGTAATTGACAAACGTCATCACAGGAAAGCCCCGCCCAGTTCCGAGAACAAGAACAATTTGTAGTTTTCTGTTTTTGAGTACATGCTGCATCCTGTGCGCATGCGTCACAGGAACAAACAAACGACGACAAATTAGCCACTGTCAAGTTTAGCCCTGAAGTCTTCGGATGATCTCTGCAAATGGCGCCAATCAAAACAATGTCTGGTTTCCGAGACAACCACTTGCGTAACCAGCTCAAATGGCAGTCGCAGTGTAAGGGGTTTCCTGTAAGACGAATTATTTTTAGCCCCTCGAGACCACTGTAAGCACCACTTTGTATCGAGGAAATGTTACAGTCACTAAGGTCGAGTGTATTCATGCTTCGAAGTCCGGTAAACGCGTCCGATTCTAAGGATCTTATAGGATTGCCGCTAAGTTCTAGAAACTTCAAAAACTTAAGATGACGAATAGATTCTTTTGGGATCTCTTTTAGTCGGTTATTTCTTATCATTAGGCATTTGATAAGCGGAGCACAGCCGATTGAACTCGAATCAAACTTCCATATGCGGTTAAAACTAAGCTCCAGTCTGGTAAGAGACATGACATTCCCGAAGCTACCTCTGTGTATCGTAGTCAAAGAATTGTAGTTTAGTTTAAGTGTTTCCAAGTGGTCTAGTCTATCAAAAGCACCTTCTTCCAACACGGTAATATTATTGTTCTGAAGGTCAATGCGTTCTATAGACGGAGCAAATTTAAATGTGAACGATGCGATGCGATCGATGCTATTGTGGTCAAGTCGAATGGTTTTCAGTGAGATCAGTCCGTAGAATGTGTCTTTGTTAATGCTGATGAGGTTGTTCTCTTTAAGGTCCAATACTTTGAGGTAACGTTGCTGGGAGAACGCGTTGTCTTCAATCCTACGGAGACCATTTTTGTCCAAATAAAGTTTGTGTAGCAATGAATACTGTTTCAGAGAAGTGTTCCGCAAAATTTGAACATTGTGCGAGGTCATCAACAACACCCCTAAATTCAACGGTAGACTAGAGGGTATGTTTAGAAGTTTTTCACCAGATTTCCATTTACACACTGCGTGTGTCAAATTAAAAACTGTCCCGTTGAGGATTTGGTGTTCTGGTGAACAGTGTGAGCAAACAGCAGGACAGGCGCCTGGATTAACTTGTCCGGCTGCGAAACTCCTCGCCAAAACTGCGACGCTGAAGAAGATGTTAACGACTGCGGAGACTTTCATTTTGTAAGGTGCATCACACAAGAAGATGTCCCTCTTTCAACATGACAATAATCAGGACATTTGCCACCAAGCACCTGAGATTTGGCGCACTGTAATTTCGATCAGTTCTGAGTTTCTACCTCTCTTCAACGTGGAACTTTTGCAGTGAAGAAGGTACATGTTTTAATCAGTTGGTATGAAATAAAACCTGCTCATGCCTAAGTTGATTGACTCCAATGATTGATTGACATCAAAGTACACTTAAGTTATAAGATTGACAATTCTAAGGTCGATTTTGAGCATATGATTAAACGAAAGGATCGTTTTTATTTGTCTCTCGGTTTAAGGTTTATTGCTAGCGCTTTCGGCTTAATATACAACTAAAAATACAAATTGTATCTTTATCAGTTGGAGTGAAAGTTGGCTAAAATGAACCAAAATCACACGAATATTTCTACAAATGGACTTTTTGGGATAACAAACGTTGCTTAGTGTTTAATTACCTCCTTCGAACAGATCAAACTTTTATGGGGTTTTTGTCCAACGCAAACACTGGCCATGATTAGGGAATAACGCATATTGCATTTGTCGTAGTCCCATTTAATGTGACAGCTTGAACTAATTGTCTTAAAGGCACTCAGTTCATATCTTGAGAGGAAAAGGCAAACAAAAACCAGCAGGTGAAAAAAATAATTTACATACGCACGGTTCGCCCTTCGATGTGAGATATCACTAGCGTAAAAATTGTATGACATTATTTGTATCCCCTTATAATGTAACGACAGGAATGCAACAAGAAATATTGCAGTTATGAAGAAGGAGAATAAGCCAGCAGATGTGAAATCGAGTGAGGGAAACGCCGGGTATTTTAGCCACGGCAGTACCGTGAATAATGCATGTCCGTCAGTCTCACAACTGCTTTTGTATAAAACCTTCCTCTGGTTCTCAGCGGGCGAACAAATGCTATATGCTCCGCTTGCCAGTAAACTAATTGGCTTTTTTTGCTTTCAAACTCTGCATGCGATACAGGCGTTTAACTGTCAGTTCCTCGATGAATAAGATACAGGCTTATCTTGGGCGGTCAGTCGGGTGAATCCGGCAGCACGAGAACTCGAGTAAGGATACATCGATGGCGCTTTATCGTTCTTTTTTCCTTCAGCTCAGATAAGCTGTCGCAAAATTTGGAATTATAAACGACACGGAAGCTTAGTTAAGAAATGAATAAGAGCACGTTGTGTGATAAAGCAATAAAAAATAGATCGTCAATCCCAACTAAAACAACAAAAGTTAAAATGAACAGTTTATTTTTTCTATTAAATCGATCAGCCCTAAATTGTAATGTAGTTTAGAGGATAAAAACAAAAACAAAGCGCACAAACTACAACTAACTACATTTTTTCTTTCTTTTGTATGTTTTTAATGACTGACAAACGCTCAGGTTAGATGAGACGTACCACCTGTTTTGTTGTTGACGATTTATGAGCAATACAAGCGAAGTACTTTCCAGTCGGCGTTTTCCTCACTTAACTGCCACTAGAGGTAAAATCGTCTTTCTGTTTTCATTATACTTAAATAACATTGCTGTTGGCCCAAATTTTCAAGTAATTGTTGGCTGCGACTTCTTTCTTCAGCTGTCGTAAAATCATGCAAATTCGACATTCATCAACATATCGAAACCACGCCCTCCCCGCAAATATCGATCAGTTCCGAAAGTCGAATAAAGTTTTCCTTTTTTTCTGTCAGCTATCTGTACTTTAAGAAAACATATTGCCGGCTGCGTAAACAACCTATCAATTTATATGATGAGATTTTGATGAAGTTCGAGGATCTTATTAAACTGAGTCAGTTTTCTTAGGAGTGGAAAACAAAATTACTCGTCAGGTGACATGATCTGAAGTAAATTCTCGAGAATTTAACGGTGACGGTGTCTTCGTGATTCCAGTATTGAATCAATGCATTGCTTTCAAAAGAGAAAAAACACTGTGCAGATAACAATACGTTGCTTAAGACGCTGTGTTATGGAGATAGCTAACTCTTGTTACATAACTTAAAAATACATGGAGTAAAACACAAAGTGGAGCGGAGCAGAGCAGCGGATTGTGATCATATCGCTTGCCCTCTTTCAAACCTATTTGTGTCACGATCACAGTTTGAGAGTTTCTGTAGCGTAATTGCTCTCTCGGAATCATATTCTGAAATTCTGACCTTCAGTTGGGAGTTTTCCCTTTTCTTATCAATGATTGACATGTCTTTTTTTTCTGCCCGAATATCAGCTCTATATTTTACCTGCCATTAAAGGTAAAAAAATCCACGAATCTCATTGTTGTTTTTGCTGTTTTTAAGTGTCCAATGAATCTGTGTGGCCGCAATTTGCTGTTTATTTCTAAATGGCGTTTTATCGCCATAATAAGTCCGTTGAGGCTGTCTGGCTGCCGTATTTTAACGCGGGTACCAGCTCCTCAACCCACACAGGAATCATACACACCTCCAGAGAAACAAGGGACGCAAAAGGAAATTTATTGATTACTTAATATCAATAAAGAATTCCCTTGTTTCGTTGTCGTAGGAAATTCAATTGGAACCACTCTAAATGTGCGTTAAAGTGAAACATGTGATACGTCTTCGCACCTCACTGGCGATCATGCAGCGACTTCACCAAACAGAAAAGCCACAGAATATTGATGTGATAATAACTGTGAGACAATGACAGGAAGAACATGGACAGCAATAACTATTTTTGTTACTGGGTGCGTATTTAAGAAGACGTTTACTTAAATTTGAAATCGGCGAGTGGGGAAAGGCTCTAACGTTTCGCTTTTGTCTGTGAGAATTGATGTTAGTAAAGCCAGAAGAATCAAAATTTTGCATTTTTATCATTTCTCTTTCCATGAAGATGAACATGGTGGAACATATCGTTCGCGACACGACTTGTAATCGGCAAGGTTAGGGGAAACCGAGAAAACTCGGCAAATGTGGGATTTGGTAGCACTGTCCAAACTGAAGGGCTGGAGATATGCTCGCACAGACAAGTATATAGATGGAAGAGATCTAACAGCGGCAGCCGGAGAACTGAGGAATACATTGAATGAGAATCGGAATATTGCATTTTTATCTTTTCTCTTCCTCATGAAGGTGAACCGATGGAGGAACATTATACCGTTTGCGACACGGCTGGAATCAGCGAGCCTCGTGGAAGAGAAACCGACGTCGCAAATGTGGATTTGGTACTGAAAGAATCGAATGAGAATCGAACTTTTGCACTTTTATCCTGCATAACCATGAAATACAGTGGAAATACGTTTGATTCTTCACTACATGAACACCAAAACTACGATTGTTTTGAGGCTTATTTTGCTGACAGATACGATACTCAGGGTTCGGTTGTCAACGCATAGTTACACGAGCTTTTGGAATGATTTCCGCACAGGTCCCCACTTCATTATGCATGCTGTAGTTGAATTGTCTTGGGAAGGCGTGTGCAAACATTTCTTGTACGGCTACAGCATGCATAATGAAGTAGGGACCTGTGAGGAAATCTTGCCGAGCTTTTTATTTGACAAGTTTTCGCTCGCTGTTTAGCATATTTCTGTACTGGAGGCAAGAACGGGATTCGAAATCACAACCTCGCGACTCCCGCGAGTTCAAATCTCGTTTCAGCCTTTTTTACCATTATTATTTATTTTTAAGGCTAAATTGCAAATTGCTCAAAATTGAATAAAATACTGCGAGAAATAAGTCTTCCCCCACGTTCCCACTCACAGAGCAAATGTAGAGATAACTTCATGGTTGGTGAGTGTATACGATTTTTGTGTGGCTAACACGAGGCGTGTAGCCACATTATGCCCGGATCGGATTTATTTGATTTATTTGTCCACGAGAGACCAGCGACCACGTGGTCTAGTACGCCACTCATCTACACAATGCGGACCTATTTTTATTCACGAGTTAACGGCTCTAAGGGGAGACCATTTGCCTTTTGAGGGGGTGTGGGAAGATTTTGAAAAAATTTCCTGCAGCCTCCCAAGCAAAGAAAAAAATCCATGCAAGGCGATGTAGAGTACAAACTCCCCCCCCCCCCACCCAAATAACAAAAAAATTATCGCGCCTGAAAAAAAAATCTGCCTTGCTGGTCAGGTGGGAAAAAGTTTTTGCCACTGAGAAATCTTCCAACACTCCCGCACCCCCCCCCCCCCCCCCCTTCAAAAAGTCAAATGGTTCGCCCCTAAAGCTAAAAGTTTGCATTGTCATTTGCTTGAAAAATTAACTTAAGCTTAAATTATTGAAACAAAAATTAATAATAATAATAATAATAATAATAATAAAAGGATTCGAATTAAATACACTTATGACGCGACGAGATTCAAGCCGTTTCATTTCAAGCGAAGTGAAGTGTGTTTCTAATCAATTTTTTTTTTCAATAATTTAAGCTTAAAGCCCTATTTACACTACAGAAAAAAATGGATCCGGACCCAAAAGAAAGTTGGTACGGAACTCATATTTTTGCCATGTAAACCTTCCGTACCATATTTGCATGAAATGGATCCGAACTCGCTTTTTTCAGAAGAAAAGACGAGTTTGGACCCTTTTTGCTCTTCGAAGTGCTGTGTGAACGCATCTTCGTTAGTCTTCATTTGAAAGCAAAATGCCCGAAAGACAAAAACTTATTACCAGTTGTAACTTTGACTCAAAACTCCGAAGGAAGAAAGATAACATCCCAATAGTGGGTATATAATTCATGATAGGCCACCATATAGTCTAGCGGGTATATAATTCATGGTAGGCCATCATATTAGTCTAGCGGGTATATAATTCATGGTAGGCCACCGTATAGTCTTTCAGCCATATAGTCAGCCAGATATCCCATAATAATGCTAACCAATGAACACCTTGTTATACTCCCTTGCAAACCATTGTATACCCCTGTACAACCTTGAAAACTCCCTTTTCCATTTTGTACCCCTGTACACCCTTGTAAATCCCTGTATGCCCTTGCATACCATTGCATACCATTGCATGCCCTTGTACACCCTTGTAAGCCCCTGTATACCCATATACAATCATGTAAACCCCTTTTTACCCTTATATGCCCTTATATACCCTTGTATAACCTTGTAAACCCTTGTTAACCCCTGTATACTCTTGTACACCCTTATAAACCCCTGTAAACCCTTATATAACCATGTAAACCCCTTTCTATTCTTGTATACACATGTAAACCATTGTAAACCTTTGTAAACCTTTGTAATTCCCTGCATACCCTTGTATACCTTGGTAAACCCTTGTATCACTTGCATACCCTTGTAAACCTTTCTATACTCCTGTAAACCCTTGTAAACTATTGTAAACCCCTGTACACCCTTGTATATCCCTGTTAGCCCTTGTATACCCCTGTAAACCCCTGTATACCCTTGAAAACCCCTGTAAGCCCTTGTATTCTCCAGTAAACCATTGAATACCCTTGTATAGCTATGTAAACCCCTGTAAACCCTTGTATACCCCTGTACACTCTTGTATACCCATGTAAACCTTAGTATTCTCATGAGAACCCTTCTATACCCCTGTAAACAATAGTGAACTACTGTAAACTCTTGCATGGTTATCTAAAAAAAATTATTGTCTTTAAAAAACGTTTCCTCGTTGATTGTTAAAAGGATTTAACAGATGGTTTTCTTCTTAGGTAAGGCTTTCCACAACTAAGATGTGTTAACTGCAAAACACTTACCACCTTCCAATCTTCTTTTAAAACGAGTGCAAATAAAATTAAGACTACTATACCTAGAGGGCCTTAAATGTCTACTAGGTGAGAACTCAGGGATGTCATTGGCGATTATTTTGTATTCCAACGCACATTTAGAAACTTTCACTTTCTCATAGAAGGATTCCAGGAAAGCTTTTGAAATAATGGAACAGAAGGACAAAATGGTCCTGTGTCCAATGTAATCCTTGCCCCTCCATTCTGCAGACGAAGAAGCTCAGTTCTGTAGATTATCGTTACTACAACGCTCAAGCCGCGCAGCATCTAAATGATCAAAAACTTGGCCTGATTGAGGTATTGTAATACGAAAAACGCTGCTTAGTTGGTAAAACGGCTTTAATCTTGTTAAGTACTCCAATTCGCTGGCCAAATTTTGTAAAAGACTCGGTCAGCACGAGGTGAGAAACTATGGTCACTGTCTAACTCCGATCCTAAGACTTTTCCTTGATTTTTCAAGACCGAATCAAGCCATTTTGCGGACCTTTCACACAAGCCCTAAAATATATTCTTGGACAGGAGTAGTTGGTCAACCACCATAACAAAGACCTTGCAATAATCGGTGAAAACTAGACCAGTGACGCGATTTTTGTCCTTGGTAGAAGGTTCCATTTTTGCACTGGCTACACCCTCCTCCAATGTGTATTAACCTGTGGCCCTTCCATTCGGAGCCTATTCACAGCCTGCCAGTCTGCTACGATTATCAGTCGAGTAAGGCGCGAACAAGCTTTGGAGATGAAGTTATTAGAGGCAAAATTACGGTGTTGCCACGGGCAACTTTCCCCGTTTCCAATAGGAAGAATATCGTCGCCTGCAATTTCGCGCTTATTGCTGCCAAAGACGTCAATGCCGACAAGTTGCCACTGGAAACGGAGCCGGTTGCCTGTGACTACAGCACAAGTTGAACGTCAAAACCTGGTCACAAAACGTTCGTCGCGCATTCAGTACTCAACTGATAATCCTAGTACGTTTGTCATTGTTTCAATCAAGAATTAACACACTCGTAAGTTGAATATACAAGCTGTCAAGCGTATCTATTTCCAGGCTCAAAATCGCGTAATCATTCACTATTGTTATTGATTACACCCTGAATACGACAGCTGCTTTACTGGAAGAGCACAAATTCTTGGCTCACCCCGGGAGGTAAACAAGTAACAAGGAAGCTATTCAAACTCCAACAGGTCAGAGTTTTTTACATCATAGAGACCAGTCTGTATATTAGTTCACCGCACGTGGCAGAATGTACCCTGAGAGGTAAACAAGTAACAAGAAAGCTATTCATAAAACGGTACCTTGATTAAGCACAATTCAGCCGCACCAGTAGGCCTGTCCCAACTGTGCTCGGCAACTTTTGAGCAACTTTTGCTCTCTTTCCCTCGCGCGCGACTCGCGCTTCGCGCTCGCCTCTCTTTTCGCCTAAAAAACGAAAAAAACATTGCGTATGAAACCCAACTGCAGCGTGGCCTAGTGTTTAGGGCGCCGGACTTGAAATCCAAACAAGGGTATGCAAGGGTTAAAAGGAGTTTACAAGGGTATACAAGGGTATACAAGGGATTGCAAAGGTATTACAAATGTTTACAGGGGTATACAAGGGATTACAAGGGTGTGCAAGGGTATACAAGGGATTAAAGGGATTCCAAGGGTTTACAGGGGTATACAGGGGTTTACAAGAGTATACAAGGGTTTACAGGGTTATACAAGGGATTACAAGGGTATACAAGGGTTAACATGGGTTTACAAGGGTATGCAAGGGTTAACAGGGGTTTACAAGGATATGCAAGGGTTAACAGGGATTTGCAATGGTATGCAAGGGTTAACAGGAGTAAACAAGGTTTTAGAGGGGTATACAAGGGTTTACAAGGGTATACAGGGGTCAACATGGGTTTACAAGCGTTTACAAGGGAATACAATAGTAAACAGGGGTTTACAGAGGTATAAGGGGTTTACAAAGGTATACAATGGTATACGTGCGTTTACAAGGGTATTCAAGGGTTTACATGGGTAAATGGACTCACACGGATATTATAGGCATTATTATGGGATAGCTGGGAGACTATATGGTAGCACACCAAAAAAAAAAAGGCCACCATGAATTATATGTTATATGTATGAATTATAGTAGTAGTATGTAAGCGTGTTTATAAGATCATTTTTAGCTTATTTTTAAATTTGACTGAAAAATCTTTGTCCTTTTTTAGCTTATGGTTTTTTTAGCTTATTTTTTAAATTTGACAGAAAAATCTCTGTCCTTTTAGCTTACGGGTTATTTTAAATTTGACAGAGATTATAAAATAAAAATAATATTTAAAAGATTAGAAAAAAATAATTATAGAAAGTAATTATGGATAAATTAAATGTTCACCAATTAAAGAAAATAGTCAAGGAAAATGGTGTTAGAAACACTAACTTAATGGTTAGATCTCAACTTATCGAGGCTTTGAATAATATACCGGGTTTAAGAATTAACGTGTCAGAAATACTTACTGATAGACAATTAAAAACGGTAGCAAGAGATTTTGGTATTAAAGATTATAAAAGCATGACCAGAAATCAACTCAATGAAGTTTTAGGTAATAGATCAGAACTTATAATTGAAACCCCGCCAATTAAAACACATGAGGAAAGAAATTATGAAAAAGAAGGTGCAAAACCTAAAAGGAAAAAAAGGTCAATTAAAACGAATGAAACAGAAGAGAAAAATATGGAAAGAAATTATGAAAAAGAAGGTGCAAAACCTAAAAGGAAAAGAAAACTCGCACCGACTTTTATAAAACCCAAAAAACGATTAAAACAAAATTTTAATTGGGGAAATTATTCATTTAGGGTAATGGATAAAGACGAGTTTTTCAGAAAGCTTGAAGAATTAACAAATGAAAACATCATAAAAATTAATAATAATAGGAAAATTAAAACAAAAAGAAAGGTAACTATATCTGATAGTGTGAGAGATGAATTGAAGGAAAAAATTAAAAAGAAAAGAACAATAGTTCTTAAAATATTTTCAATAATCCAAAATGAAGACGACCCCCCAATTCGTAATACCGAAGAAATAAATGGAAATATCATTAGATTTAGGAGGGATCTAAATAATGATTTAACAGAAACAATTTATAATGAATTGGAACCCCAAATAGAAATGGGGGCAAGAATTGTTTTCAGTTTTACTGCTTTGATTCAAAGAGGAAATGGGGAAATAGCTTATCACGTACACACATTTAGAAGTGGAGGAACTTTTAATTCACTTTCAGAAATAAAAGATTATATAGAAAGGTGTGAGGGTGAGAGATTGAGTTTAGAAGGAGCTGCTTGGAGTAGGGCATATTTACCCCCCGAAAAGAAAATTAATAAACCAGGTGTTCATGAGGGCGGGGTTGAGTTTAGAGAAGTACAAATAAAAGTTATTAACACTAGACAACCTTTAGTTGGGTGTGGAAGATTACCTGATGAATTACGAAAGAAAAGATGTATTTACTCCGTAGATGATAAAGACGATAATCTATGTGTATGGAGGTGTTTAGCTATTCTCATGAATATTATTGCTGGTAAACAAAATCCTGAAAAACGCATAGAGAAACAAGCTCTAAATTTAGCTAAAACTTTTTATGGCAACAAAAAACTAAAAAAAGAAGATGTTAGATCAACAAAATTAGTTGATTTTGAGAAAATTTCAAAGGTTTTCTCCATAAATATCCGGGCTTATGAGCAGAAGGATATAAAAAATTTTAAAGTTTGGAAACTGGTGTTTGGAAAAAATAATTTCAAAGACAATTTACCAACTTTAAATTTAGGTCTTTATAATAATCATGGTTTTTTCATTAAAAATCTTAACCTTCTTGCTGAAAACTGGGTATGCCAAGGATGTAAACAAAAATTTACCAGACATGAAGATTTAAAAAGGCATTTTACTAATGAAACATGCACAGGAGGAAAGACAAAAATATTATGCACAGGAGAAAAGATAAAACATATCAGGAATGAATCTGACAATGTTTTTTATGGGGGTAAAATTCAATTTAGTTATAAAGCGTGTAGGTGGATAGAAAACCAATCTAAAATTATAGGTAAACATATTCATCATGGGCTTTGTGGTCATGGTGGTGAAAGGTGTTATAGGGATGAAGGAGGGAATGAGATTTTGTTTGATGGATACGAACCTGAGACAAATACTGTTTTTGAGTTTTATGGTTGCAAATGGCACGGGTGTCCGTGTTCAACAACCGACAAAATTAAATATAATGAAACTATTGAAAGAGAAAAGAAGATAAAAAGCTTAGGTTATAATGTAGTATCGGTTTGGGAGTGTGAAAATCCTGAATTACTCAATATATGGTTCAAAAAGAAATTTTTTCCATATCCATATAATATTATTTTCGATTTTGAGTCAATATTAAAAAAAGAAGATAAAGATATTACTGATGATTTAATTTTTTCAAATATACACATTCCAGTTAGTGTTGCAATAATCGATAATTTAACATACAAACGAGTTTTTCTTTACAACCAAAACCCTGATGAGCTTATAAAAGAATTCGTTGAAAAATTGGAGGAAATAAGAAAAATCATAGTTGAAAAAGTTAAAGAAGAATACCCGCTTCCTGATCAAGATTCTTTACAAAACATGTTTTAGAAAAATATGAAGAATGGTGTAATCAAGTACCTGTTTTTGGGTTTAATAGTGGAAAATATGATATCAATTTGATTAAAAGACATTTTATAAAACACATGACCAATCAAACTAAGGAGATTTTTATTGCAAAGAAAGATAATAAGTATATGTTTTTATCAACACCTAATTTAAAATTCTTGGATGTAATGTCTTACCTTGCACCTGGACTTTCTTTTGATAAGTGGTGTAAAGCAAATAATTGTGAAGCAAAAAAACTTGTACTTCCGTATGAATTTTTGGATAGTTATGATAAGCTTTCTCATGTTGGACCGGTGAAACATGAAGATTTTTACTCTAGTTTGAAAAAGAAAAACATTTCCAAAGAAGAATATGAAGAATATTTGTTTGAATTCAAAAAGAGGGGCTGTGTTACAATGCTGGACTGGTTGAGAGAGTATAACCTAAACGATGTTATACCTTTCAAAGAAGCTTTAGAAAAAACAAGGCGTTTATATTATCCAGACGAAATAGATATATTAAAAGACGCAGTTTCTATCCCAGGAGTCTCAATGCGGTATGTTCTAAATAAATATCAAAAAATGAAAAAGAAAAGTGATCCAGAATTATTCGCTCCTGGGGAATACTGTATTCATAGTTGTTGTAATAACAAGATTTGCAAAAAATGCTACAAAATAAAGAAAGATTGTAAAATATGCGATAAAAATAAGATTTATAAATTATTGAAAACGGGTATGGTTGGAGGGCCTAGTATTATATTTACGCGATATTCAGAAAAAGATCAAACAAAGATTCGCCCCCATAAATATAAATTTCCCAAAAACTGTGATCGAATTGCTGGTTATGACGCAAATGGTTTATATCTATACTGTGCAGGGCAAGAAATGCCATGCGGAAAAGAAGAATGCATTGAGGTTGAAAATCCATCAGATCCTAAATTTATTAAGAAGATTTGCAAAGAGATTCTTGATGGTAATCTTTTCGGATTTTGTCAAGTTGATATCCATGCCCCTGATCACCTAAAAGAAAAGTTTGAAGAGTTTTCACCGTTATTTATTGTAGATGCCGTTCCTGAATATTTAGTACCAGAGCACATGAAAGAATATCAAAGAGCGACAGGTAGAAAACACCTAAAAGATAATAAAAAATTGCTTGGTGTTACCAAGGCAAAAAAGATATTGTTATATACACCTATATTAAAATGGTATCTTAATCATGGTTTGGAGATTACAAACATTCATAATATTTTAAAGTATGAATCGGGAAGGCCTTTTGAATGGTTCCCAAAAGAGGTTTCAAACGCGCGAAGAGATGGTGATATAGAGGTTATGTTGGAAAAATTAAGTAAAGCTTTTGATGAAAACAAGATTGATGATGTAGTAAAAATTACTAATGAATTAAAACAATTCCCTGATATATTTAAAATTATTGAAGATAACAAAGACATTAAAGTATTGATTGAAAAACTAAAACCAAAGTATAAAGGCTGTAAAGAACTAGCCGACACTAATAAACTGAAAGGGAATTCATTCTATGGAAAAATGATAGAAGAGAAAGAAAAACATAAGAACACAAGGTATACTCAGGATGAAGAAGAGGTTGAAAAAGCCTTAAGATCTGCTTTCTTTGAAGATCTTACAGAAATAAATGAAACATATGAAATAGTAAAACGAAAAAGATTAATAAAAATAGATAGACCCTATCAATGCGGCATAGCGGTGTATCAGCTAGCAAAATTAAGAATGTTGGAATTTTATTACGATTTTCTTGATAAATATGTTGATAGAAAGGATTTTGAGCTCATTCAAATGGATACAGATTCTATGTACATGGCAATCTCGTCTGAAAACTTGGATGATATTATAAAACCTGAAATGAGAAAAGAATACTTTAATGGTGGAAAAGAAAAATTCCTATCAACTTCTAAATATCATGACAAGACCCCGGGTTTGTTCAAAAAAGAGTTTGATGGTATACGAATGATTGCACTTTCTTCAAAATGTTATTATGCGGAGGATGAGAAAGGAAAAGCAAAGTATAGTGCTAAAGGCACAATTCATAGTCAAAACGAAATAAACTGGAATGGTTACTGGGTGGCTTTAAAAGGGGCAAATGATATGGCACAAAATACAGGATTTAGAGTTAATGATAATCAAATTGTGACATATACACAAAATAAAAAAGCATTTAATGCATATTATGATAAAAGATGGGTTTATGAGGATGGAATTCACACAAAACCATTGTATTAGATCATTTTAAAACAGAATTAGGGGGTAACTCTGTATCATAAGGAATAACTTGTAATTCTTCACGCACAAAACCTCGTCTTGGGCCATCTTGTAAAAAGTATAAAACCGGCTGATTAGGAGAAATTCTACTTCCAGAAATATAATAAACTTTTATACTCCAAATAGGATCTGTGGCTCTTCTTCTTTCACCACCTTCAAGTTCGCCAGGAGATAATAAATATCTAACCATAACCTCAATTGGTAGTCTAACCTCATCAAGCCCCACCACACGTTTATAATTTTTAGTTTCAACATCGAGTTCTTTCATTTTTATAGCCTCATCAGGCTCTTTACCGGTTATTCTTGTTTTTGTATTATTAAAAGTTTTTAGAATAGCTGGTAATCTTTTCACCCATACTCTGGATCTTTCATTCTGTATCATTTCCTGCGCATATTGATGACTAAATAATCTTTCTCCCAATATTCTATTTGCATTTTCTACAAATGCTTGAGCTCTATGATTACCAGCTTCACTTCTTTGTATTCTAACATTATGGTAATTCATGAGTTTACTAACCTCACCCATAAATTCTTTTCCAGGATCAACCATTAGTGTTTTAGGGTATTTCAATCTTCTAGAATATATTTTTGTAAAAGCTTCTGATATCTCTCGACTTTCTTTTGAAGTTAATGGCTCCGCATCTTTATATCTCGAGGCGATATCAACCACAACTAATGCATATTTATATGTTTTTCTTCCAACTCTATCATGAGGTAAAAATAATAAATCTGCTTGGTGAATCTGGTTAGGTTTATCCACTTTCCAGTGTGGTCTAGGTATATAATTTGGAGCTGGAAGATAGATTTGCCATATTGCTTGTTTCTGCAACCATTGTTTTGCCTCATTTTCACTTACTTTAGCCTTTTCAGCTAATTTAGGAATTGCAGAATATCCTTTCCAATACCCTTCAGACGAATAATATATTTTTGACATCATTTAAAAATTAACAAAGTATCTTATAAATTAAAATGGTTGAGGAAGAAAAAATAAAATTTAGCGAATATCAAATTAATCTTATGAAAAAAATTATTAGAAAAAAAATTCTATATATGGAAGATGGCGATAAAATTTTTAATATTATGATTTTAATTCCAGAGGCTAGAGAATGTTTATTAAAACATATTGAAAAATTAAAGAATAATAGTGCAAAGGGGTTTAAAGGTTAGCCAAAGTATCTTATAAATCAAGTATGACGTCTGAAAAAATTAATCCAAACAGAATTCCAAAAGAACCATTTGGTTTGAAAGCAGAATCAACATTAAATAGAATTACTCTAAATCCATCCACAGCCAGCCCTGGTGAAACATTATACATAAATATTCCAAAACTTTCTGAGAATTTAGTGATTGTACCTGGAAGTGTATCTCTTTTGTTTGATTTAGATGTCGAGGGTCATGCAAATAATACTGTTGTTAATAATTTGTCGGCCAATCTTGTAACCAGATTAAAAGTTCTTTTTGGAGGAGAAACACTGCAAGATACCCAAAGATATGATCTATTTCAAACATATCACGATTTATTTTTAACCGAAGAAGAGCGAGAAGATAAATTAAAACAAGGTATTTCTTCCGAAAACATTAGAAAACTTAGAACAAATGCGGGTGATGCTAAAAAAACCCAAAAAGAAGCAAAGGAAGTAATTCTCGCTAATGTTCATGGGTCAAAGTATAGAATACCAATAAATCACCCAATTTTAAACGATCATGGGGTTTTTTATCCAAAAGCATTAGAAAATCATTTAATATTTGAGATTACACTAGCCCCAATTAATAATATTCTTATTTATTCCGATACAACTAAAACACCATCATATTCAATAAAAAACTTGGAGTTAGAATATTCTGCAATTTCAAGTGAATACTTAGCCCGCGAGGCACAATCAACATATCAAGTTGGTAAAGGATTCTTTTATGAAAATGTTACTTTACACAAAACTTTTACAATTTCAATAGGCGGTGATGGAGTAATAAATCAACATATTAATCTACCAAGAAGATCAATGTCAGGAATATTATTTTTGTTTAAATTACCATACGGTGGAGGGGCTCGGGATTCTGAAAATTTTTATAATCCTGGTATATCTTCTGTTAATATTGATGTTGATGGTGTGCCAAATCGAATATACTCAAGGGGTATGATTCCATCAGATCTTTGGGAATCTGTGAAAAAACGATTTCATAGAGAACAAATTTCACTAAACGAAATGGATTTTTATGATAATAAGTTTGCTCTTTGGGTTGATACTAGAACCCACCCCGATAATAATATTCATGGGGGAGGATTAGCACTAAATAATACGCATGATGGTGTAAAAATAGAAATTAAAAGGAAACAAAGCGGTTCAGGAACAGTAACTTGTTATATGTTTGTTGTGGCTGATGCAATGATGGAAATAATGAATTCAAGTTTGAGATCAATTAAGTACTGACCGTCTAAAAAAATAATGTTATGATACAAAAATCATGGAAGATTTACGAGATAAAATCCCATTTCATTGTATAATAACTGGACCAACAAATTGTGGGAAAACAAAGTACCTAATTGAACAGCTCCGTGGTCCTTTCCGAAAAGTTTTTGAATATATTGTTTTAATTTGTCCAACTTATTCTAAAAATAAAACATATCATAATTTTGCTCTCGGAGACAAGAGATTCTTTGTATTATCACCCGATGCAAGTAATGTAGATGAGATTAATGAATTGTTAAATGATTGCCAAACTTTATTCTCTGGAACAAAAACATTAATAATTTTAGATGATTGCGCTGTTTCAACTGATCTGAAGAAAAGATCTAATAAATTTATAGATTTAGCATTCTCTGGCAGACATCATGGTTTATCAATGTGGGTTCTAACCCAGCAATTAACATCAATAGCAAAACCATTTCGGGAAAATGTAGCCTGCGTTGTTACTTTTCATAATCCATCGCAGAAAGGTATGAAAATGTTTTTTGAAGATTATGGTGGTGATTTGGATTATGAATTAGGTAAAAAGTTTGTAGAACTCCTGAAAACTGAAAAATATTCCAGACTATGTTTGAGTTTGCGTTACCCATTTAATTGCTATTTAGAGATTCCCGAAGTGATTTAAAAAAGATGACAAGCGTTGAAGATTACATTGAAGAACAACCAGAGGTAAAAGATGTGGTAAAATATAATGATGATATTGAAATCAAACAAGAATCACTGGCTATTATCGCAGTTCTTGGTACTACAAAGGAATATTTAGGAGTTAATATGAGTCTAGGTGATATAAAGAGACTAACAGAAAAAGATGTTGAAAAATATTATAATAGATATCAGGCAGTATTAGGTAAGAAAATTAATGAAGGATTGGTAGATTCATCTCTTCAATTAGTTTCTCAAGTCATTTCTTACATGGTTCCTGTGGATGATATAGAAGCTCTTTGTAAAGATTTGAAGAATGATGAGTTGGTTAATCGTGAACTAAAAAACTTTGTAGGTCTCTTAGCATTAAAAGGTGGAAGATTGGTAGCACTTGCTAGCGGACTATTCCAGGTTGCTAAACACATAAAATTCAACAAAATACAACAAGTTACAAGTAATAATACAGATGATTCTAACAAAACTAATCAGGATACTAAGCAGGGTGTTGATGGGTATGATACTGTTTACTAAGCATATTATTATTTTATTTACATATCATTCCTAAGCGGTCTAAAGATTTCTTAATAATATGTAAAATAATGTCTGAACAAAATGAACAAGTTGAACAAATTACAGCCGATCCCAAAACAGAAAATAAAGATACTAAAAAACGGGAAAAAGATCCTAAAAAGGTTGCAGCTGGTAAAAAATTAGCGGAATATAATAAAAAAGCTAAAGAAGCATTAGATAGGGAAATGAAACGTGAAAGGGAACAAGTGGATAGTGAAGCTAAAGAAGAAAAGTCAAACAATGAAGCAAAAGCGTGGCTTCCAGAGCTATCTTTTACTACTGTTTTATCCATTGTTGGAATAGGCTTTACAGCATTTGATATGTTTATGAGATATTATAAAAATAGAATACCTGATTTATCTCAAGTTCCCATAAAGATTCATAATCCACAAACAAATACTCAAGCGCAGACCCTAGACCGCCCAAAAATTGGAATGATGTAATTATAAATTATTTTTTACTACATAAAGTTATTTAAAAGTTTCTTAATGATGTAGTAAAAAATGTCAACCGAAAATAAACTTGTGAAAACTGTAACTGATTCTGCAGTACTTATCGGATTAGGGGCTGGAGTTGGATATGTAGCCAAAAAGGTAATGAAAGAATCATTTTTGAATGACCCATCCTCAAGTATTACAAATTATGCAAAATGGGTGGTTGTATTATCCGGAAGTATGTATCTAAAAACTTATTTAGAGGATCAAAAGATTTTACCAAAGTAATTAAATATGGCAGCAATAGCGATGATGATTGGTGGGGCTATATTGAATGCAACAGCATTTGTTGGCGGAAATTATCTTGCAAAAAGTCTTTCGGGACATAATGTAGATGCGGAAAAAATACGACACGATAAAGCATTAGAAAAATATCAAAGGGATTACGCTGAATATCAGGAAAAAAGACAAAAAATGATTGATTGGAAAATGAAGAAAAAAGATGAAAAATATCAAGCATCAAAAAATATTTCGACTACAAACCAAGCTTTTGAATTGTACTGGCAAATGCAAGAGCCAAAATTCTCTGATTATTACAAACCAAGCGATGAACAAAAAACAGGAGAAATGGTATATGTTGGAGCCGGAATGTTAGGTTTAGGTTACGCGGTAAGTAAATTTTTATAAATTATTATTTGTTATGTAACCAGTAATTTGGTTATATAACACAAGTATATTTATTTTGATTTACATGAGACTCCCATCATCAGAATCTTCATCCATTTCTTCAGCAGCAGATTTACTATCTGAAATAGTTAAGCATCTAAATTTAGTTAATCTTTTCATTTCTTTGTTTGGTTCTATAACTGCTTCATAAAGTTTTACTTGAAGTGCAATACAAGAACCAATAAATATTGATTCAATTTTTATTACACTTTCTTCAACTCGACAACCTTTATTTAATAATTTTAATGGATCAATTAACTTATCATTTTTGGAGTTATAAAACTTGGTTAAAATTTGATCTTGTTTTTTATCCCAAATTAATTTTGCATATAAAGTTGGACCTCTATCTGGAACTCTAGCCATTGAAGATTTTTCCATCTTCCAATATAGGGGATTTAAACCTCCTTTTTGTTTTTCAAGCTCATTTCTTTCCAACTCAAATTTACCAATTTTTGCTCTATTAATAATCAAATGATCAATGCAATTGTCAACTATGTCATTGAATAAATCAATCCATTTTTCTTCTTCGGGTGTTGGACTGCTTCCACTCCATAAACATAATGGAAACACATATCCTGAGATTGCACCTGTTTGTTGATTTGTGTTTGTAGAAACACCAAAAGAATATAAATTACCGGTTGGAATAACAAGTTCTCCTTCTGTTCCATCATCATTTTTTGTAAAAATTTTAATTCTTTTAAATTCAACCTTTGGTTTTGTTCCAGGAATTTCACCAACAATTGGTTTAGAAAAAATCATGCTTACTTTAGGAATATAATTATTAACATCTATTAATTGTGTAGTTTCGTTCATCATTTTATTTTTATATATTCTTTTTTTAAACTTTAAATCAAAATTTACTTTTTTTTCGATCTAAAGATTTCTTACTGATGAGTAAAAAAATCATGGAAGAAGATATACCATTAGAAGATTTTTCAAAAGGAACTGATGATGATGATGGAGATGGTACATTTTACCAAAGCCCAAATACATCCACTTCCATTCCACCTTACCCTGGTGATTATGGGGTGGCAGAAAATTCATTTGGTGGTCGTGAAACTGATCCATTGTTGGATATGGAAAATGAAAAAGATCGAGTGTGGGGAGATATTTTAAATAAATTACCAAATGCTAAACCTACTTTTCTTTTCAAATATAGTGAGTGGGGTAAAATACAAGTTGCAATCCCCCGAAGCGATCCTAATAAAGTTGTATGGCACGATTTATTCGATAAAAATGATGATATTAATAAAAAACTCCCTACCACCATATTGAACGCTCTGGGTAAAAAAGCAGAAGAAGTTGTGCAAGCTAATGATGATCTTTTATCACAATTGAATGAAGAAATTAGGGATTTGCGTAATGCATTAGATGGTTTAAGAGCAGTAGCGGAAACAAGTCAATTCGAAATAGATCGATATGTTTCAATTGAAAAAGAGTTGAGAGGTATGATTGAACGACATCAAACCACAATCGCTGAAAAAGATAGTTATTTAGAAGCTGCAGTTAGAGAGAAGATTGACGCAAAACAATATGCAGAAACTTTACTTAATGATTTGAATGAATACAAAGCCGAGAATGATAAGAACAAGAAAGATTTGGTTAGCTTGAAAAAGATTGAACAAAGTCGAGAAAAGTTGGCGAAAAGTGTTAAAACGTTTGAAGAACTATCGAGAAAACAGTTAATATTAAACGAAGATCAAATGGCAGATATCGGGAGAAAAAATGATGAAATATTAAAAAATATGCCATTACGAGATCGACTAAAGTATATATTCAAAAAGTATGGTTTTACAGTTTTTGCTGTTGTAAGTGCTGTGGGTGTCATTATTGGGGTTATAGTTTCTAATCTTTCAAAGGGTTTATCTGCTTTAGGAAGGGGTGTGGGTAATGGATTGAAAACTATAGGTAAAAAACTTGGTGAAATATTGCCAGGAATGGTTGGGGCTATTGTTAGCTTTATATTCAAAACAGCGGGTCAAGTTATTGGATTTTTAGGTGAGAATGCTTGGCTTTTGATAATGGCTGTGGTTCTATATTTTGTGGAAAGTATAAAAAAGAAGAGGAAGTAGATCTAAAGATAACAAGTTGAGTAGTAAAATACAATATGGATGAATACAATAGAATTTACCCTGTATTGCCTAATAATCCAGATCCTATTAATTTCAGACTACAAAAATCAAGCGAAGTATTACAAAATCTTGAGAAAGAAATTAAACATTACGAAGAAGTAAGGAAAAAATATAATAGAGCTAGAGGAATATGTACAAAAATTAGTGTTTCTGGTGGTTTGATTTCAGTTATTCTATCAGCAAGCGGTTTAGGAACTTCTCTCACTGGTTTTGGTGCTATTGTTGGTGTTCCTTTGGGTGTTGTGGGTGGTTTTTTTGGTGGGTTGTCGGTTGGATTTGGTTTTGCTTCTAAAAGACTTTCTGGTAAAGTTAGTAAACACGAACAAACCGCTGCAATTGCAAAATCAAAATTAAACACAGTTAACGATTTAGTTTCAAAAGCTTTGAAAGATAATGTTATATCCGATCAAGAATTTTCTATAATTTTAGCAGAGTTGGAAAAGTTTCAAAAACTAAAACAAGAAATACGACAAAAATTTAGAGAAAAAGCAGAAAAAAACTTGGATATGTCCATGATAAGGAGAGAAGTTCGCGAAGATCTATTAAAAGAACTTACCGGAGGTCATTAAAAATTTCATATGAGAAAACTGAAGTTGGTTGTAATTGTTTTGCGGGTATTAGAAGAGAGGTTAATTGAATTTACATCTTATTCTTAAAAGGTCTAAAGATCACATTATTTGAAACACAAAGAATAAGATGTTATTGGATGATTTCAAAAATCGTTACCCAAACGCGAACCTCAATAAATTTACATTTGTGAATGATTCGTATGGTGGATATATTAAATGGAAAGTTAATGGAATGACTGTAATGTCTTATGATGATCCTTCTGGAAAAACATGGACCGATGATCTTCCTACTAATTTGAAAACATTATTATGGAAAGATTTAGGGTTAGAAAATAGTTCCTTTCCAGAAAGCTTATCATCTACAAACAAAACATATCCAATACCCGGTATTAAATTCGATGAATCTGCAAAAAATGTAACAAAAATGTTAACTATTTTAAATATATATGTTTCAGATAAAGACAACTTCATTTCCCCCATGAAAAATGTATTTAAAAATCAGACTGTAGGACTTACTAGCGGTAAAGAAGCTAGAGCTTGGTTGAATAAACCAAATATTAATCACTGGCCTCAGCAATTAAACATGGCGGTTTGGTGCGCAACATCAGGATGCGGTGTAAGTTTAAATGATAGTTTAAATTACCCAAAAGTTATTAGAAGTTTTTTTATATTTCACATTTACTTTACAATAAGAAGAATATTATATGAATTATCTGTACCATTACCGGGCGAACAAACTTTTTCTTTAAAAAATAATCCATACAACAAAAATGCTTATAATCGTTTATGTGCAGAATTTGACTTAAGCAATAATCAAGATTATAGAGGATTAAATAAACCTTTGGCTGACTTTAGATGGAAAGGGGGTGCAAACCATTGAGTTGGAGATGTATTCATTGATTATGGAAAAGGATATGTACCACCCGGAAGTGTTCCCGGAAGCGCTAGTGGGCAAGCGATAGGTGGTGGAAATCAAGATGTCAGAATTATAAGAAGCTACGATCCTGATGCAAATATTTGGCCAAGCAGTTCAAATAGATTTTCCGATGATGGGGGTAAAAAAATAGATGGGAATTTAATATCTATGCTTCGAAATGATTATTTTGTTGATTTTCAATATGCATGGTTTATACCAGAATCTGGATATGGATTAACAAATGCTGGATTAGGAAGAATAAATAGATCGGTTGAAGCTTTTGTTTATTGCGTTTTGGGAGCCCAAGTTAATACTAGGAATTCAATTATTGGTAATGGAGGAAGAGCATTTGAAACCCAGCAAGAATTTATAGATTTATTTGAAAGCTCTGTGATTGAGAATGATATCGCAAATTCAAATCAAAGATATCAAATGGCGGTTCAAGAATCAAAAGTACGGCTTGATTTGGCTATAGCTCCTAATGTTTTGTTGATGCCAAGCAATTTAATTATAAATACAGAAAGCGTTATTGGATACAATAATAATCTGAAAATAGCAACAGAAAATATGAAATTTGGGGTAAATAATTCAATAAATGTTGGAACAAAAAATGTTGGAATAACTCATAGTTTAGGAACATCAAAGGTTTTATTAAATACTAATCCTCAACCAAGGAATCCTAAATTAAAAAATAGCGATGAATCAAACAATAGCGATGAAGTTAGTAATATAGAAACATCTTCTCATCAAAATACTCTTACTGTTTTAATGCTTGCTGGAGGATTATTATCTTTGTTTTTATTTCGATAAAAATTAATCTAAACATATATCTTCTAAATGAAAAATGTTTAGCATTACAATGTATAATTCAGAAACTAGGGTTTATTTAGACCCTCCAATGGGATACGTTAGTGAATTACAACTTTTAGATTGTAATATTAAAACAAAAAGACCAATAACTTTAAAGAATCAAGAAAAAATAACTGATGAACAAGATAAGCCTTTAGTAATATTTAATCCAGGAACATATTCCATAAATGATATAAAAATATTAATTGAGCTCAGCGAAAAGGGTAAAAATATAACAATGATTATCGGAGATAATTTTGCTTACATAATCAACAATAAAACAGTTAACATTAAATTTACCCAGGGTTTGCAAAATTCTTTAGGAGTGCCGGAGGTTTTATTTAAAATAAGTCAAATAGATATAACTATAAAAGAACCTTTGAGACTTTTATGCAGTATAGTTGATAATAGAATGTCATACACGAATAAAGGTAAAAATGTAAAAATACAACCATCCCAATTGCTAGCAAACATTCCATCAAAAGATTATCCATCTATTCCAATTAGAAAATATGATAACTTGATTAATCACTTTGATTTAACCATTTTAGACTCTGATTGGAAAAAGTTTGATCTAAAAGGAGAATCTGTAACTTTTAGTTTAAGATTTAAATAAATTTTTTGTTATGTAACCATTTATTGGGTTATATAACATCAATCTTCTTCACCAAATACCTCTTCTTCCAAAAACTTTAACTCTTTAAAATCAATACACCAATCTAAATATCTAGATGGGTGCCATGCTATAGGCATTAATTCGTCATATAATTTTTTATAAAATTTATGTTTATGTTTCAACTTATCAGAATTTACATTTATAGAAATCCAAATTGAATCAATAATAAAATTATTAATATTATATTTCATCTTATCATCTTTTTCTCTATTAGCATAATATATTAAATCACTAACAAACTCATTATTAGATATACCATCTAAATATAAACCCATTATACCAAAAATAGAAAAATAAAAATACTCTTCATTATCATCATGCCAAATTCCAAATTCAACCCCCTCGGAATATTCATCATACCCAAAATCGTTATAATATTCATAACGTTCATAATTTTCATCAATAAAACCTCTAATATTTGATTTATGTTTTAATAAATCTTCCTTAATTGAATCTAAAAAATCATTAACACAAAGTTTTTTTTCATTATAATATTCAAAACTCATAGAAGTTTTTCCATCTTTTACTATTATTTTCATTTTATTTACATTTTTTCCTAATCCTTAAATTATAAATTAATTTTATACGACATTCCCTACAAGAGGCTTTTTGTTTCATGTGTTCGCATATTTGTGATCCTCCACATTCTTTACATTGTTGTTGTTGTTTATTATGTATGCATATTTGTGATCCACCACATTCTTTACACTTTTGTTTTTGCTTATTATGCATACAATACATTGATCCTTTACATTTTTTACAAGCATACTTAATTCTATCATGTTTACATATTTGTGATCCACCGCATTCTTTACAAAAATATTTAATTTTTCCATGAATACAAATATAATCGCTAGTAGTAGTAGTAGCTTTTTCAATTAAATCAATAATCTCCTCCTCTTTATATTTTTTAAACTCATTAATTAAATCCATTCTACCCATTTTTGATCTTCCTTTCGTTTTTAACTCTCTTGCAATTCTTTTTAGTTCATACAAACATAAATTATTTAATTGATCCATAATTACTTTCTATGGGTATTTTTCTAATCTTTTAAATATCATTTTTATTTTATAATCTCTGTCAAATTTAAAATAACCCGTAAGCTAAAAGGACAGAGATTTTTCTGTCAAATTTAAAAAATAAGCTAAAAAAACCATAAGCTAAAAAAGGACAAAGATTTTTCAGTCAAATTTAAAAATAAGCTAAAAATGATCTTATAAACACGCTTACATACTACTAGAGTGGAAGCCATAATGGACGCCATCTTTTTTTGTGATTTGTCCCGAAGGCAAACTTTATGCCTTTTTCACGTGCGATTTTGGAATTGCTTCTATTAAAACGTTTCTCAATTATATCACGCTTCGATAAAATCCCACGTAAAATATTCCTGGGGGTGTTTTCCAGGAGCGCGTATATATGACCGCGGAGAATCTGGGTGCCAATTTACTTAGTTACCAAGGAAACTACCCCGAAGTTTTCAATATGGCGCACAAGTACGATCTCCTTCTTGTAGATACAAAATCAGATGGAAAAAAGAGACTAAAGCCTTGGTATGTAAGCTCATATAGAACATTGTATTCTGTAATTAAGTTAAAGGAGTTTTTGAAAATATAATTTCGGATTTGTTTTGATATGATTTGTGTTTCGATGTGCTAATTTATAGCCACGGATCTTGGGACAGTGAAAATAAAAACAGCGACAATCATAGCTATGCTCTGAGAGGCACTGTAGACTGCTCACACGATGTGCGTTTGGAAAATTAAGGCTATGTATGGATCTTGTTTTTCACTGCTCAGGTACAGGGAAAGGTTAGAAACAAAGTACATAAAACCGAGAAAGCTCAGAGGGCTTTCTGATACTCTTGTCGGTTCAGCGTGGACTTTTTTGGAGAAAAGAAGTGATGATTTCAGAGATGGACTTCCCTCAGAGGCGAATTACAATTACGTTAAGAAGGTGAGAAAATAATGTAAGATTTAAAGTGCTAGCAGAATAAGAACTAAAGTGTAGTAAGTATAGAAAAACATTTTAACCTACTGTAACGTTAACCTACCGTAAATGCAGTCACGCATTCTTGAGTCTGAAAACTTTATAAGTGAGCGTCTCAAACTTGAAGTTGTAAAGCATTCATTTTGGAGGCTTCATGGTTTCCAAAGTTTGAGTTTGAAACTTGCAGTCTCAAAAAGCCTTGGATTAGTCAGTCATCACCTTCCTCTACTACACCTAAAAGATTTATCAAAATTTATGGCTGTGATTATATCTGGCCTCCCTAACATTAAAATATGGTGTTGTGAATAATCTAGTGTTTTTTATTGCAGGCTGATGGTGGTATAGGACCACACATAACTGGATCTGATGAACCACTGAATGCTGTTCCTACAAATAAGAGATTTACAAAGCATGAAGCATGTTACTCAAAGTGAGTAGGAAATCCCCAATCACTTACAGTGTAATAGTTATAGAACCACTGAACTGCTGAGCTGAAAACAGAATTTTTATAAACTCTCTTAATATTATTGCAAGTTTGTAAAATAATTGCCCTGAGTTAACCCTTGGGTTGAAGATGAGACTCATTTTACAGTAAAGTTCTTAAAATTATGTTGGTTTTGCTTATGGTCAGTGTTACTTTCCTTGAAAGAAAGTGGAAGTATTGTATATGTTGTACAGGTCAAAATGATTTCAAACTAGTCTGACTTGTTTTTTTCCATTATTTCAGTTTATTGGAGGATTATGGAAATCAATCTGAAACAAACTAGTTTGGAACATCTTGACCTGAAATTTATTCTGACCTACAACATATAATTATATATGTGCCGTGGTCTTAAGTCAATATTTGTATTCTTTGTTTCCAAGGATGCTCCCGTTGCAGCAGCAAAGACGAGAGCATGTAGCAGACATAGAGTTCAATCTAACACAGCATCCTCTTGCTCTGTTTCCTCACTTAGAAGAGTCTTTACCACCTGATGTAAGACAAGCATAAACTTATTATCTTGATTATTCAATGTTGTGCCGGGGCCTGTTGTTTGAAGGCTGGTTAGTACTAAACCAGGGTTAAATTTTAACCCAGGTTTCTTTTCCTCTTGTTAAAAAGCATTTTCTCTGATAACTTTCTCTATTTTTTTCCAGAGCACGAATAAAATCATCAAATTGTATTAAAATAAATTATACTGAATGAGCTTTTTAGCTCTTGTATCTGCATTCAAATTTCGCACTAACACTGGGTTACCTGCTAGTGATGGGCTTGCTATGAAGAAAGGTAATGAAAGTTAAAGGAGAAAACACTTAGTAAATAATTTAACAATAATAACGCCATATGGTTGCACAATTATTGCACAAAAAGAGAAAAATACATACCGCAAAATAAAAAAGAAAAAAAAGGAAAAAACAGCTGCACCTGAACAGGTGCAATTTTCGGGATTTTTAACTCCCTTGAAACTTTCTTTTCAGGTGTTTGAGGATGTTGTGGAGGTACTTGATCCAGAGATGAACATAGACAGTGAAACAGGAGATGAAGAAAATATGGAGGTATGAACCATACTGTAGGTGAGAGCTGCTGTTCGTGACTATATTTTAACTCTGTATGCCCCAAGTGTGACTTAATGCCAGATGATTTTACTCTTCACAGGGAGACCTCTTGGGGCTTAAATTGATAAATTGAAACTGTACAGAAATGTAAATATTGATATCCAAGCCGAGTTAAATCTATTTTTGTCCAACCTTTTGTTCTTTGCTTTGTACCTACCTTTAGGACACTCAGAAGCACTCTGAAGATGAAAAACAAAGTATAGGAGCAGGTGAAACTCAGGTAAAAATATCATTGATATAATTATTACTATGTTTTCAGGAAGCCTCTCATTCTTTACCTCGGTTATATTTTTGGAAGTGTATCATTCTTTTAATGGGGCAAATTCTCTTTATTGATTTTCTTTACAGTCTGTAAAAAGTGGAGGATCTGAAAAGAACAGGTAACAAAGTGTAATAATTGAATTTATTACATCCATTTTGAAATCACAGGTGATCCTTGCAATCTGATTGGCCCATAGCAGTGTGATTTACTCACAAATTGCACTATCTTAGGCTCTAAATCACATCTTTTTTTTCCAGCCAATACAAATAAACACAAAAATAAAACAACCAATCAAATTTACAATAAAGTATTGGCACTTGACTAACAAAAATCCTACATTTGGACTAAATTAAACTGTGCAATTTCAAATTTAACCTGAAACATATACACTAACTATGAGAACTATGGGAAATTATCTTAAAATCGGAAATACATAATGGTAATTGAACTTTGTGTCGTGCAATTTTGGTCTGAAATCATACTTGTGATTTCAAATTGAACTGGCACTGCACGCTCATTCAATAATTGAAATCAATTATGATTTCAGAAGGTGTGAAGTCCAGTTCCATGCACTCGTCATGCACCCTGGGCAATGTCCTAAAGTAGAGCATTACCAGTCAGAGTGAAGTACAGTGGGGAAGCTCTATTCCTCAAGGCTGCTTCAGTAGCCATGAATTCGAAGGCCTGATTACAACTCTGAAAAGGGGTGGCAAACAGACCTCTGGTGAAACTACAAAGGCTAATGTTTTTTAAAAGGCTAATGGATTGGGCATGCATATGCTACAGAAGCCTGAGAATAAAGTCGCACATCTTCCGCCCTCCAAAAAAGCAATCCTGGTGGCAAAGTGTGTTAGTCAAGCTCACTAAGAGTCAGGTGGAGGTCCATGGTTGACACCCTAGTATGCTCTCCAACAGGAGCAAAGATGGCCTAATATATTAATAATAATATGATTTCAAACCAAATTGCACTCCACTCTGTTCAATTACCATTATTTATTTCCGACTTTAACGACAGGTTCTTATAATTCTCAAGGGTTTAGTGTGTATGTTACTGGTTAAATTTGATTTCAGGTAAAATTGGATTTTACCCAGGTTGGTTTGTAATTTCTTAGTCTATATTTATAAAGAGGTGTCTAGTAGCTTATAACTTTTCAGTCATTGTTTTATTTGGCAAAAAGCCTTCCATTAGTTTTGTAGTTCAGCAGCTAGCACTGTCATATATAATGCAAAAGTCTTTAATGATATTATTATTAACAAAAATTAATGTTATGAACATTAATCAGTGGTTCAGAAAGCAGCAGTGAAAAGAAACCCACTTACAAGTGGCTGCCTAAACAGGAGGATTTACAGAAAGAGGAAAGTAAAAGGGCAAGTCGCAAGAAACCAGAGTCACCAACATCAGTAAGGATTAATTTTAATTAATATTGTCTGTACTATAGCATGCAATATACCTAATCAGGAAGCATGAAATGCTTATCTGTCTGTACCTCACCAGACATTTCCTGGCTTAATTGGTTGTATCTAACACTATTTTACCATGTACGGTATATTTTTGTTAAGAAGACTCAACCACAACATTAGGGAAAGTACCTGTCTCCATGGCACGTTTCTCAAAAACTGAGCACATATCCAAAAGAAAATTGAAAGCAATATTTTTTGAGTGAATAAGTACAGTGCATTGAAAGCCATGTAAACAATTATTATAATGTTTAAATCTAGGCCAATGGAACAGAGCCTCAATGAAAAACTCGTAGTAGCTGTAATAAACTAATTTATTTGGCTGCATTGCAATAATTAAATCTAGCACCAAAGCCTTCATTGCCAGTAACAAATTTTCAAGAAATAAAAATTATTAAAGTTCACATGTAGTTGATAATGAACAGGGTGTTCATTAGGCATCAGAGATCAGAGAATTCTCAGGCTTCTACGAAGAATTCTCTGGCTACTACGAAGGATTCTCCGGCTACTACGAAGGATTCATCAGTCAAATTTAGATGACCTGAGCTAGTTTTAAATTCAGATGTGGAATGCTTTCAGAATATTAATTCTCATGTTACTTTACACAACTCTCCTGTTACTACTTAACCATTCATATTGAAAACCCTGTGAAACCATTAATAGTTACATGTAGTCTAATAAAAATAATATAGATGCCTAATAATGCAAATAAAAATGCCTTCAATCCAGAAAATATATAATTATGAATGACATACATTATTTTCCTTTACAGATAATTATGCATGCACATGCTGAATTTTACAGTGTAAAAACTAATGGATTTTTAGGGATAACTTACATGTAATATGTAATAATATATGTATTATGTAACGTTACCTTAGGATGCAAGGATACAAGAAGTGACAAAGGAGTTCTGTGAGTGGGTGGCTGGTTTGGTGAGTTACTGTGCAGTACATAATACAATGGCACTGTGTTATTTCTGTACACAAGAAACATGTAGTGAACTCCATGCTGTTTCATTCCACTGAGATATGTTGATTGGAATGCTAATGCTATATAATGCTGGGATGACTCCATGAAAGACTTAACAATCTTTGCTTTAAATGAATTACCCATGCAAGTAACATCATGAAAAACTTACAGTAATTTTTTTCACTAACCAAGTTTTAATTTTTAAGTGAATTATGATATTGATCGTTATCAAATTACCATGTGCAGCGTAATATGACTCCATCTTTTTTTCTGTAAAGGGTGGAGAAAGCAACAATATTGAGGAATCAACAGTCATGAGCCTCTTTGCAAGTGGATACGAGACCAAGGTAATGTTAGCAATTCGATACAGGTTTAAGTGTGTCTGCAGTAGTGCCATCCACTGGCTAACTAGTACATATGTATGTAATTACAATTGTAATCATAACTATAACAAAATTCTCAAATCTGATTGGATATCAACTGCACTGATTTCAGCCTTATTAGGACAGTTAAATAGGACAGTACATGTCATGCCTCAGTAATTGGACAGTGCGCGCCATTATGCGCATGATTAATTTTTTCACTTCTAGCAAAAAAATCTTCAATTTTGGAATTTCCTGTTTTGATTTAAAAAAAAGTTTATATATGAGCATCAAACTTACAGATCAGCATTATCATGTAAATTGCAACACCTCAGATGGATGTTGGTCAGTGAATTTCCCAACCTCCAGCCCCACCCCCCCTCCAAAAAAAAAAAGAAAAACAAAAAGAATGTAAGGCAAACAAATTGAATTCAATTACCTTCAAAATAACAGGTATAAAAAGCCCACAAACATCTGTACTCTTTGTCATTTGAAGAAATACAAACAAATTTCCTCTTAAACTAAGTTAAGGTTTAGGTAGCATGTTTTTTTACAGCCTAATTATGCTGAGGACTCAAATGCTAAAATGTGAGGCAAGTGGCAGTTGAAGTTGCTCAGGAAATCTCAAAAGTGATTATTAATTACAAGTAGTTGGCTGAGAAATACGATTACTTACATGAAAGTCACAAAGAGAGTTGTCAGCAGTATTTTTCTTTGATTTTTCTTTCATTGATTTTCCATCAATGTAGCCTGCTCTGTCAGTGCCAATCCATGTGGTCGAATTAACGAATGTTCCACCAGAGTTAAGGATGAATACAGGTTCTCCAACTCCTAAACCAAGTGACACAAGACAAGTACCAGATGGTGGTAAAGACAAGGTGGGCAAGCAATGGAACTGTAACAAATAAAAATACACTCATTGCAATTAGTTGAGTTTTAATCACTTCACTGCATTACAGAATGCTACATTCTACTTCACATGCATAGAACAAAAACTTTTACAAATTTAAAGTATAATTATATTTTCTTTCACTTACAAGTATTAAATTATTGCACTGTAGTTTGCTGTAATTTTTTAGCTTTAACATTCCATAGGAAGGGTAGGGTCACGTTTGGAGTGGCTATTACCTATTTAAGTAATGGTCCAGCTGAAAGGTCGGCAGGTGTACTCATTAAAAAGGTGCGAACAATTAATTGTTAATACCATTTAAGTCACCTCATCTCATTGGCCAATACCAAAAAACCCTGAAATGTCATTTTTAGACCTTGTCTTTTTCATACCCCTATTTTCTGTCTTTTGGCCAAATTTGGCTTTTGCTCTATGCGCCAACTAGCACCACACTATTGACTGACACTATTGTCAAGCGCTATTGTTTTTCTGCCTGCTTCTTAGTCAGACCATTACTTAAACAATAACATGTTTCTGTTGAGGAACTATTTAAACACTAGAGTGTTTCTGTCGAGGAACTATCGGCTGATAGTTTCCCCACGGAAATTTAATGTTCTTAAAACAAATATTTGCCCGAGAAGCAAAGCTTCGAGGGCAAATATGCTAGTTTTAAGAACATCAAATTTCCAAGGGGCAACCATCGGATCGATAGTTCCGAGACATAAACACTCTATTGTCTTTATTGTTCACCACTAAATTTTCTTCCGCGCGCCAGTTGAAAAACAGTCAAAACCCACTAAATGCAGATCATTCAAATATTTATCCATACGTACAGCCTGAAATTTCAATAATTCGCAACGTACATTGCCTAAAAAATACGGTATAAGTGTCAGAAAATTCACATTTTCATGGACGGGCACTATCCATCTGGGTATTTTCCTCGGAAGGGCACTATGCGCTGATAGTGTGTTTCCGCGGACGAACACTATCGCGTCACGTGATCAATTTAAACCAATAAGAATCGGAGAAAATTTAGTGGTGAACTATAATGGCTGATAGTTGCCCCCCAGAAGTTTGATGTTATTAAAACAAAAATTTGCCCAAGAAGTGAAGCTTCAAGGGCAAATATGCTAGTTTTAAGAACATCAAATTTCCCAGGGGCAACTATCAGACTAATAGTTCTGAGACATAAACACTCTATTGTCCTTACTGTTCACCAGTTGAAAAACAGTCAATACCCACTAAGCTGCAGATCAATCAAATATTTATTAATGCATACAACCTGTCACAAAAATCAGTATTAAATTCACAACATACTTCCTCATAAATTTGACAAGGATAGTCACATCTTCTTCGTTGACCTCGGCAAAGGGAGTAGCCATAAGTAATAAAATTTTTACAGAAGAGTACTATTCATCCAGGTATTTTCCTTGGAAGGGCACTATGGGCTGATGGCGTCTCTCTGCGGACAAACACCATTGTGTCACAGCATCAATTTAAATCAATAAGAATTGGATAAAATTAATTAAGTGGTGAACTATAAGATTTAACATTAGACAAAGTGAAGGTATACATGTTCATGTCATAGAATTGTGCTAAAAAAATAAATGCTTGTCATAATACATATTAATTTATTATAGGTCAAAGGCAAATACATGCCCAGTTGGATAAAGGTCAAATATGGTGCATGGTACTTGAACCCAAAGACTTGGAAATCCCGGCCAGCCAATGAACCACTACAGGATCCTAAAGAGTTACAGGATAAAACTCTATCTGATGCCAAGAAGAAAAGTCAGAATCTGGTTAGTCCAAGGAAACTACAGTAGCAATGCCATTTAAACAACAGTGTTTCTGTGGAGGAACCATTAGCTGATAGTTGCCCCGCAAATATGCTAGGTTTAAGAACATCAAATTTCCAAGGGGCAACTATCATACCTATAGTTCTGAGACATAAACACTATTGTTCTCCAATAAATTTTCTTCTGTGCGCCAGTTGTAAAGGCGCACACAAGCCATTAAGGCCCAGACGGCCAGAGCTTATCCCGGTTTCTGAAGCATGAAGCACCTGGGAGTATTATTACTCCCCCCTAGTCCATCGCAGGGTCACCGCCCAGCATTATATCGCTGGTACCCATTTATACACCTGGGTGGAGAGAGACAGTGTGGAGTAAAGTTTCTTGTCTAAGGAAACAACACAGTACCAGCACCAGGACTTGAACTCCAAACCTTCGCAAGTCTGACACGCTAACCACTACACTACTGTGCTTCCACAAAACAAAACTGTCAAAATCCACTAAATACTGATGAATTGATTATTTATCCATGCATACAGCATGCGTGATCAATTTAAACCAACAGGAAGTGGTGAACTATAATAGAATGCAGACCATGAGCAGTCTGTTTTTTCCTGATTCTTTGCACACGGAAGGTGATACATGAACTTAGTACAAATGGCAAGGCAGCATGACAAGTCAACTCAATTACATAAAAATTTCACAAACTTCCGCAGGAAGGGTCCGAGGTAAAAACACTGACTGCTTGAGGTCTAATTTAAGTGTAGAAACCACTTTCACCGCAAGGTGTGTTTACCCTGAGTAAATTCAACAATTGTGTAATGCACTGTTTGTAGATTGTCAGACAATTTTGAATGGAAAATCTATTTAACAATTCCATCAGATTCCCTCAAAATATCAAGATGTTTATTGTCTTTGTAATCCTCATTGCCCTATCAGGACATTTAAGAATTGTATTTCCAGTTGTGCATTTTTGCCAGATTGTAGATGCAAATGATAATCTAACTGGAAAGTCCAATTCTGAAAAATGGGAACAACATGGGAGACACTTATTTATGTGTGCAATGTCAAATTACATTTTCCAAACTGGGCAAAAAGAGCATATTAAAGTTAAGCTTTACTGGTCTAGTGACATTCATCATGGCATTTTGAAAATGATAGCCATAAAAACTGCCAGCTTCGGCACATGTAAAGTTTGACGTTTGAACCGGGCCTTAATAACAAAATATTATGATTTGTTTAATATGTGTAGGATACAGTACTTTCCACCATGCATGGTGCCAAAGCCTTTAAAGATTTTATCGACAAGAAGAATACTAGAGTCCCAGAGTTCCTTGAAACAGTTTCTGAGTACAATGAACAAGCAAACAAGATTGCGGATGTTGATGACAGACAAGAAATGAGGAGATCCCGCACTGCTACTGCACAGTCTCAGTTTGGTTCACAGAACTATGTATTCTGAGGAGTAAGAGGAATATTGATATTACGAAGTCGGCAAGAGGCAACAAGGACAACAGTGAGGATGATGATGATAATGATGTTGATAATGAGCGTCACAGTTACCATAGTTCATTTATACCTACATTCAGACACTCAACACTTAGAATACTGAAACCGTTCATTACCTTTGCAACTGAAAACATTGTCAGCAGAACCGTTATTTTAAGGAAGATGAAACAAACATGTTAACGTTATGAGTCAAAAACATTTTAAATACTTCATAATATTATGCTAGTTCCCGAATAATTCTCATCTTAAGCTTTAATGTGCAAAATAATGAAAGTAATATGATGTTGTTGTTTGAGAAAGAGCCTGTTTATCTTTCATTCCTCTTACCAGGCCATTTTATATGGTAATGGAAATTGCAATATTAATAATTCCAAGAGTTTAAAATGAGATCCTCACAGATTCAAGTCTTGGAACAGGCAGACAACTGGAATGTCAAAACATCAAAAATGATTGTTGAATTTTAATAGCTTGTTGAAGCAGACACTTGTACAGTTCAAAGACAATAGTCATTTTAATGTAAATATAACATCAAATATAGTAGTAGTAAGTTGCCGGTTCTGGCGCAACTCGAAAAATTAAAAAAAAAAATCAAGTTTTTTTGGGAAAGTCGGGAAAGTACCGATCCCGGGCGCAACTTGGATTTTGGAAAGAAAAATCAAATTTTTTTTGGGAAAGTCGGGAAAGTACCGATCCCGGGCGCAACTCGAAAAATTAAAAAAAAATCAAGTTTTTTTGGGAAAGTCGGGAAAGTACCGATCCCGGGCGCAACTTGGATTTTGGAAAGAAAAATCAAATTTTTTTTGGGAAAGTCGGGAAAGTACCGATCCCGGGCACAACTCGAAAAATTAAAAAAAAAATCAAATTTTTTTTGGGAAAGTCGGGAAAGTACCGATCCCGGGCGCAACTCGAAAAATTAAAAAAAAATCAAGTTTTTTTGGGAAAGTCGGGAAAGTACCGATCCCGGGCGCAACTTGGATTTTGGAAAGAAAAATTCAAGTTTTTTTGGGAAAGTCGGGAAAGTACCGATCCCGGGCGCAACTTGGATTTTGGAAAGAAAAATCAAATTTTTTTGGGAAAGTCGGAAAAGTACCGATCCCGAGCGCAAATTGATTTTAAAAGTCGGAAAGGACCCGGTTCTAGCACAACTTGGATTTTTGCAAATTAAAATCAAATTTTTCGGAAAAGTATCGGAAAGTACCGGGAAAGTTTTGATTGGATTTTTGCAAATTAAAATCAAATTTTTTCGGAAAAGTACCGGGAAAGTATCGGAAAGTACCGGGAAAGTATCGGAAAAGTTTTGATTGGATTTTTGCAAATTAAAATCAAGTTTTTTTAAAAGACGTGCCGACAGGCGGAGCGAGACGTGCGAGCGGAGGGCGGTTCCTTCGGTAAACTGATGAGTTTGTGCTGATACAAAACCGATACGAAAGCGATGAAAGGACCAAAGAATTTGAAAAAAGTAATTGAAATTGAAAAAAATTACGATTTAAAAGAAGAATAATGAAATGGAGAATTTAGAAAGATTACAAGCGCCGCAATTGAGAGAACTTGCTAAAGAGCGAGGTATTAAGAGATATTATTGGTTGCGTAAAGCTGAACTTATTGAAGCGTTGGCTAATATTGAAAATCATCAAAACCAAGAAAGGTATATTATTGAAAATCATCAAAACCAAGAAAGGTATATTATTAATGCGCCAATACCTAAGATTAATGTTCCAATTGTGAAACCAGTAAAAAAAAAATGAGTTATGATTTCAAGATAAAAGTACAAAATGAAAATGGTGGAAATTTAAGTATTTGCGATTTTATCGAAGAAATAAAAGAAGACTTACATCAAAAATTATCAAAAAATCGACAATATTTTCTTGATACCTGGGATTATGGTAGTGTTGAACCCAATGAAATAGTTTTTGAAGTAGGATATTCTAATAACGATTTTTCTCATTTGTTTGGTTTTGGAACAAAATTAGGTTTTGGCGTTGATGGAATAAGTGTTAATAAATTTGTAAAAAAATTTTAAAAGCCGCTAATCGTGATTTTTTAAATTATGTTCCTGAATACGATTTTTCTCCGTCCGGTGATTTGTTTATTTTAAACTGGGATGAAGATGGTTTTTATCTTGGTTACTATGACAAGGAATGCCGAATTGACACCTTTGATAAAAAGTTTCTTATTGGAAAATTATCAGTATTTGTAAGATTAAATGAATACAAGATTGCGCATAAAGAGACGATTTACAATGACTTTTACCATGAATTAATAGTAGTAACATGGTATCCAAAAAGAGCTATAGATTGGTGTTATGATATTGAGGGACAAGCACTTTATAATTCTTTACCATCTGATCTAAAAAGATTTGTGGATTGGTTTGTTATGATATTGATGAAAGAAATTTATAATTTTTTACAGAATGAATAATCTTATGTAATTATGTTACATAACTAAAGTAATAGTTATGTAACAAAAAGACCTTAAGGACCAACCACGTCGAAATTATCTGAATCTTAAACTAAAAGTTATGGGGGAACCCTTAAGATCAAGTTTTTCCCATTCATTGTTTAATATGGTTAAATCAAAGTGGTTTATGACGCTATCATATTTTCGAACTGGAATTGTTGGATAATCCTTTGAGGGTATGTTCGCGAGTAGGTGTGATGGTGATAGTTTTACAAGTTCACCATTTTTGGTTTTGTTCAAATACGAAGACTTGTTATCAACTATACTACACATAAGTCTCAGGGGTTCCTTAATCTGGATATTTATGGGGTATAATTTACCTGGATTTATAACTTCAGGAACTCCTAAACCAATCGACAATCCTCTCGTAAGTTTAATTTTGAAGTTCTTATTTGAATAAAGATAGTCAACAGTATCAGTCTCAATTATTGTTATCTTTTCCCCATCAGGATCATTAAGAAAGATCGATTGAATGTTACGAAGAGAGTATGTACCGGGTTGAATTATTATGAAGCCCCGGTTCTTATCATTTAATAATGTCTGTTGGTCCTTGAAATTAATCAACCTTTTGGTCTTTATATTGCAATCCAGGAGTTGTATCTCTCGAAGATTTTTCAGCGGGGGATCTAAATAAATCCTAGTTTCTGAATCAAACATTGTAATACTTAACATTTTTCGTGTAGCGGGAAAGTCTTTAGACTGATTTGTTTTGATTACATCATTTTCATCTTTAAATCGAGCTTAGTTTGGAACATTAACGAAATAGGAACCAAGCTAATGCCCCACCAAAAACCATAAATACTATAAGATTATCTTGGTGTTCCGAACGGGTGCCTCCCGTTCCGGCTTCGCCGGGGAGAGCTTGCTTCGCGGCCCGCAGGGTCTTGCTCGATGGCCGGAGGGAGGGTTGGGTTGATTCAATATCAGCGGAGTCGGGCACGCCTTCCAGGCGGTTATTATTTTCAGCGGATCGGGCAGAGCCCTCCCCAGCGGGGCTGGAGCTGGTCCTGCGGATTTCACGTTTCATCGAGTCTGTTTTCGTTTCAGTTTTACCTTCCGAGAGAATATGCGGTAGCTTTAGCTTTGAAGACCCTAAGTTATGACTTATTCCAACTTGTTTTGCTTCAGTGTTTAGGGAATTATTTACCCCAAAATTCATATTTTCAGTGGCTTTAACCAACTTGTTATTGTATCCAACCACGCTCTCTGTATTGACAATCATATTACTCGGCATCAACCAAACACCAGGAGCAATAGCTAAATCAAGACGTAATTTCGCTTCTTGTACAGCCAATTGGTACCTTTGGATAGAACTAGAAATGTCATTCTCAATCACGCTACTTTCAAATAAAGCCAAGAATTCTTGTTGAGTCTCGATCGCTCCACCACCAACGCCTACAATCGAGTTTCTAGTGTTGACTTGAGCCCCCAATATACAGTAAACAAAAGCTTCGGCTGATCGATTTAATCTTCCAAGTCCAGCTTTAGTGAGCCCATGTCCGATTGTTGGGATAAACCAAGCATATTTGAAATCGGCAAAGTCATCGTTACGGATAAATGAAATGAGATTACCCTTTTCTTTCTTACCTCCTTCATCAGCGAATTTACCGTCTTCACCGGGCCATTGATCTGCTTCGACATCATAATTTCTTACAATATGTACATTTTGATATCCCCCTCCTTTCCCATGATATCCTGCACCGTAATCAAGGAATATATCTCCTAATCCTGAATTTCTTCCACCTTTCCATCTAAAGTCAGAATTATTACTAACCCCAAATTCAGCGCACAATCGTTGATATGCAACTTTACTATATGGATTATTATTTATAACAAAAGGTTGCTCATCAGGCAAGGGAAGACTCAATTCATATAATATCCGCCTTATTGTGAAATATATATGAAACTTTATGAAACTACTCACTACTTTAGGATAATTTAAACTTTCAAAAGGACTTATCCCGCAACCAGATGTTGCGCACCATACTGCAAAGTTAAGCTGTTGAGGCCAATAATTCATATCAGGATTATTCAACCATTTTCTACTCTGCTTTCCAAATTTGAATGTTACAACTTGAGATGTAAATATGTTTCTCATCTTTGCTGTAAATTTCTTGGTATTTGAAATGTATATATCTAGAAAGGTTAACATTTTTGTTAAATCAGTTGCAAAGTCGTCAAAGTTAATAGCTGGTATTGAGTATGTTTGATTTGTAATGGATAAACTTTTTGGGAAAGACGCGGAGCGACCCCGAAGGGATGAACCAACATTAACTTTATTTTCTAACCCCAAATCTTGCCATAATAATGTTTTCAAATTAATAGGAAGATAATCAGTCCAAGTTTTTCCAGTAGGATCATCATTTGACATAACTGTTGACCCATTAACTTTCCATTTAATATATCCCCCATATGAATCATTCACAAATGTAAATTTATTGATGTTGGCGTTTGGGTATCGGGTTTTGAAATCATCTAATAACATCTTATTCTTTGTGTTTCAGATAATCTGGTCTTTAAACCAGCAAAGCTGGACGCTGCAGAGCAGCAGATTAAGAATAAGATGTAAAGTATTAATCTTCACTAGCATTTCTAATATCCGCCGGAAGTCGGGGAGGCCTAATAGACCGATCGCTGAATGCCTGCAAAAAAATTGCAACCCACATCAGTTCTTTCATATGAAATTTTTAATGACCTGGATCGGGCGGAGCCCTCCCCAGCTATGCCGGATTGGTTAATTCTTTTAATATTTCCGCTCGGACCTCTGTTCTTATCTGAGACATGTTTAAGTTTTTTTCTGTATCTTTCCTAAATTTTTGACGAACTTCTAGTTTTAGTTTTTGAAACTTTTCCAACTCTGCTAAAATTATAGAAAATTCTTGGTCGGATATAGCGTTATCTTTTAGAGCTTTTGAAACCAAGTCGTGAATGGTGTTTAATTTTGATTTTGCTATAGAAACTGTCTGTTCATGCATATGTTTACTAACTTTATGGGAAAGTCGCTTAGAAGCTGAACCAAATCCAACCGATATTACCCCACAAATACCTCCCACTGATCCTAATGGGATACCGACAACAGCGCCAAAACCAGTAAGAGATGTTCCAAGTCCACTTGCAGATAGAATAACTGAAATAACTCCACTACAAACACTGATTTTTGTAAATATACCTCTCGCTCGATTATACTTTTTCCTAACATCATCATAATGTTTAATTTCCTTCTCAAGATTTTGTAGTACTTCGCATGACTTTTGTAGTCTGAAACTATTAGGATCACCATTAGTTGGTAATCGTCCGGAGGACGGGCCCAGCTCTGCTGGAAGTTGTGGATAAATTCTATTGTAGTCATCCATATTGTATTTTACTGATCAACACGATATCTTTAGACCGGCTTTCCGCTACGCTGAAAATTTGTTACTTTCTCTTCTTTCCACCTTTCATTTGTTCCACAAAATATAGAACCACAGCCATTATCAAAAGCCAAGCATTCTTACCTAAAAACCCAATGACCTCACCCGCCGTTTTGAATAGAAAGCTTACAATAGCTCCAACCATTCCAGGCAATATTTCACCGAGTTTCTTACCGAGAGCTTTAAACCCATTACCGACACCTTTACCTAATGTGGATAAACCTTTAGAAAGATTAGAAACTATAACACCAATTACTACACCAACAGCACTCACAACTGCAAATACTGTAAAACCATACTTTTTGAAGATAGCCTTCACACGTTCACGTAATGGTAGATTTTTAATTATTTCTTCATTTTTACTCTCCAGATCAGCTATTTGTTCTTGGTTGTAAATAATACTCTTTCTTGCTAGTTCTCTAAATTTATCAATTTCAGCTTGTAATATTTCATTACCACGTTCTAACATTGTTAAATTTGACTGTCCCTTCTTATACCTATCTATTTCATCTTTGTATCGATTTAATTCCCTTCTAAGTTTATCAATCTGTGTTTTAGCAAACAACTTATATTTATCAGACGCATCTATATAGCTTTCACTTTTCGCAATTCTGGTTTGTTGTTTTTCAATAATGGATTTCAACTCTTTTCTTTCACTTGTAAAATCTTGTTCCATCTCCTTTTTACCTTTTTCTAAATCGAGTTTTAGCCCAGACATTTCATTTTCTAAATCCCTAATTTTTTTACTCTTTTCATTCAACTGCAATGATTTATTATAATCTCTTGAAACAAGTGTTTCATAATCACCACCAATCTCTTTTAATATAGTGTTTGGTAAACCTTTAGTCTTTATTTTCCCACTTTTATCAATCAATGTGTGAGGCGTAGCATTACGTCTATTACTCAACATCACCTTTGTATTTCCTTCACTATCGAAAAATGCCGTAAACGAGACTTCTAAAGGTTTAAATTCGGGGAAAAAACTTTTTATGTATTGCAACGCTTCCATCCTATTTTCATATTGCTCATCTTTTTCTTTCATTTCCTCTAATTCTATTTCTTCACTTGGTAATTGTGTGTATCCTGATTTTGTTTTAGGTCTAGCACCCCAATCCTCATAATTCCTATCACCTCTGGTTGTAGATGTTGCTAGAACTTTTTTTTGTGATGGCTTTCTACCAAGTAGTAAACTTTTTTCATCAAAATCATCACGATTTTCTTCTTCCCCCAATCCAATGGGATCATCGTCTGGTAATTCTGGTAATTCTGCCATGATTTTTTACTTATCAGTAAAGAAATCTTTAGACCCAAAGTTATTTTGAAATTATAAAAATGAATTATGATTCCAAAATAAGAAAATAAAAATAAAAATTATGAGTAAAGAAGGACAAGAATACAAAACTATTAAAATTAGCACCGATGATTTTGTAAATTACGCTAAAAAAATAGGATTGGATATTTCATCTCAAGATGCTAATAAATTTTTAAGTAAATGTCAAAAAGAACATGATCCAGATATAAACGTTGAAGAATATAAAAGGAAAATGAGAGCTAAATTAACTGAAAGATATGGAATAGAAAATGATAATAGTATTAGTGATGAAGAAATGTTGAAAAAACTTGCCTCGAAAATAAATAAAAAATAAATCATTTATGTTATATAACTTATTTTAATTGTGGTATTAAAAGTTATATAACAAAAGTAATGTTAAAAGAATTTACTAACTGTGTACCCCAAAGCTAACATTCCTATTCCCACGTATAACATTTCTCCCGTCTTTTGATTGCCACTAGGTCTATAATAATCCGCAAAGCGGGGTTCTTTCATGGTTTCATTATTCGGGCGTAGCTCTCCCCGCGATCGGGCGGAATACAATTCCAAAGCCTCATCAGCATTCGAAATATTTTTTGAAGCTTGGTATTTTTCATCCTTTTGTTTCATTTCCCAATCAATGAGATTCTGCCTTTTTTCTTGGTATTCTGCGTAATCTTTTTGGTATTTTTCTAATGCCTTATCGTGTCGTATTTTCTCTGTATCAGTTTTATCACCTGATAGATATTTTGCAAGATATGATCCACCAACAAAGGCAGATGCATTTAATACAGCTCCTCCAATCATCATTGCTATTGTTGCCATGTTTAATTTTGAGGTTCCTCCCCTTTAGGTCGGTAAATCGATCGAAGATCGGGCCCGGCTACGCCGGTAAAATCTTTTGATCCTCTAAATATGTTTTTAGATACATACTACCTGACAATACGGCCACCCATTTTGCATAATTTGTAACACTTGATGATGGATCGTTCATAAATGATTCTTTCATCATCTTTTTAGCCACGTACCCAACTCCAGCGGCCAATCCAATAAGTACTGCTGAATCAGTAACAGTTTTCACAAGTTTGTTTTCGTTTGACATGATTTTTTACTACATCAGTAAGAAACCTTTAGATCCTTTTATCCTCCTTCCTACCTCCGGTCGGGATTATATCATTCCTATTTTCAGCGGATCGGGCAGAGCCCTCCCCAGAGGAGCTGGAGCTGGTCCTGCGGATATTGGTTGTGTTTTTGGGAGAGGAATATTTGAAGGACAATCGGGTATCCTATTTTTATTTTCAGTGTAAACGGTACTGGATTTTTCCCGGTATCTCATAAAAAGATCAAATGCTGTAAAACCCAATCCAACAATGGATAATACAGTTGTAAAAGATAACTCTGGAAGCCATGATTTCGCTTCGCGGGAGGACTTGCTTCGCGGCCCGGAGGGTCTTGCCCGATTCGATTCAACTGTTTCTTCTTCATTTTTCTCTTCTTCCCTTTTCATCTGCTCCGCGGCCCGTAGGGTCTCCCTAGCTAATGCTTCTTTAGCTTTTTTATTATATTCCGCTAATTTTTTACCAGCTGCAACTTTTTTAGGATCTTTTACCTTTTTTCCTGTAGTTTTTTCCTCTTGCTCCGCGGTCCGTAGGGTCTCTTTTGGAGGATCTCTAGTAATTTGCTCAACAACTTCTGTTCCTCCTTCACTCCGGCTTTGCCGGGGAGAGCTTTGCTCGATTTGTTCAGTTTGGTCAGACATTATTTTACATTTCATTAAGAAATCTTTAAATCATGCTTAGTAAACAGTATCAGTACCGCCAGCATCTTGCTTAGTAGACTGCTCAGTTTTGTTGGAATCCTCTTGTATTTTATGCACAGTCGTACTTGCAACTTGTTGATTTTTGTCCTCCGGGGCCCTTTGGGTCTTGAATTTAATGTGTTTAGCAACCTGGAATAGCCCGCTAGCAAGTGCTGCCAGTCTTCCTGCTTTCAATGCTAAGAGCCCTAAAATGTTTGTTAGTTCACGATTAACCAAATCATCATTCTTCAAATCATCACAAAGAGCTTCTATATCATCCACAGGAACCACATAAGAAATTACTTTAGAAACTAATTGAAGAGATGAATCTACCAATCCTCCGCTAATTTTCTTACCTAATACAGCCTGATAACGATTATAATATTTTTCTACATCTTTTACTGATAATTTTTTTACATCTCCCAAACTCATATCAACTCCTAAATATTCTTTTGTTGTACCCAAGGATGCGAGAATAGCTAGTGATTCTTGTTTAATTTCAAGATCCTCACTTTGATCGGTATCATTTTTTACCTCAGTTTTTTCTTCAATGTAATCTTCAATTTTTGACATTTTTTAATACAACATTGATTCTTTTAGATCACTTCAGGGATCTCCAAATAACATTTGAACGGGAATCGTAAAGATAAACATAGTCTAGAATATTTTTCTTTTTTCAGGAGTTCAACAAATTTTTTACATGTTTCAGAATCCAAATCACCCCCGTAATCCTCGAAAAACATTTTCATCCCCCTTTGCGAGGGGTTATGGAAAGTAACAACGCAGGCAACATTTTCACGGAATGGTTTTGATATCGATGTTAATTGTTGAGTGAGAACCCAAACTGATAAACCATGATGCCTTCCGGAGAATGCTAAATCTATAAACTTATTCGTTCGTTTCTTCAGATCACTCGAAACGGCGCAATCATCTAAAATTATTAGTGTATTTGTTCCAGAGAATAAAGTTTGGCAATCAGTTAATAACTCATTAATCTCATCAACGTTACTAGCATCTGGTGATAATACAAAGAACCTCTTATCTCCTCGAGCAAAATTATGATATGTTTTATTTTTAGCATAAGTTGGGCATATTAAAACAATGAATTCAAACAATTTTCGAAATGGGCCTCGTAATTGATCAATGAGATACTTTGTCTTTCCGCAATTTGTTGGGCCTGTTATAATGCAATGAAAAGGAATTTTATCTCGTAATTCTTCCATCTTTTCTTTTAACTAATACATGATTGATCTTAAGTTTGAATTCATAACCTCCATTAATGCATCAGCAACCACAAACATGTAACAAGTCATAATGCCAGAACCAATAGCTATTCTTTTAATTTCTATTTTTATGCCATCTTGTGCGATGTTTAATGCCAGACCTCCTCCATGAATTTTATTATCTGGGTGTGTTCTCAAATCTATCCACAGAGCAAACTTATTACCATAAAAATCCTTTTCTTTCACCGACCGAAGGGAGGAACCCGACCGAAGGGAGGAACCCGACCGAAGGGAGGAACCCGACCGAAGGGAGGAACCCGACCGAAGGGAGGAACCCGACCGAAGGGAGGAACCTTCATTTCTTCCAAATCTTTTCTTTATTGACTCCCAAAGATCTGACGGCACCATTCCCTTTGAGTAAAAACGATTTGGAACGCCATTAACATCAACATTGATTGAGGTGATACCTGGATTGGAAAAATTCTCGGAGTCTCGTTTTCCTCCAACGTATGGTATCACAAACAAACATAATATCCCCGTAATTGACCTTCTCGGGAGATTAATATGCTGGTTTATAACACTATCAGTAGGCCTGGATATGGTGAAAGTTTTGTGTAAAGTGACATTCTCATAAAAGAATCCCTTACCAACCTGATAAGCTGCCTGTGCCTCGCGAGCTAAGTATTCACTTGATATACAAGAATATTCCATCTCAAGGTTTGTGATTTTGTAAGTTGGAGTCTTTGTTGTATCTGAATAAACAACAATATCCCGAACTGGGGCTAGAGTAATCTCAAATATTAGTTGATGATCTAACGCCTTTGGGTAGAAAACCCCACGATCGTTTAGAATAGGATGATTTAGCGGGATTTGGTACTTGGTGTTATGTACTACTGCAAGGGCTACTTCTTTTGCGTCTGTGTCTACCTTATCGCCCGCATTTGACCTTAGCTTCCTCATGTTAACAGAAGAAATACCTTGCCTTAATCCATCCTCTCGTTCTTCATCCGATAAGAATAAGTCGTGGTAAGTTTGAAATAAATCGTATCTTTGAGTATCCTGTAGTGTTTCACCTCCAAAAAGAACCTTGAGTCTGGATACGAGGTTACTACCTACATTATTCACTAGGGTGTTATTTTCATGCCCCTCAACAGTCAATTTAAATACCAGATATACGCTTCCTGGTACAATCACTAAATTTTCAGAAAGTTTTGGGATGTTTATGTAAAGCGTTTCTCCAGGATTGGCTGATGATGGGTTTAGTGTAATTCTATTCAATGTCGATTCCGCTTTCAAACCTAGTGGTACTCTCGGAATCCTGTTTGGATTAATTTTTTCAGACGTCATATTGATTTATAAGATACTTTGGTTAATCTTTAAATGAGTTCAGACTTATCGAAAATATATTATTCAACCGAGGGATATTGGAAAGGATATTCTGCTATTAATAAATTAGCTGAAAAGGCAAAGGTTAGTGAAAATGTAGCAAAACAATGGTTGCAGAAACAAGCAATATGGCAAATCTTTCTTCCAGCTCCAAAGTATATACCTAGACCTCATTGGACTGTGGATAAACCGAATCAGATTCACCAAGCAGATTTGTTATTTTTACCGCATGATAGAGTTGGAAGAAAAACGTATAAATACGCGTTAGTTGTGGTTGATTTGGCTTCAAGATACAAAGATGCGGAACCATTAACCTCAAAAGAAAGTAGAGAAATATCAAAAGCCTTTAGAAAAATATATTCTAGGAAGTTAAAATACCCCAAAACATTAATGGTTGATCCTGGGAAAGAATTTATGGGCGAGGTTTCCAAACTTATGAATTATCATAATGTGAAAATACAGAGAAGTGAAGCCGGAAATCATAGAGCCCAAGCGTTTGTGGAAAGAGCAAACAGAATATTAGGCGAAAGATTATTTAGCCATCAATACTCGCAAGAAATGATCAGTGATGCCCGATCGCGTGTGTGGGTTAAACGACTACCAGATATTTTGAAAACTTTGAATAATACACCAACTAGAATAACCGGTAAAGAGCCAATTAAGGCTATAAAAATGAAAGAGGTTGATATTGAACCTAAAAAATACCGTCGAGTTGTCGGTCTTGATGAGGTTAGATTGCCTCCTGGTGTTAAAGTTCGGTATTTATTAGCTCCTGGCGAACTTGAAGGAGGAGAACAAAGGCGGGCTACTGATCCTATTTGGAGTATAAAAATTTATGATCTTTCTAGAAGTGTTGTTTCACCCAATCAGCCGGTTTTGTATTATTTAATTGATGGGCCTAGTAGGGGGTTTGTTAGGGAAGAATTACAGATTGTTCCTTATGATACAGAACTTCCTCCAGATTATGTTTTAAAGAGCCCCGCCCGATAATGCCCGTAGGCAAAAGTATTTATTCCATCTTCACAAATTATTCTTTTGTCATCATCGCAAGACAGTGAAACTTTGTTAACAGTTTCGGTGTAAACATCATGCAAACGACTCCTAAATACATTCATCTGTCTCATTTGAGGCTTTTTATTGAAAAGACAATCCTTGTAATCTTCAAATCTTATGGTCTTTTTTACTACTGCCTTTTTCATTCCCTTACATTTCTTTTCTTCTTCACCTTCGTCCATCCTGTATGAGTAAAGCTTGGCCCGCAGACCCACAAATTCCGCTATCGTTTTTCCCCCAGCCTCATCTTTGAACATATTTATGACTTTTTTGTTTACTCCTGTCTTAATACCCGATGGATGGTTTTTAGGAAAATTTGAAGTATCGAACATTTCTCTCACATCCGGGGCAATGTCCTTGTAGAAATCTTCCGTTTCTATCAAATATGCTAGACTGTCCGTATCTGTAAAAAGTAATTTTACCATTTCTCCGTATTTGGGTTTGATATAATTGTAGTGAAAGTTGTACATTATTGTTTTACTTAAATCCAGAATGCACATACCCAAGTAAACGGGTTTAATGAATACTAACTTTGTTTTCTTCATGTGAATGGCTACAAGATTTTCACAAAAGATAGTACGATGCTGGTAGTTAGGTTTTGATATTAATTTTTTCGCGCCTTTTTGATTTTTAACTAATTTAATGACAACCCTATTTCTAATGTTTTCCATTGTTTTACCAAAAACAGAATTGTTCATTAACTTGAAGAAATCTTTTTCAAAATCGTTATTTCCTTTAGCTCTTAGGTTAGTATTCAAGTCAATGTAAGGTTTTAACCAAGCTGACTCTTCGAATGTAATTCCCCTATGAATTTTTGTAACTTTTAATCCCAAGGATTGGTAAAGTTTTAGTGTTTCACGATGAACAACATACTTTACCTTATTGTTTAGGTTTGGGATTAATTTCTCCACTTTATTAACTACAAGCCTCTCTGGAGCTAAAGGATAATCATTGTGTAAATCATGAAGGTGAGTTGGGTATTCTAAATCAACCTCTAGTATACATGGGGTATTTTTCCAGTTTCTAAGATCTTTATTAGACATCCATCTGAAACCGTGGGTGGGTAAAGGCCTACTCATTCCTCCTCCATACAAATTATTAGCGTCCAGATATTGAATAAACATTTTGGGCAGATTGGGATCATAATTACTCATGTATGGGTTGTTTGCTTTCCCATATCTGGTAGAGATCATAGAGATTCCGCCCCGGATACCTTTCTCAAACATAAGAAGCATATCAACGTCGGTTAACAGTTCCAAATTCACTTTTGTGTACTTTAACGCGGCGTCCCAAGCTAGTCCTGGTGCTGTATAATAGTGGGCCGGATCCAAACCATAATTCTTTTGACAAACATCTCTAAAGTTCTCGAATACATCCGCTAAAAGTAGTACATCCGTCTTGAGATACAAATCGTGGTATTCTCTCATTGTTTTCATTTTGAATGTTTTCCATACATTTTGTGCGTGCTGGTAATCGCCTTCTTTTATTTCTTCGTCGTTTAGTTTAGAGTAGAATTCATCCTTTGGCGGAAGTTGGGTTGCGCTGAGTTTTTCAAATTTGTCGAACCATTCATAGGGAAATACACCCTTTCTCAACAACAGCTTTAATTGTTCGCCTTCATAGTAACTCGTTAAGTTTTTGAAAGATTCTTTTGGGAGATTAGTTACTAATTTATCAAGACTGGTTGCCATAAATTTGAATGAATCTATGAATCTAATTTCTCGCTTCACCTCAACCATCTTACCTTCTTTATTTGTAAATGTATCAACCACAATCTGTTTTGTGAAAGAAATGTACTTTTCCTCGCTATTGGGGATACAATTTATTTCACCTTCTGTTACACCAAGGTTTTTGATAAAAAGATGAGAGTCATATCCAGATAGGTTGTGAAATATTACCGGGAAATACTTTGGAACCTTGTAATTTAAGTTACATTCGCTATGGGCTGCTCCTCTGTAATTTCCTGTAAGATGGCAGTGATCTATTACCTTATCTTCCCCCAATTCTTTTTCACAAATGTGACAGTTAGTAGCAAGGTTGTGTCTTATTTTATCTTCTCCAGTCATCCTAACTTTCTTTTTGTATCTAAAATCATTGTAAATTCCCCTAATATCCGACTCTAAACTATCCACAAATATTTGGGCAACGTCTTCATCTGGTGATTTGGCTGTGTATTGTCTAATAACAGTTTCATAATTTTCATCAAAAAATTTCACAAGATAACTGAACCCCGATGGTGTATGCTTTTGGTATTGATTAGTAAAACTTTTACGAAGGTCTGGCGAACATGTATCCATTTTCTCTGTAAAGCTCTCAAAGTCTGCGTATACAACAAAGGGTACTCGAATTTTTCTATTGTGATTAGTGAAATTAATGTACGCGGGATTGCCATCTTCATCCTTAGGCATAACAATCTTGACTTCTTCATTTTTGGCACAATATTCTAGATGTTTTTCCAATGATTTTTCTGTGGGAAATGAATTGTAGCATCTACGACAAAATTCTCGTTTGTGTTGATTATTATTTACTTGCGAAGATGCAAGTCTGCTAAAATTCTTTACCCAACAGTAATGACTATTTCCTTCATCATTCGTTATTAGAAGTAATTCAATCAAATAACCACTTTGTTTCTTACTTATTCTCAGAGGGTATACTTCTTCCTTATTTTTATCAAATCCGTGGACGTTAATCGTGTAATAAGGATTCTGCTTTTCAAACTTATCAATATCTTTCAATTTAACGGGGAACTCCATTCCTGTCCAGTTAAACTTTCCAGAGTTCTCCCTCATTTGTTTATTTAATCTTTGTGGATCTTTCTCTTTTGGAAACGCGGCGGAAGTTATTGACCACTTGAAACATTCATGATCATTCTCATTTTTAACGTTTATGATTGCTTTCTTTGATCCCAATATTCGCGGCAGTGGAATGTAGGAACTTCCAGAAATGGGTTCATAAGGATCGATGTTAATATCAAAGTATTCCACTCGATCGAATTGCCATCCAGAACGTTGATTTTGAAACTCTTCAATCAATTCAAGTAGGTAATTTGTCATTGTATTGTACAATTCAGAAAAATCAGTTGCTTCTGTTATTATTTCCACATTTTTTGAATGAAAGTATCCTGAATTTTCATCAATCAGACCATTATCAGAATTCTTTTTTATGAATTTGCAAGTAAAGATGAACTTGATTTTGATGGGCTTCTTTTGCTCATTAATTAGATCTAAAACTTTTGGTTTGATTTCATTGATAAATGTATTTGGACCATACCCTTTTTGCCCATCTATCCTGTGGGTTTTCAAATATCCCCTCAATGCTGTTTGTTTTTGTTTTGGAGTTAGGCGTTTGTTTAAAGTAAATATTCTATTAACCTTTTTCTTCAAATCATCAACTCGTTTGTTTACAGTCTTTTTGATAGGTTCTGGGATATAAGATAATATCCAATCCGCAAACTTGTTAATCTCTTTATTTACCGTTTTTGCGACTTTGCTTGCTAAATTTTTAAGTGACGCGGGTTGTGATGTGGGTTTGAGAATGGGAATATTAATCTCGGGCACCGGTTCATCAAGAATTGGTGTCTGTTCCATTTTTAAATTAATTCTTATCTTTTAATTACCATTTTTTCATTTTCATTTCAATTACTTTTTTTAATTTTTGGTCCTTTCATCGCTTTCGTATCGGTTTTGTATCAGCACAAACTCATCAGTTTACCGAAGGAACCGCCCTCCGCTCGCACGTCTCGCTCCGCCTGTCGGCACGTCTTTTAAAAAAACTTGATTTTAATTTGCAAAAATCCAATCAAAACTTTTCCGATACTTTCCCGGTACTTTCCGATACTTTCCCGGTACTTTTCCGAAAAAATTTGATTTTAATTTGCAAAAATCCAATCAAAACTTTCCCGGTACTTTCCGATACTTTTCCGAAAAATTTGATTTTAATTTGCAAAAATCCAAGTTGTGCTAGAACCGGGTCCTTTCCGACTTTTAAAATCAATTTGCGCTCGGGATCGGTACTTTTCCGACTTTCCCAAAAAAATTTGATTTTTCTTTCCAAAATCCAAGTTGCGCCCGGGATCGGTACTTTCCCGACTTTCCCAAAAAAACTTGAATTTTTCTTTCCAAAATCCAAGTTGCGCCCGGGATCGGTACTTTCCCGACTTTCCCAAAAAAACTTGATTTTTTTTTAATTTTTCGAGTTGCGCCCGGGATCGGTACTTTCCCGACTTTCCCAAAAAAAATTTGATTTTTTTTTTAATTTTTCGAGTTGTGCCCGGGATCGGTACTTTCCCGACTTTCCCAAAAAAAATTTGATTTTTCTTTCCAAAATCCAAGTTGCGCCCGGGATCGGTACTTTCCCGACTTTCCCAAAAAAACTTGATTTTTTTTTTAATTTTTCGAGTTGCGCCCGGGATCGGTACTTTCCCGACTTTCCCAAAAAAAATTTGATTTTTTTTTTAATTTTTCGAGTTGTGCCCGGGATCGGTACTTTCCCGACTTTCCCAAAAAAATTTGATTTTTCTTTAATTTTTCGAGTTGTGCCCGGGATCGACTTTTTCCGACTTTCCCAAAAAAACTTGATTTTTTTTTTTAATTTTTCGAGTTGCGCCCGGGATCGGTACTTTCCCGACTTTCCCAAAAAAAATTTGATTTTTCTTTCCAAAATCCAAGTTGCGCCCGGGATCGGTACTTTCCCGACTTTCCCAAAAAAACTTGATTTTTTTTTAATTTTTCGAGTTGCGCCCGGGATCGGTACTTTCCCGACTTTCCCAAAAAAAATTTGATTTTTCTTTCCAAAATCCAAGTTGCGCCCGGGATCGGTACTTTCCCGACTTTCCCAAAAAAACTTGATTTTTTTTTAATTTTTCGAGTTGCGCCCGGGATCGGTACTTTCCCGACTTTCCCAAAAAAAATTTGATTTTTCTTTCCAAAATCCAAGTTGCGCCCGGGATCGGTACTTTCCCGACTTTCCCAAAAAAACTTGATTTTTTTTTTTAATTTTTCGAGTTGCGCCAGAACCGGCAACTTACTACTACTAATATTGTAAATTATTCTTGAAATTATTTGTCCAAGGAATCACATTTTTTTGGAAATCCAATAAAAATGTCCAAATCCCAGCTAATGCAATGCAATGTAAAAAAGTCCAGACACTAAACCAACAGCTGTTGATAACATGACCACGGTGATCAAGTGACGTCTCCACCATGCTGGTTCAATCACCTCCTGGTGCTGTTTCCTTGGTCTGCGTCTCTTTCCACGCTGCTTCCTCTCAAACCACTCCAACTCCTCCTGACAAATTAAACAATCATATTCACCAATAGATCCCTGCTTCTATTGGACAACACAAAAAAATCCCCATTAGGGCTGTACAAAAATAATGGCATGAGCAGGGTGGGGAAAAAGCGACAAGCCTAGCAGATGCAGTCCCCTGCAAAATTGGTAAAATACAAGTAGAAGAGGAAAGAAAGGAGCAGCAATCACAATAAAATGCTTACTGACTGAGTTGGGTCAGGATGGATGGGAGAACCTTTGGTTCAATTGCTCAATTCTGATATAAATGATATTTGAGGGGCTGCGGGGAGAAGATAACAGTTTCCTCCACCTGACTCCCCTCCCCAAACAATCAGCATATTCAACTTTCATCTCAACAGACCACACATAAGTGTTAAATTATAAGTTAATTTTGCTCTGTATAAACCCTCTCAACAACAACAACAACAACAACAACAACACACACTTTATTTAAAAAAAAAAGAAAAGAAAAACAATACAGAGACCATAATAGCCCACAATTAGCATAGCTATTCTAAGCAGGATACTTAAATTTGGACTGGATGTTTAAAAAAAAGAAACAAACAAGCAAACAAAAAATACATGTACAGTATTGTGCAAAAGTAATGCAAACGTCTTTCCCCGAAATTCGCAGCTTTTCCTGGCTTTTCGACGAAAAATTATCGAATTTTTGATGGAAGCGAATTTTAGACGAAAAGTCACGATAATTCGCGACGCCTATTGTTTCCAACTACACGAATTTCCAAACGATAATTCGTGCGGAACGAAAATTGACTTCGAATTTTCGAGCGAAAATTCACTAAGTTCGATAAATGACTTCGAACACTTGCGCGAAATTTCATTCTTCATTTCTCTCTGCTTGAACATTCCCGAGCATTTTCTGCACGATAATTTGCCAAGTTCGAATTTGCTGCGATGATTTTTTTTGCTGTCATTTCATTTGTTTGCCCACCCGTACAATGCGTAAGCTTTACTACCAACGCTCGACCGTTTTCATAACACTTCTACAAGACTTACCCAGATGTACTTCAAAGGTTCCTGATACTGTTAAGTTCACGTTAAAAGCATCGAAGCCCTTACACAATTATTCGTCTGTCGTATTTTGGCTCATGTTTAGAGGCCACACGCCATGTTCTTGTATCACCATAGCAACCACTTGCGTTCAATAGTGCTGGCACGCATTCCACAATCATTCCTGTTGAAACTCTCTTGTAGTAATCATGCCAAAAGTTACCAATTACACGTGAACACGTATTGAGCTTCTTGACAAGCAAGGTTTCAACCCAGCCGAGATATTTAAATTGTTAAAAGGGGAACGGTTATTTGTCAGCTTCGCCAGTGTAACTAGAATTATCAAAAAGCTTCGACTCACCGGCTCTGTGGCAAATCTACCACGTTCTGGAAGACGCACCAAGCTATCTTTAGAGACAAACGGAGAGGAAAGCAGAAAATGCTTGAAATAAGCTTTTTCCTTTTGAAGCAAGAATTCAGTTTACAAAGTAAGATGTCCGAAAACTGTTTTGCACGATTCAACTCTGGAGCCGATCGAGACATGCACTAAATAAATTTGAGAGCTTTCAAGTTCGGGTTCCAAAACGAAATGAAGTGTTTCATAAAATAAAACATTTCTCTACAAAAGTTCTGTCTTATCTCTGCGTTGTTTGTTTTGGGATTAGCGGGCTTCCGTAAACATTGTCGAGAGACTTGGCCCGTACGTAAACTAGCGCACGCCCTTTTCTACTGATCGATAAGCGGGCTTGAAAATCAAAGTTTCTAAAAAACAAGGTTTGCGAGTCTGTGTTTGGGGAAGTGCTTGTGAGCACTGCAAATAGCCAATTAAACTGTCGTTTCATTGAATCTATTTTCGATATCAGTTTAGTTTATTTACATACGCTTGTTCAGCGATGCCGTTCACAGTGGCTCATGTCACGCAAATTCGTTGCTTCGAATTTCGCTATCTCAAATTTTCGTTTGGTTACCTCGAAATTTCGCTACTTCGAATTTCGCTACCTGGAATTTTCGAGAAAGATCGTGAATTTTTCGCTTAGAACGCTACGAAACAAATATACGAAAATTCGACGCTTTTTCGTGAAAAATTCGCGAGAACAAAGGACGACCTTCGACGAATTTCGTTTGCATTACTTTTGCACAATACTGTACAACAACAGAAAATGTGTACACAGCAACATAATTTAAAGAAAATAGATATAACAATATTAAGAAAAAAAAAGAAGAAATGAAAAACAAACTATTAATAATGACATTAAAGAAAAGGGAAAATAGAAACAAATTACATTTAAGACATAGGGGAGCTATTAATTATAAAGTGTATGCCAACACCTAGAAAATCTGGCAGCTGATTCATTTGCTTGCAGTTTGAGGGCAAACCATTAGAAGTACCTGTTGTGCTTTCAATTCTTCTTGTTTCTTCATTTCTTCCTCTTTTGTTGTCAGTTTCTTCTTTTTGTCTTTTAGTGAAGTGCAATCTTCATCGCATTCCAGTGAGGCTTTCCCAGTTTGAACAAGATGACATGGAAAATCCTTTTTGAAAGAGAAAATGTTCCATGTTGATCAAAATCAGTCACAAATACCCAATCAGATGTTACAAATACATGTAAAAAAGAGCTATTGAGTACAAACTGCAGGATGCTATTAAACTTTAATTATTTCTCTGATCCTGTTTTTTTTTTTCACGAATATCCATAAGGATGCAGCATAGGAAAGGAAGCAAGAATATATACAAGTATATAAGTATGAATATATGAAGTATATATAATGTTGACTATATACAAGTATGATATAGTCAACATTAGAGTCTGTTTTCTTTCTTTCTGTTGTTTACATTGCCTGTAATAATATTATTTCATACCAGTAATTTTGATCATCCAAAATTGAGGCCTGATAATTCTGGATAATTGAGGTTTGGCAGTAGACAGGATGAAGACCACCAGCCACCATTGTGGTCTATAACTCAAAAAACCACCATATACCGGTAATAAAAAATAAATATGAAATAAATGCCTTCAGTGGATGGGAAGTGAGATAATTTTAAGGAGCAGAATCAATTAATAGCCAAGTCACTTATGTTAACAAAGCTAAGAACGCGCCCTCAACCAACAGCAGAAATAACTGGACTGGCCCCCATTCATGCCATACTATACTTCTTTCAAAGTTTCAGTCATATCATCTCACAAATTGACATAGGTGCAGTTATTATATTCAACAACTCAAGTTAACTCCAACTAGCTTACTTTCTTCTTACGTAGACATGGGCATCTTACAGGTGCTTTCTTTCTGCATCGTTCAGGGGTAGGACAGGGTCCGGCATGGCAAGGAGTAGAACATCGATGACCACACCCAAGGTTCTTTGGACATTGATTCTTGCATGACAGCAGTTCATTACGCCTTGTCTCATCTGATGAAGTCAAATCACTTAAAGGAAAATAAGCACGGAAAAAATACTTTAAGGAGTTGGAAGTAATTTTAAATGGAATCAAAATCAACTTGTTGCAGTCTTAAATGGAGAAAGTATAGGTTTAGGGCCTTATCTAGGTCTACTTCTAAAGCTCTTTTCTTTGGCTTCTATTGCTTTCCCTTTATAGTACATAGTGTAGTAGACAAATGATTGTATCATTGCTAGAATTGTTTTTAGTATGTATCAGTACGTTTGTAAATTGCTTCTGTGTTATAGTGAGTGAACAAGTTAAGTGTAATTAATGTTGCAGCAAGTATAAAATTATCTGTTGTATCTTCCACTTTTTGTCTTGAAATTAAAATTAAAATTTGAGGAAACTTGCATGCAAACTACTTGCACTTGGTTCCTCTTTTTGTATCTGAGAGAAAGCTGCTTCAGAATCTGTAAAAATAATAATTATATAGTTTTGGTTCCATATTGCTTGCACTTGTCGTAACTTACAAGTGGAAGCAATACTGAACTGAAACTTGTAATTGGAAAGTTACTTCTGACAGTGGGTTGAAAACCAATTGGAAAGAAATCATTATAAAGTCACTAATACATAGTTACCTGCATTGTACATAAACTGACATTAAGCTGCAGTGACACTGAACTTTGACCAACTGTTTACACAGAGGACAATCTCCTGTAAAAAAAAAGCACAACTCATTATAAGAACACCTTCATCACGGAACAAGAAAATTGAAAGCCCAGATACAAATCATTTTACCTTGATGACAGGGCAGAAGACAGTCATGAGTGCACCCAGGAGGGCGGGGTTTAGAGCAAGGTTCCTCACACACCTGGCATTCTTCACCAGCCTGAAGTTGATACACAGATTGAAAACATGAAGCAAACTCTTTGGAACATACTGTAGTCCCTTCTAATAGAGGCCACAGTTTCTTGGGGCAATAAAGAACCTAAACTGTTGAAACATCAGTCTTTTTGTCACCTACTGTGGTTATAACTTGCTCTATACAGTTAGTGTCTTCTTCATGGCCCCTAGCATATTTAAGAATTGGTTCATGCTTAGCATGTGTATATCACGTTATGGATGCACGCGGGAAGTTTGAAGAGCACAAGAGACGCGTGAGTTGTTTGAGGTGCAGCCAAGAGCAACTCTTACGCTTCTCTCGTGCTCTTCAAACTTCCCAAGCGCATCCATAACTCGATATACGCACAGCTAAAAGCATGAACCAATTCTTTGATAACATATATAGCAACAACAGTTTAGGCGCTACAACACGTTTTATTTGTGATTGACAACAAAGCTGCAAGGTGTTAGATGAAGAAAAATAAAAGATCTTTTCGGCTGGTTAAAAACACCCCAAAATGATGAAAATCAGTAGAGCAAGAAAATGCTTCATCCCAGCTGGTTTGTAAAATTTTCAAAGAAATATTTGATTCTTCTAATGAGTGAAAATCTACGCAAAAAAAGGCAAAATCCTCAAAGGAAATGTCAACAAACAAAGTCACAACAACTGGCATGGTAAAGGTCAAAAGACCAAAAGAAAACATAAAACACAAACTTGCGATTGAAAACAAAGATTTGGTGCGGTCGAAATCCTCACATAATTACACACATCATCTTATACACCCATGGCTGTGCATATATAGAGATTTTTACCATGATTGCTCAATAGGAATTAGGTAGGAGAAGAGCACGGGCTATGTTATAAAGGGCCTTAACTAATTCTATAACCTCAATTTTCTCAATTTCATGTATGAAATACATTTATTGACTAAGGGACGTAATGCTTCTAAGCCTTGCAGTTTTGTTTCAGGCCTCCCTGGCACCGTTCATGTTTATATGTTGTACCCATGTTTAGTGGTAAACAATGAAAGTCTCAAGTCACAAACAATAGATTAAGAACATTTCCTGAACAAATACTAACACTATACAGTTTTCCACGGTACAAATAACTTCAAAGATAGGTATGAAAGGGTTAAAGCATACCAAAACTCTTTTACGACAAGTTGCTTTCTGTACGTATACCTGTAAGCCATCGGCTGCATTGGTAACAACATGACATTCTAGCTGGCAGATGTGATTGTGACAGGGTAGGTGACGACCACAGGGTCTGCCACATGAGAATGGTTTGGCTCCAGAGCAAGGAAAGGAGCAGACCTGGATAATTAAAGAAGACCATAATTTTAATTTGCTAGCTTCTGTCACAAATATCAGTATGGCATAATATAAAAAATTCTAGTAAAGGTACCACACTGAGAAATCATTGTCTGATGGAGCCTCGCTCCTCAAGCTAAGCTTGCATCTAGTGGGTATATGTAAGTAATTACTATCATTATTATTTGCTACAAGAAGGAGCTTCAACTCACCTCATGTTCACCAAAGCAGGACCTGAATAGAAGAAAAAAAAACTATTTATATCCTAAGATAACAGTAAACTCTACAGTTAACAGCGAACTGAGCAGGAACAGTCGACCCCATTGCCTGAAGAAGACTAGCAGTAAGCAGTCGAAATGTTGCGGCCACCACCCAAGTGACACCGTCGTAAGACAATAGAACATTTATATTATCACTGAAGTTACCACCTATGAATAACAATCTTTTCCATGACACGACAGTAAACTGTTGCAAATATTATATGTAACTTACAAAACAAAATGAAATGTGAACAGCTAGAATCTCTCACCTCTTCACTGGAAAGCGACAAGGAGGGCATGGAGCACTGGTGACAGGCTCTGAAGACTGCGACTCTGGTGCTGTTGATAGCAGTTTTCCATTCACTGTTAACTGGGTATGTGGATTGAAATAGATATTATACTAACTTGAATTTATAAAGTGTCCAAGCAACGATAGGCAAGAATCAACTATGTGATTTATTTTTAATAATGAATCATGGATAAAAGACTTGCACTGTAAAACATGTCTTGAATATCTGACTTACTTTTGTTATATTCAATTTAGCCTGGTCAGGTCTGATACCATCATGACAACTGACAGGACAAAGATGACCACAAGGCAATGTCAGACCACATGTTTGCTTGCAAGGAGGACATGAGCCATAATGACACAAGTGTCGCTGCAAGACAAACAGATACTGGTAATCACTAAAACATTATTAAACAAGGAATATAAAAAGTCATGCATCGTGAGGATTCTAGTGATGTATTGGTGGGGTTAAACTGACATTGATTTAAAAATTAACAGAGTGATACTAGACAAGAACAATTTAACAATCTTGTTTAGAGTTGGCATTAAAGTTGTGATTGAGTATCTGATGTGATTTGTTGTGTAAATTAAGAGTTATCCAGTTTTGTTCACAACAACGAGTGGGTATTAAGAACAAGAAGAACAAGAATAGCCAGAAAAAAGGTATGCATTATAATTAAATCTCTTACTAAGCGAGTTTGAGGTCTGTATTATAAGTTACGGGCCGTGTTTTTTCCACTCGGATTTATGGCCCAAGCGCGAAGTGCACGGGGACGATAAATCCAAGCGGAAAAGACATCAATCCATAATTTACAGTACGGACTTAGAAAACAAAGTTTGTAAGATATATATTATATTTCAAACTTTCAAATTTAGTGGGCCGTACAGTGAAGTATGGCCTGCTAAAATGACCAATTACAGGGTGCGTACTAACTGAGAGATATAATAACTCATTATAACATTTATGTACAGTCCTAACCTTACGCTTGGGGTGATGACAGTCAGGAGGATGTCTGCAATTGAAAACAGAAACATTCAGCAAGGCAAAAACTTCACAATAATACCTGGCACAACTTTAAAAGCGGTCTAGGGACTTGCCTGCATGGTTCAGAACATTTTGGAGGTTTAGTGACTTTCTCTCTCCCACATGGTAAAGTGAGAACTGTAGAACCACAAAAGCATTTGACATCCACCTGAAGTGGACATGGGTAACAAGGACCTACATATAAAAATACAGTAACGGTAACATTTTAAAGGAATATTATGAAGGTTTACTATCATAATAAATTGTAAATTAGTGAATATTTATTTAAACCATTTTAGAAAGAGGCCTAGATACTGTCTCTTCCTTATTACCATAATGGCTTGTGTTTTCTACATTTCTCAAGTGTTCTCAAATGTCCGGAGTGTTTTATCACAGTGTAATACACAGCTTAGGCTTTTTCATTTGCATTTACTTCTCGACTGATTTTGCTTCTTCTTCTTTACTTGTTATATTAATTTCAGCTTTAAAATTTTCTGCTGCTTCGCAGAGAGCTCCATCATGAATTTCTTCAAAGAAAATGTTTTTCTCAATCTCTAACAAAAATGTTGATTAGAGGTAATGTGGCGGAAAAAAAAATCATACTTTTTGTTTTTTTTTTTACTCAGATAAAACATGGGTTTTTAACTAATCAGAGCATGAGCAGGGTCCTAGGCTTATCTATGTTATAATTGGTTATAAAACACACTTGGTTGTAAGACCAAACCTAACTTCAATATCTTTATTGTGTCAAGTCAAAAACTGAAAATTTCATCAAAACACACTGTTGTAACAAGCAAGATAAACTAAGGGTAAGTTTTCATTATTATTTTTTCCAGGTTCACTTTTGTAACGTAATATACATCCACTTTTGGTTTTTACCTTTGTGGCACTGTGAAGGACACTTGTGATTCCTGCAGTTGAGAGTTCGGTTACAGGTCTGTTCGCATGGTGGGCAGTTCCCATCACAACACTAAGTTTAAATTAGAAGTGAGTTAAGAGGTTGAACTGTCAAATTTTCAAGGCTGGTGGCTTTTGTATTAGTGTTCTGATACAGACTTTCAAACCAAAGGACAAAACTTTTGTCAGTAACAAAGTCACCATGTAAATGTTTGCCTCCTTGGTTGTTCTTTGGGTTACAAAAGGTCTGAGCCACCTATTGATATCCTTGAATTGCGCAAAGTGTGATTCATTACAACTGTCATTTTGTCTGGACAGCACTGTGTATACTGTAAGTAATTTCGATTTAATACAAACATTAGTGTTTACAAAAATTATGTTTGGAAAAATGTTTAGAGCGTACAAACAAATAAAAATATCTGCTATAGCAAATTTTTAATAATGATATTCCATCTCTTGTTCATCAATAATAGACAATTTGATCTACAGGAGTTCTTTTGTTTTGAGCAACTAAAAGTATATTGAAAAATATCTCTCAAGTGAGAGCAGCAAAGGGGAATATTTTCAACATGAGGAGAGAAATTTTTGTGTCTCCAAGCAGCAGTGTAATTTTCCTTTTTGTTATATAAAATTAAGCTGTATATCGAGTACTGAGTGGTAGCAAAATAATCGCAAAAATGCTACCCTGATAGTTGTATCACACATGTGTGGATATCACTTATAAACATGTGTTATATCACTTTTATCAATTTGCTACCACTCATATACCACTCAATTTTATATAACAAAATCTCTACAGAAACAAATTTTCAATTTAATGTTTCACCCAAAAAGAATACAAAGTTTTGTCAACATTGCCTTCTGATTAGCTCATTACAGGCTCAAACATACTTTTCGTTTACATGGATGCCGTTCGCATTGCCTCGTTTGAGGACATTTTATTTCACAGAGAAACTCTTGTGAGCAGGGAATCTTTTTCTTCCTCTTGCCACAACGACAGGTCCTTTCTACTACATGTCGACACACGCCACACTGTCCAGTATGGCATTGCTGGGTACAGTGGTGTCTGCCGCAGGAGAGAAGTTTGTCACACGTGTCCCCACATGGGGGGATATCCTCAGTGCATGGCAGCGATACAGCTAGAGAACAAGAAATATATGTGGGAATAAGCTGTCATTTTTCTTAGTTTTCAAATATACAAATTAATTACATAAAATTTAGTGAAGGGCACAACAAAAATGCTGTCTGATAGCCCGGGGCTAGTACAACAATGTGTCAGGCTAGTATCATTTTATGAGGGGTTTCCTGACAGACTACCAAGGCTTTTTTCCCTGATGACAAGTTCCAGAGAAGAATGTGTAACAACCAGTTCGTGAGGGAATGCAAAGCAATGCAACTTTTTCTGATGTGAATTGACGAAGGAAATCATTCATTTTTATGGTCTTTCTCAATCATGTTCCAATTTTAATTCAAATTGTAATTTCGCCACTCAGTGAAATTGTACTCACCACTCGGTACACCACTAAAAAACTTGTTATACACCTAGACTGGGATACAATATATAGCGCAGTTGTATAGGATTGTTTACGGGAAAGTCTAAATGTATAACAAAGCACTTAATGTATGATCCCTCGGGAAACTAGTTAGTTTTGTTTTCCCTTGACCTTGTCTCAAGAAACATCAGGAATCTCAGGAAAACAAAAATGTTTCCCTCGGGACCATGCATTAAGTGTACAATGTACCCATAATAAAGAGAGAATTACATGGTTCATTGGAGATGCAAAACTTCTCTTCTAATGTTGGAAAACATCTGGCACTCAGATAAATTTAGCATCTCGGAATGATTTCCGCACAGGTCCCTACTTCATTATGCATGCTGTAGCCGTACAAGAAATGTTTGCACGCGCACTTCCCACGACAATTCAACTACAGCATGCATAATGAAGTAGGGACCTGTGCGGAAATCATTCCAGCATCTCTGCACCATGTAATATCCTCCATTTAAGTACTGTAACTCACTTGTCTTTCCACACGGACACTTTCTGTCTCCAGTTCTTGGACAGTCACCACAGATTCCTGAGTGGCACAACTTTTCACAGGTGTGGTGGCCACATGATAGAACTTTGTTACATATCTGTTGAGGATAATCATAATACCATAAAGACTCGCATATAAGCCAAACTCCCAACTTTCAAGCATGATTTTGAAAAACAAAAGAACTCAAAAAACCACTCAAGTTTGTAATTTTATAGTTGGTCATTTGGTCAGCACGTACGAATCAACTTATGTTCAATCAGAGAAAAGCTTGTTGCTAAATGAGAGTTTAACAATGCCATGGACAAATGTCATGAATGTAGTGAGGAGCAAAAAACCAGTCAGCTGTTTGCCTTGCACATTCTCCCAAATAGTGTGGTATTATTTTTCTCGCAAGTAGTGGAAAAATCAACGTTGAAGTGATCAATTGCAGATTCGGGTTTAGAACTTAAAGATGCAAACAAATGGTACCTTTAGGAGCCACCACTTCTATCGAAAGCAATGATCATCTTATTCAACAGATTTCAATATGTTTAATCTTTATTTTCTGAAGGTTTTCAGTTCAGTTTGTGATCCCTACCAGCTAGTTTGCTCCTTATGAAAATAATGGTCTAGTGTATAAGCTGCAAATGCGAATTTTGGCAAAACTTACATATGTGGCGCGATTTAGGGACAGCGTTTTGCTGTAGGGCTCCTCGTAGGGCCCTACAAGCCCCCCTAAATCGTGCCAGGTATAAAAACTTAAGCAAAATGGTGCACCTTATACACAAATCTTTACAGTAAGAATACACAATAATCAGACTACTCTAAGACTGTTCTTAATAACTGAAGTTAATTTCCTTATGGGCACAGATTGAAGAATTATGCACTTAAAGAGTTATTGCAAAGACTGAACCTGTTCGCACTGCCACTCTGGACTGGCACAAGGACGTTTACTCTTCACTTTCCCACACAGACAACTCTGCACACTCTCTTTAGGGCAGGATGGACAGTCACCTAAGAAACCAGAAACACTTCTTGACACAGACAATGGATATAGCATTTTGATTTTACTATGAATAATAATTAATACTATCTCAATTTTCCAATGATCATTACATTGCAAATTGTTACAAATAACAGAGTGCAATACCAGACGTGTTGTTTTCAACTGAAAATTCACCCATTCTCATTGGTGAATACTGAGAACTGTTTCTCCTTTTAGAATGAATGTGCTTTCATGTTCCCTTATTGGCTAAGGCTGGGAACAGTTCTCAGAGGGATAAAAACATCAGTTTTCAGTTGAAAAGTGCATTTTCCTCTTTGATATTGCACTCTTTTGCATGATTTTAGATAGTTTTCTATTCTTTGTGTGCATAAAGGTGCTTGTTATATTAATAACTTATACCAGATGGTTCCCCTGAGAAAAATTTGGTTGGTTAGAAAATGAAAAAATTCCACCCAGATATTGAGCAAAATGTACTAGGCTATCAAGACATTCAGTTTTAATGTTAACAGACTGTTAAAAATTCCAGGACAAGTTGCTCTTAACAGGCCAGTCTGAGCAATTTGTCTAAAAGGTACGTTACCAACAATTTGTGAAGTTAAATAGATGAAATGACCCATAAATGAATGACAGAATAAAAAAACCCTGCGAACCTGAACTGGATAGATTAACAGAAACACAGTAATCATAACAAAGACAAGGCAAATAAAAATCTTTCATACAGTACATGTATGTACCTGAGTGACAAGGAGATTCGCAGTCGTGGTGAGCACAGGTCAAGCGTTTTCTGCATGGTTTACCACATGACCAGGCTTTAGCACTACATCGTTTTACTTCAGGTGGCTGTGAACCACAATGGCAGGACACATGCACAGTTTTTGGACATGGAGGGCAGGGGCCTGTCATAAAACATACATGGGTTTTTAACTTAAATGACCAAGAACTTAAAAAAAACCCGTAACATGATAAAGTACTATTGACTTCTATAAACAAATTAAATTTAGAGAATAAAAATCTAACATTATATTTTACTACTTACTGTAGGTATTATAACATACACATTTTTAACTTTTACATAATCAACTACAGAACTGTACTTAGCAATTGTAACTAGAGCTACTTGAAGTATACAGCATAATTTTAACATACCGGTATGTTATCACATGACTGTAATTAATATAGGTAAATGTAGAGCTACTATGAGGAGACGTTACCAATAAACCATTATTATTATCATTATTATTATTCACAGCAAGAACAAGTAAAAAGAAGGGACTTCAGTTCTTTCTTCAGGAAAGAGGCCCACTGGGCAAAATAATATCAATGAATGCAGAACTTGATACATGAACAAGATTTTTACAAAATAATAATTATCTAATCTTCAAGTGGGTATAAGACATTTATGGCTGCAAATTGCCCTTGTTCTTTCTTGGCCAATATGGAGCCATCTTGACTGAACAACTTTGATCAAAAGAGCATATAATTTTTACTTGTACTCACCAGGATGACAAAGCAGAAGGCAGACATGTCCACATTCTGGTTTTAAAGCTCTATTACAAGACTGACCACAGGAATGAGGTGCCAACCATGGATCAAAACTTGGGTTCTCCTAAAAAGCAATGGGAAATTCATATATATATAAATTTATTTGTAGAGACTATAATAACAATCATAATAATTAGGGCACAAATACAACATACAGAAGAAAGTTTATAATGAAACTTCTACGAAAATGTAAAATATTTATTCTATTTAAAGAAATTGAGAAGTAACTATTCCTATGGCCACTATTCAACAAGATTGAAGAGAATATTTGTTTTAGTACATACCAATGAAGTAACCTCAGTAGGGAGTTTAAAGCAAACACAATAGCATTGGCCAAGGTGAAAACATTTAATTGTTGAAGAGTAATTCACACAAGATCATGCGATTTTAAAGTATCATTCATTTGCACTATTGCTTGGTCCTACCCTGGTCAATGTTTCCTTGTGGTCGTGTTTTGCTTAATTTCCCTGGTGACACCTGTTGTAAACAGGTCTAAAGGGAGAACCATTGACTGCCATTTTCATTTCGTTGTGTCACTATTTTGTTTAATTGTGAACATGGAAAACTAAAAAGCGCCAGGATTACCCAGAAGCCCTAGTATTATTCACCTCCTAGGAGGTAGATAGTGTTGAATTCCCAAGGTAGAGAGCCAATCAGATTGCTGAAAATGCCAAGGTTGTTGAGTTGGAATACACTAGTTCATAATTATTAGGTCCGGAATAAATCACTAGTAATTTATCAGTCAATGGCCAGAAAATCCAGAGTGCTCTCACACCATTTGAGCTAGTATCTTAGTTCACAAAACAGTCATGATGTTGGTCTGCTATTTAAAA
>OX453278.1:27605066-27657566 GCA_949710005.1 Ricordea florida | reverse complement strand
GTGACAGGGTGATGGGCTCCTGGTGTTGACTAGAATGGATACTTGAAAATAATGTGAGACATTTCGTTACACATATACAACAAAGGTTATCTCAAAATAGGGCGAAACATTGATATGGCGTCACCATAATAATTTGTATGAAAGCTAACCATTTCGAGTCAACACTAAAACCCTAATCAGTATAGATCAGTGTCTAACCCAGCAGTTATTCTCTCCGTAAACAGTTTTGTTTATCTGGCAAAGCTGGTCAACAGATATTGCCATGTACGTAACATATATGTCGCGGTGAGCGTCGAGGAGTTCGAGCGCGAAGCGTGTGGGCAGACATCCCTCCCTCTCGCATTACCATGACCACCATCCAGCTTCTATCTCGGACTCATTACCCTCCCCAACCCCGCCCCTCGTACCTCCCCCCTTCCCTACTCTCCAACGCTGGCTATGCAGGCTCAGCAGAAGAATGATTATTATTTTATTTATTTATTTTTTTTCTGGTGTGGAGATTTGTACGCTATCCGCAACAGGAAACACCAATATTCTAAATTAATAATTGCGTTCGAAGAAGGAGAACGCAAGCCATTCTTCAAGGCGCGGTTACCAATTTTGTTTACGCCCCGAGCACGTGAAGGCACTTTATACCAAATTCTTCACATTCCTTTGCTTGGTCACGCATATTTGTGCCTTTTTCGTCACCACTTTGAATTTGTACGATGCGTCATTGAATTTTCTCATCAATTTCGACCATTTGCGGATTTAGGGGAGGGGCCGAGGGGGCCGCGCCCCCCTTTTTTTTTCTTGTATTTTCAAAACGAAAATGTTTTGCGTGCTCTAGGTGAAGAGAATGATGTCAGTATTTTTAATTCTATCTTCCGAAACTTTAATGTTACTTTACTTTGCATCACGAATACGTCCACAATGCTATATGCTGCATCTCCTGAAAAATGAATTTTTCATTCGAGGTGGTGGGGGAGGATGGGGGACTCGGCCCACTCTTTCTGAATTTTCTGGATCCGCCCCTGTCGAAGGCTTCAAGTACGTTAACTGCTTCTCAATCTCGTTACGTTCCCTGTTGATTTCGGTTGCTTCTTCTGTCGACTAGGCCAGTAGCTTTCGTGTACAATGCTGCAGATAGACTTAGAAAAAAAAAACCTCTAAGAAGAACAAACAAAGCGCAACAGTCCCGAAGGACGTCTATTGTTATCGCTATTGTTTTCTTGAAACAAAGGAGCGCATGCATAATGAAGTAGGGACCTGTGCGGAAATCTTGCCCTTCTCTCTGTCAGTTTGCTGCATTTCGTCACTGTACAAATGTCTGAGCTGTCGCTGTTGTCATATTTACAGAAGTAAGCCGACCTTTTATTGTCTCCAACCCAATGAATCAAGTGGTCGTTCTTGTAAGCAATTGTGCGTGACCCATTGTGGTCTTCAACAATATAAACCGAGTCATCGTCCTCGTTTTCCGTTGTGCATTTCCCACTGCGGTGGCAACCTGAATGAAACGAGCCAGTGCATGTGCTCCTCTGGTATTGTACATGACCGATTGTGGTTTCCAACAAAATGAAGCGAGTGATGGTACTCGTATTCCATCGACCATGAGCTCTCTGAATGAACTCAATAGGCGCGCTCGTATAGTATTTTGGACAAATTTCGATAATTTCCACATGTTATGATACCTAACCATTTTCAAGATATCATTGGAACTTTGAAAATGTTTCGATTCAGAAACTTGCACCCAGAAACCTACACTAAACTGGACATTTAACAAAGTTTTAGTTCGGAAACTGTAACAAAGTTTTGTTACAGTTTCCTTACACTTGAATCTGCAGGCGCTCTTATCATTCATTTACAATTACCAATTTTAAACATGACGGACCGCTATGTGAAGTTTTTTAAACTTAAAATTTACAATGATCTCCTATAAACATTTAAAAAGCAGTTTTATTAGATATTGTTGAACTTCATATTCAATTCATTAAAATACAAGGACAAGAAACTAGACTCTTCATAGTTCTTTGTTACACTACAGTATTGACAAGTTACATCGATAAAAAGTCATACAAAGGTACACTGTGCAACAGTTAACAATTTAATGTTGCATGTTTATTAACATATGGCCCGCGTAGCGTGCTTTCAGTACAGGAAGAGAAAAGAGAAAATTCAGATGCGTAAAAAAAGATGACCAAAGGAACAGGACATAAGGGTCCCTCTTTCTCTTTCCCTCCAGTCCCTCTCGTATGAGAGCCTACGTACAATAACATGCCACCTAATTTAAAACCTTTTTCTTGCATCGCCTCTAACACACGGTCATCATAACCTTACAGTGTCGGTATCAGTTAGTATTGTAGCATTCATTTATTAGCATATAATGTCACATTTGACAGTAAACCTAAAAGGCTCCAACGCACTTCCTAATCAGCGATTACTACGAGTTTAACTTTGCATGGCGATTACCATGTGAGATTTTCCCGCCATGAGAAGCCATGTGACTCGTACCCAGACCCCCGATCGGGTTGTGCGTGTGTTAAGTGGTTTACAACATTCACGAAGTTGTTAGTTAATCTAGCTCGTGGAATTTTTTTTACAGAAATCAACTTTTCTAGGTAAGTGAGGTCTCATTTCCTTTTGCTACAACTGCAAATTCTTTTGCTTGCAAATGGGAAACTGCAGTATAGAAATAAATCGCTAGTTATTAGGCAATTAATGTTGTAGCCTTCAGACTTCAATTCTCGCTCATGTTGTGAACTGAAATACGACCTCGCACGTTCAGCTCAGTGAGGCACCTTATTGGGGTAAATGAAAATTTTTAGCTCAGTAGATTGATTTCTTAGCCTTTGGATCTTGACGATAAAATCGCTAGCAAATTGTGTTAAAATGTCATAGCTGGACGAATCGAAAGCATGTAAATCCCACTAAACCTGCGTTCTCCAAATTCACGTGCTGGTGCAAATCTTCAAAATGACAATACATGACCTCAACTGAACGTTCGATACTGTATGTTTGACACAGCACGAAAAGCAAAGTGATGCCTGTTGCAGAAGTGCATCAGTCTAGATTTAATCGATTTTATTTAAGCTTAAAAGAAATGCATTTTTTCCTTCGCGTTTGCAGAATAAAGGCTTATTTTTCCCTCAATTTTTAGTACTCATCTATTTTGACAAGGTGAACTCGGTTGCAGGTTATTTGATATGTATCCAATATAAAGTTTTGTTAGATGCAGTGGATTAAAGCCGCAAGAATTAAATTTACATCAATTGTTCATTGCAAAGTAATCAAGTAATCATGTCCAGTTCTTTTAACAACCATGCAGATATTAATATTTTTACAACTGTTTTTTTACCTGGCCTTGCATAGTCATTTTTTGGGAACAAGAACCAGCTCTTTACCAAACAGGAAATTGTCAGAATTTCTGTGGTTTAATTATGCCCCAAATGGACCTTGATGCAAATCAGAAATGGAAACCTGTCCACATTTTAGTGGTTTAGCTAATGAACCATGCAAATTTTGTGAGAAGTGCTCAAAAATGCTTTGATTAATTGAATAACAAGATTTTCGCAGAGGTGACACAAACACTGTTCAGAGTAACATTTTGTGGTTTCCTACCATGTTACCCTTGTGATACTCTTCATCCTGGATACATTTTCATGACCGCCACTTTAGTCTGTTATTTTCACCTTGGTATGGTTTACGTGTATGGCATTCCAAATTTTTTTTTTTTTGTTTGCTCCCTTTATCTTCATTTACACTGGTAACAGTGAGTACTGATTATCGCTGGGCTTGACTAAAACTTGAATCTCAGCTTGTCGTTTGGGCAAGCAACTCTCAAATAGTTTCGGCTTCAAAGTCATTTCAGCACAAATCAAAAGTCCTTTTGTTACAAGTTTTTAGTTGTTTCGCTGGTTATACCTGAAGACAAAAAAAAGGCTTTTAAACTGTCAGGATACAACCATGTCTTGATCTGGGTGGCTTGCTCGTCATGCAAGTACTCAGTGGTGTTTACTTCACTGACAGCAAAATCCAGCCATCCTGATCAACGGGACAGGACTTTTGTAGAGCGCAACCATCAGATGCCAAATAATATCCAGTCTGCAATTTACGTATATAGTTATATATGAGATTTTGTTAATTTTTGTTAACCCTTTTACTGCTAGAAGTGACAAATAAATATCTTCACATTATAATAGACCTTATTCACTTGTACATTTTGTTTTTGTTTGTTAATGTGATGATATTCAGGAGATTTGGTTCTTTGTCTTGTTCATTAAAAAGAGTGCAGACAGACATATTCATGCTTGCATGCACTCTTTTTAATGAACAAGACAAAGGTTCAAATCTCCTGAGTATCATCACATGATCTGTATTGGGAAAACAAAATGTACAAGGGTTTAAGGTCTATTCCAGTGCATTAAAAAAATGGATGGTGAGAATTTAGAAAATGGTCAATTGAGGGTTATTCAATTGGTGAATAATTAATTCACCAAATTAGTGTCTTAGTGTGTTGGGAAGACCTCTGTTTGTAGGATGTGTTTAATTTGGGAAAGGTTGTTATTCAATATATGGCATATGTCTTGCATACTGCTAGAGTCTGAGTGGTTGTGTAACACAAACACATGTTTGGTAAAAGGGGAAATGTGATTGTTAAGAATATGCTAAACCTTATCAAATTCTTATCATTTTTTATCTTGACAAGCTGCCATTATGTGGATTCAAGTGCGTACTATGGATGGTAAGAGGAGTGTCCAGGTGGATGGACTGAGCAAGTTGACAAAAATTGAAGAGTTACGCAGCAGACTGGTGGCAGCTTTTGATGCCCCACCAGAAAGACAAAGGTTGTTCTTTAGAGGCAAACAGGTGCTGGGAATCTTGCATTGCATTCTTCTTTTGATTGCTAAAATGTATTTGATACACTGTTCAGTATGATGCAAATGAATATACGAAAGATCACAGCTACTTTAGTTGTGTACATAACTGCAATGATCAATTAATGTCATTACTGTTCAGTATGTGACACAAGTTGCACTACCTTACCAGTGGTTTCATTAAGGGCTAGGCACCAGGCAAATTGATCAACTCTGAAGACGACTTTGCCTCGCTGCTTTCAACATTTCAGCCAAAAGAACACAACAAAAAATAAATTTTCTTCAAGTTTAACATTTGCTTGGGTGCCTAATCCAGATGCTCTGCTGCTCCAAACTTTAATGGAATCCCTGTGCTAAACTTTTTACAGTACCCATTGATATCAATGTAGACCTCTTTCTATTTTTTGTAACAGCATAGAAATAGCTTTGCGTTTGTGCAATCTGATGCAAACAGGCAAAAGAGAATATTCCTGAAATATTTCTTGCGGTAAATGGTCTAATAAGCCCCTGCCTAGAACTTCTAGTTTGTAATAGGATATCTATTCATTTTCCACCTGGGAAAACATTGGACAGGGAGAACAACGGGACACAATACTTAACAATTATTTGCCGAAGTTAAAGTGATTATTGGTCACCAATAATCACTGAACGTGAGTGCGAATAATTGTTTTAATTTTAAATACACAGGTGATTATTTCAAAAAAAAGAAAAGAAAAAGCATTGTACAACTCGAAAAATTTTATATCATCAAAAGCGCGAACGACTGGCAGCCATTTTGTTTATTGGGGTGGTATTTAGAGTTTGTGTTCATTTGCCAGCAAATAATAGTCATCTAAGGTTGTTAGGTACTGCTAGACTACCACCCTGATATTGTTACAAGGTTGGAAGGGTACATACATCATTATCATCATCATCATCATCATCATCATCATCATCACCATTATTATTACATTGTTGTACAAGTTTGTTTACTACCTAAAAACGTGATCTCAGGAATTCTGTTGTTTTGTTCTCCACAGCTTGAAGATGGTCACTCTCTGTTTGACTACAATGTAGGTCTGAACGAAATTGTTCAATTAATGATCAGACCTTTACCTCCACCTTGCAACAATGATAACAATAACAGTGAACACAAGACAGTAAAATCGGTAAAGAATGGACCCAGCAGTGCTGTTGAAAATGGATCTGCTTCATGCGACAGTAAGGTATTGTTTTTATTTCTACAAGGGGCATTGATTTTATACTTATATGATGTGATTATCATAACTTGGTAAAAACCTGCTTGCTTACTTAATGTATTGCAAATCCTGCATTCTAATCGGCTAGAATACCTGCTATGCATTCTACAACAGATAACAATTTGGAAAGATACCAACAACTGCAACAGTAATATGTACATGATGTACCGGTACCTTATGAGGTTAAAGCAGAAAGCCATAAGACTTGAAATGTATGACTGTCGTTGATTGTCTTTAACCACATCTTGTCCACATTCAATCTGTCAATTACCATATTTGGAAAATCAAGAGAAATGAAATAAACCAATCAAATTGGTTTTAATAGCATGACATACATGGACTTGCTGAAGATTTTGGGAAGCACAAGAGTCACACTACGATAATTTATTTTGTAAGTCAGTTGTGAAATGCACATGTTCCATAATTTATACAGTCACACCATGTGTCATAAGTTTGAAAACCTACCATGCATTTATTTTCTACATCCCTCTTTGTAATGAAAGATACGGTAAACAGTTCACTAACGCATTGTAAAAAAAGGTAGAACTAAAAGTGTGCTTAAGCTAAAAAAAGCAAACAAAAAAGGGAGGGAGGGAAGGCACATAGCCATGGCATATTTTCCATGTTTTCTTCAAACCAACAGTTCTGTTGGTCAGGATCTATTACTGTCCTTAAAATGTTCATTACTTGTTAGGTCAATTGGCAAAGTCTTGAAACTTTGGTTTTGTGGGAGTCGTATTTCTAGTAAGTGGTTCTCTCTGCTGATGTAGTTTGCCACTGTTGCATGGTTGACACAAGGCAATTGCAGAGTGGATGTCAAGTGTCATGGAGGGCCAACATACAATTTCACGTGCTCTTTTCATCTCTCGCTGGAAAATATGTCCTTAGATCTGGGGGATCAATTTAAAGCTTTTCTTGCCAGTCATGGTTAATGAAGTGAGCAACTTTCTACAGAACTGGATCAGCAAAGGTGTGCTTCTGAAGTTCAGGAATACGTGCAGATGAGATGGTAGTGAAGGACATTAAGTCAAGCTGATCATCTCCTTTGTTTCCAGGCTTCTCATCATTGTAGGCATGTGACAACGTGTCAGCTACATGGAGCTTGGTTCCTTTCTTGTTGTCTTCTTTGCAGCTGTAACACCATGCGTTGAAGGTGGGCAGGAGCTGTGTGAAGCATCTTTTTCAAGATTACAGTGAGAGGCTTGCAATCAGTTTCAATGATGGATTTTCTACCATAGATAAAGTTGTGAAATTTCCTGCATGCAAATGTTGCTACAAGTAGTTTTTTTTTGATCTGTGCATATCGCGTTTCAGCTTCCGTTAGGGCTTGTGAAGCATACGCAACATAGATACTCCTCCTGTAAACATGCAGCACCATTTTCCACTCTTCAAGGCATCTACTGACAGCATAACAGGCTTTGATGTGTCAAAAAACTTAAGGACTTAACACCATGAAGATTTCAGGAATCACAAGAGTCACATGCTAAGATAATTTATTCTGCGAGTCAGTTGTGAAACGTACACGGTCCATACACTGTACAATCACACCATGTGATGTAAGTGTAAAAACCCTATCATGCATTAATTTTCTACACTTACCAACTTATCGGGAAATATGCACCTCTGCTCCAAAAATGGCAGACACCTCGTTGTTATTGAATCCATGTTGTTTACAATGTGCCAACAAGCTTGAAGACTGGAGCAAGTAGTTTCCAAATATGGTACTTGGGGAATATTGAATCTGGACAAGCTGTGAACATGAATTACATGTTTCATGCTACTGCAATACATGTATACTTTGATTTCTAAAAGCTAGGCTATTTGTGCTTGTTTTAGAACTATGAGTTAGACAGTCATCTCAGGTCCATGGCCGCACAACTATAATTGTTTTACTAGCATAATACAGTCAAACCTTGCTATCTTGAACTCTCAAGGGAAACGCAAAGTAGTTAGAGATAGCGGGGGTTCGAGATAACCGATATTAAATGACTGAAAAGGGAAATGAGTTTAAGTTCAAGGTAGTTACTAAGAGATAACCAAGTTCAAGATAAGGAGGTTCGACTGTTGTAGATTTGCACTTTTTCTCACTGGATGGGATGCCAGTGATGGGATGGGATAGGATGGGATATCAGGGTTCTCCTGAAAACTTGAAGTAGAGGGAGAATAACTTTGAGTAGGCGGCAGACAATGCCGATAGAAAGACGTGGTGTGGTTTTATCGGAGACACGTGGAGGAGGGGCCCCACATTTTATTGGGGGATCCGGGAACATCTCCGAGAAAATTTTGAAATTGGGGTTCTAAAAAGTGCATTTCAGTGTATTTTAATTAAACAATAATGCTTTTTAGTTCTTTTCTCGACAAATAAAAATCATTAATTTACTATTATTTACTTTGAGTAGCCAGCGCACCAAGGACGACTAGACGGCGAATTTCGCCAGTCGCCGGAGCTTACGGAGAACTCTGGTATACCCTGGCTAAAGTGAAGTTAAAAGTTTAGGACTCCAGTCAGTGTAAGTTGTATTGTTCCCTGTTTCCTTGAAAGGCAGAGGAGGATCTAAAACAAGAGGTCACCAAACCTGGAACTTCTACAGAGAACAACATAAAAGGCCTTTACAAAGTATGCAATTTTTGTAACATCTTTCTACTGTTTCCTCTTTTTCTCATTTTTGTTATCATTATTATCATCTCTATCATTATTGTTATCATTGTCATCATTTCTGTTTCACCAAGGCTGTCCTCTAAGGCAAATTTCAGGGAGCCCTTTGGGCTCACAACCATTTTAGCTGGGGTTCCTGGACCTCCAAGTTGGTCACCCAAACTAATTAATCAGTTAGTTAATTATCACAAATTAAACAAATTATTTTCTAAACAATTCATTTAGGTAGAAAAGAAAATTTGCTTGGGATATTTCCCAAGCAAGCTTTCTTTTTTGAATCACCTAATAGTGGGATTCATAGTAATTTATTATACATAATAATTTGTCAATATTCTTTCTTTTTCAGGTAGATGAGATAATTGACGCAAAAGATCCAAACATGGGTGCTTGGTTTGAAGCTAAGATTGTTGACCTCTCGTTAGAAGATGAAAATGACCCCACTTCTATTCTTTACCATGTGGTTTATGATGGGTAAGATTATCAAAATCCTGGAATTACTTAGTATTGATATTTTAACAATTTCTTGTATCTTGAAGTCATACAAGCTAGTCATTTGAAATATACCTCAATCTGCAATAGTTTACTATTATTGTAACATATTGACTGAGTTTATCCCCTTTCAGGTATGAAGAAGATGAAGTTCATAAACTTTCTGGAGATTCTGTGAGACCTGTAGCAAGAACTGTTCTAACATGGGATCAGGTATTGAAAAATACTCAACAGTACCTTTGGGGAGAGAAAAATGTATTTGTTGCCCAAAGTTTAAGAAAAGATAACCACAAAAACACAATGGATGCGACTCAACCAGAACAACGCTTTATTCACTGACGAAACCAAAAACCATGGGAAAATACATGTGCTGACTTTTAGACCAATCAGTACATGGCATACCAGCATGTGCATGCACACAGTAAACATTCCTACGTGAGTGGGCTTTGGGAATAAATACACTAAAGAAATGAGAGTAATACAGTTTGGGACAAGTGGCTGTACACATACACTGGCATTGTGGTTCAATTCAAATTTTTCTTCCTTTGTTTTTGGCTATGGTAATGTATGATAATGTATGATAATTAATTTTAAAACAAGGGAAGAAAAATTTTAAACCAAAGATAAAATTGAACCACAACATATACATACAGGCTATCTTTTAGAGGGAACTGCACAAGACTAGAAATCCTTTCAAAACTGACAAAAAGTAAAATCAAATGTTGTTACTTTAATCATGTATACATGTATACTGTTTGGCTACATTTAAGGGTGTACACGGCTGTACATGCATACATATATACTATACATACTGATTCAAGATTTTGTCAAACAATTCTATTGTCCAGTTTTAAATGATTTTTCTTTTATATGAAAAAGCTCAACATACTTATGTTGGCCATTGCATCATGAACCTTGGATATTGCCCAATTTGTATTGATCTCTGTAGTGATGCAAATGTTTCACTTTATTTAAGCAAAAACGGTCTTGTTTTATTTTAACAGCAGGTTTGATAAGTCACAGTATCATCCAAAAGATTAATGGACTTTCGGTTGATATGTAATGGCTATTAATAATAATGATTCCATCACCAGCTCTCAGTTGGGCAGGTGGTGATGGCAAATTATAATCCTGATGAGCCTGACGAAAGAGGGTACTGGTATGATGTCAAGATCACAAAAAAGGTGACTTTTGTTGCACACATTATAGACTAGTTTTTTGTTGAGTGTGGTATGTAAAACTTGGACAACTTTGTTGTAATGATTGAAAGCATGATATGTTTCTGTTATTTATAGTATGATAATGTATTTAGACAAGCAAAAGAAACCTAGTGCAATGACATACATGAAAGAGCAGTGCCCAGATTGTACATGTTGTGGTTCAGCTTTATCCTGGGTTCAAATTTGTTTTTGGTTTTGTTTGTGGTACAGTACAGTAATTTAATGATAATGAATTTGAAAGGAAGGAAAATAAAATTTGAACCAAGGGTAAAATTGAACCACAATATACGTATAGATACTAATTACTATAAGCTTAACTTGATCTGTGAACTTTCAAAAAGGAACTTCAACCCCTTAAAATTAAATTGATTGTTCTTACTCAACTGTACAACCGAACTTTTAGAGTCAAGCCCACCACTACTTAATGGTCGATGTAAGTGGACCAAATCTAGTAATAACTTACAAACAACCTCAAACCAGAAACAACCCTAACCTGAATAGAGGTATTTCTCTACTAATAATTCATTATTGTGTCCCTTCATTGCAAGTTTTTCCCCTTTTTTTCTCTTAGTATGATGGTCCGACAAGGAACACTAGAGAGATTTATGCCAGTTTATTGTTTGGGTGAGAAAGAGAACTTTAACTCACTGTACAAACTGCAATTTTCATTTTCAAGCGGAATATTATAACCTCTTTCTTATCAGTTTAAGAAGAGGTTTACAATCTACAGTAGTGTCATTTTCTTTCTTTGTTAGCAGTGACACAGCAGACACTCCAGTCACACAAGAAGTGAAACTAAAATTTATAAATAAGGAGCTTTTCAAGATCGAAGACCCACCAGGTTTCTTGTTGTTGTTTATTTTTTTTATTACTGGTATTTTGTAGTCTAGATAAGAATAACTTCATTTGCTAATATTGTAGGAAACATATCACAGGTTTATAGCTAAAGTAAGTAGAGAAGTTGAAAACTATTTAATTCTTTATTTTATGTCTGTGTGTCCCAAAAGTGGCCCCTTGCATTGAAAGTGTCACAGACCTTTTACTTAAGGCTTTTGACATATTCAGTATTATTGCAATGGAATAATTTTATTAGTCCATTGGTGCAGGAGACAGCAATCTAAAAAATAGGCAAGCATTGCATGCATGTGGCTACTGCATTTATCCATTTATCCAGATATTTCCCACAATTCTTTGCAGTGTTTGAATTGTATTGTGCATTGTGATTGGCTAAATACTAGGCATGCGCTGATTGGCTCCTTCACTCACTCAATCACTCACATTTCCTTTGACATAATTATTAGCTCCTGCATTATTTCGGATGCAGTAGCCAAAGAAAGTGTTTTTGTTCATCCTTAACCCTATCACTTCCAAGATCTGAGTAGCATTTCTCATACATTTTGGTTTCAAACTAGTTTGGAGAATTTGGTGTTAGATCAATTCATGATGTCTGAGTTGATCATTTCTGTGGTTCTCATTAACAGTTAGCCATACATTGTACTGTTCTTGTATGGAGACGCTACATGCTGATCAGTTCTGGAAGTGAAAGGGTTAAATTAAACTAGCATAGTATGATTAAAGCTTAATTGTTAGAAGTATAGATCATAAGTTTATTTGACATGTTGGTTTTTTGTCTCTTTAAGATCCATGCAGTTCAGAGGAATCATCAAGTGATTCATGGAGGAATCCTTCACCTATTAAACGTTTGCAAATCAATTTACTCTATACATACTGTGACTATTATTCTGTACACTGACTGGGTTTTAAATAAGAACTGTAGCAGTAGGAGAATTGTGTAAAGTAAGTGGAGAATATTCTGAAAGTGCTCCACGTCTAAATTTAAAACTAGCTCAGGTCATCTAAATTTTTCTGGAGAATTCTTTTGTAGTAGCTGGGGGATTCTTCGTAGTGGCTGGAGAATTCTTCGATCTCTCATACCTAACGAACACCCTGCACTGACCTTCAAATTCTTCTGTAACATCAGGCTTTTGCAATTGCTAGTTTTAGCAGAAATATCATTGTTTTGAAAGTCATGGTTGATAATATATCACAACAAGTGTATGATAGTTGAGAATTGTTCATGGTAAATCAGTTGTGACAAAATGAACAGGTTAACAGCTGGCTGTATCCAAAACTGTGTCCTCAAATCACAAAAATCTCTGCACTGAATTAACGTCAAAGCTTAGTGGTGAAAAAAAGGCAAGGGTGATGCTATCATGCTTTAATAATTACCAGCTATTAAAATGATATATTTCAATTCATTTTCAGGACAAAACAAACCTGACTGTAGATATTGTAAAGATGACCCTAAGAAATTATGCAAGTATTGTGCATGCCATAAGGTAAGAAATGTGTTTGTTATGCATTATACATTTTGTAACTTTAGTCAACTCACCTGAAGCTAATGTGAATATATGAAAATTCCATAACGTATGTGAACTGCAGCAGAAAGATTTCCTAAGTGAAAGATCGTCTCAGTTAAGTATGAAACTTAAGCAGTTGCAAGGATAAGACCTGGCTTGAATTGGAATCAAACCCATGCCCCTGTGATATCAGTGCAGTGCTCATGAAGTTTGCTCCATCATAAGACACAGATCTCGTTTCTGTTGATTGTGATAGCCATTCCTAAGCATATTTTCCAGGTGTTATTGCCAAACAGTTTCAAGAAATATGAATTTTCCTTACAAAAGCAAACAGATGCTAATGACCTTGGTAACAGAATAGCCATTCTTTTTGCTTTATATTTAATGTAACAAATAATACCAGTAATTATTATATACTTCTTAGTAACAGAGAGTGAGGTCATTACGGGGAAATCTCGGACCGAGGCCTTGATGTATTGACCAAGTGATAGCGAGGTCAGTGCAGTCAAGGCTGATCATGAGGTCTGAGATTTCCTTATAATGACCGAACATACAAGGTTAATAAGTTATTTATTATATGTCCTTTTAAGAACTTGAAAAAGAAAAACGGAAGGGTTTTTCAATATCCGCTTGTGCGTGCAAGAGGTCATTCGAGGTCATGTTCACTGAACCGAAACACACCTGACCATGCAATCAAAACAAGAAGTGACAGAAAAACGATTTGTTTGAAATTGAGACAACTTTTGTCTATATGAAAGGAAAAATATTTTTTTGAAAATTTACATAATGCCTGGTCATTACAAGAAAATCTTGCCTACTCAGCAGCCAATCAGAGCGCACATACTATTGTAGCCATATAATAATGTTATTTACAAGTTTACTTAGTAAATCTAGTCTTGACTAGACCTTTCAGTCAGACTATTCATTCTCATTTGCCAAACCAAATAGTACATTCAGTGCAAAGAACCTCATAGGGAGTTTACACCTGTTGAATATTGACTAAGATGACGTTTGCAAAGGTGATTACATTCAACAAAAAACTGAGACTTCTCAGTTCAAACTATTTACAAGAATGAATACACAAGTACCGGTATATCAGGGGGTATCCACAAATATCCATGAAATATCTCCAGGTGGTATTTTAATACATTGTCCTTACTGTTTTGCCCTGTAACAATTGTATTGCAATGACATTGAGACAGTTTTAAAGACAAAAGTGTCCTATTCAGCTTGTTCCTTTATATTATGAAATTCAAAAGACTCAAGACTTGGTCTAACAGTTACACTTTGTGTATGAACGTGTATTTTCTGTAAGATTAAGATATTTATGAAATCTTTGTATTTACAGTGTGGTGGTAAAGAGAACCCAGCGGATCAACTATTGTGTGATGAGTGTGACCTAGCTTATCACATTTACTGTTTAGATCCACCAATGGAAAAAATCCCTGAAGAAGATGAATGGTTTGTGGAACCCTTTCCTCTTGTTATAATTGATAATCAAATAGGTTTGGGAGACAGATGGAAGCAAGTACTCTTGCAATTGAGCCAACCTTCCCCATGAATTGCTATAGTACCAGCAACCTAGTAAATGAATCACTTAAATCACAGCCACAGTTTGCCAGCTACATGTGCATCCCTGCTAACCTGGCACTAGTTATCTCTTAACCGTATATGTTCTTACAGAGATGACAGCTTTTTAAAAAATGTCTGGCGTCAAAATGCCATTACCTGAATTTAACTTTAATTTTAATTTGCACTCAGTGTAGCAGGCTCAGAAAGTGCCCAATTAGTTTTGGCAGGAAATAGTGGCCATGTGAGAACAGTGCCTAATTTATTCTAATAAGTTCTTTGCATCTTTTAAAATCACAAATTTAAATTGAAAGTTAGATTGACAGTTGTAAGTAGCCATCAAAGAGGTCAAGAATGGACGAACCTTTTGATGGATGCAACAGAATTTGGACCATTTCGCACTTTTGTCTTGAAGTGCTACTTAAGTTGAGCACATCACTCTTATGAACAGGGAAAGTTTTCTTTGTACTGTTTCTACTAAAGTACAGTCAAGTGTCAAATAAAAGTATCCCTGTTCAGAAGAGTGATGTGCTCCTTAAATTAAGTAGCACTTCAAGATGAAAGTGTGAAATTTTACTGGTAACTGTTTTTTTTATTATTATTATTATTATTATTATTATTATTTCCACAGGTATTGTCCACTGTGTAAGAATGATACATCCAAGGTAAATAATTACATGTTCACAGTGAGACGTACTGCCAGCTCATTAATATTGCAATTAGTTAACTTCATGCTAAACAGTCCCTCACAAAACTGAGGCTTTCTACAATTATACCCGTTAGAAATTAAGAAACATTGAAGATGGTATCTAATTAGACAAATAGAGTATTTTTATTTGCTAAGTAATTGAAAGATGCCAAGTTAATCGATACTGTACATTGCAGTAGTGATCAAACTAATAAGGTGATCTGTAACTTAAGAAAGAACTTGCTCATGTCAAACTGTTTTGCACATGTTAAGGAATGGGTTGTTGTTCATCGTGGAAAATGCGATGATAATATAAATTTTTCTTTTGTTGCACAATGTAGTCACGGGATGTTGATTGTGACGTTTTGACTGCTTACTGCTTGTCTTCTTCAGGCTCACCATTATGTAGCTGTGTCGACTAGCAGTAAGCAGTCGAAACATCGCAACCAATATCCAGCGACTACATCGTGTGACAAAAGAAGAATTTATATTATTTTGCACATGTTGTACATTTAATTTTTTTTTTCCTTTGGTTGTAAATTATGTACTGTGACAGCAATAACATTGTTGACCAGTCAGAAGCTGTTTTATTTATTTTGTGTGGATACCAGTCAATAACAGAGCTGAGGTAAGCCAATAAGGTAACTGGACTTTGGCATAGAGGCAGAGAAGGCAGCGTGGCCGAGTGGTTAGGGGCCTGGACTTGTAATCTGGTCACGGTCCCGGGTTCAATTCCTGTCCTGACCACTACCTGGCTATCAAGTATCTGTCCAGTTGCATAGTAAATTGACTTATAATTTGCTGACATATTTAGGTAATCCATGCGGGAGAAAAACTACGAGAGAGCAAGAAAAAACAGAAAATGGCATCTTCCAACTCCACTGCTAACAGGGATTGGGGAAAGGTAAGCCATGAAGAATTACGTATATGCACTTAGACTGGGCAGTTTAGTTGGCCACACTAACTAATAATTATTGAACCACTAATTTATTCGTTTCTTGCAGGGTATGGCATGTGTTGGTCGTACAAAGATTTGTTCTATTGTCCCGCCAAACCACTTCGGCCCCATTCCTGGAATACCTGTTGGTTCGTCATGGAAATTTAGAGTGCAGGTTTGTTTAGATTCTATTGTATATAATATTATGCAGAGTCTGTATATGTGAATTCAACTTTAGGCTTTGTCTCCCACCTGTGACATCACTGAAGTCATCATTGTCTGTGGTAGACCTGCACAAGAATCCATTAACTATAGAGCAGTGCATATACTGAGCTGGAAGGTTCACATCATGGTTTGTTATAGTTATTCATATCGTGTATTTACATCAAGCAAGTTTCAGTAGCATCAGCGACTTGATGACTAAGTTGTAACAGCTTTTTCATGTTTTTTAGTCTTGTCAGTAAAGACACACTTCTCTCAGTTCACCTCTCTGTTCATTTATTGTTGAACCCAACTGTTACAGTTCATTGTACAATAAATGTGAAGGAATAGCTTTTCTATCCATAATTCATTTGTTACGATTCTTTCCTGAGACAGACTATTTGTTCGGCCTTATCACCCCATAGAAATCTTGAGCTAATAATCTAATTTTTTTGAATGGAGATGAGTACTTTGACAATTTTTGCAAAATTTAGTTTCCACAAAAATAAATAATAATGTACATGTATGTTTTGTCTGTTTGTGCCTTAATATGGCTGGTTACAGCTCAACAGTATTGTAGAATACATATATTATTCAAGCTAAAATCAGTTCTTCTTTCCAGGTGAGTGAGGCAGGAATACATCGTCCTCATGTGAGTGGTATCCATGGGCGAGACTCAGATGGTGCTTACTCCATTGTACTCGCAGGCGGGTACGAAGATGACCTGGCAAGTTCCTTTTCCCACATTTGTACCAGTACATTTTAGATTTGTCTGTTGATATACATGTCACTGATCAATGGTGTTTCCCGCTGTTATCCATCAACCCAAAGGCAAAAGCTATACTCTAATGGAACCAGGCCTCATGGTTCAGTATTATGGGGGTAGTTTCTTAAGAAACTGTTGCTGTGTCGGTGTGGAATTGAAACACAAGAATGCACCCTTGATTCATCTTATGCTGGTATAAGTTACTTTATCAACTTGTTTGATTATCCCAATTTCTCATGGTTCAGTGTGTAAAGTACAACGTATATTCAGGATGGGAATAGTGGGGCAAGAAGGGGAGTAAACAGATGAAACTTTCTGGCTGTAGACAAATCTCAGTTCCCATATGCAAGGAAACATAAACATGTCTTCTGATAAATAATGGATTATATTCGATATCTTACAGGTCAAAATTATTTTTAGGTTATTCTATTTTTAAACTTTTTTTAACATAGGTTAAAGTTGCAGCAGGTACAAAACACAGGTTTTCCCGATACAGAAAGTATTCTAAACATTCATTAAGGCTAACCTCAGGACTAATTGGACCAAAGGTTAGCTTCAGTGAATGTTTATGATACTTTTCTGTATTGGTTAAACAATGGCCTGTGACCTGTGTTTTGTACCTGCTCCAACTTGACCTATGTTAAAAAAATCAACCTTATTTGAAAAAAAAATAAGTTTAAAAAAGAATAACCAAAAAATATTTTTGACCTGTAACAGATACCTATATTAATTTTTTTATTTGGAAAGAGACATTTTTTTGACAGGGTTTACAAGACTTTTTCAACAGAATGCACTTGATCATACAGCAGAATTTTTGGGCAAATGGATCATGCCCCGTACAGGAAGTGTCTGACAATGAAGCGTTATTTTATGACTTTCAGGATAATGGAGTAGAATTTTTTTACACTGGTAGTGGTGGTAGAGATCTGTCTGGAAACAAAAGGACTGCAGAACAGTCATGTGATCAAACTTTGACTAAAATGAATAGGTAGGTTAATAGGAGATTGCTCTACCAGATCTTTATCCCCAAGGAACTCCTGTGGAAATGTAAAAGCTTTTATTTTTGTTCTGGGAAAGCTGAATTTGAGTAATTCTGAGACTTCTTTTCCCTTTCTGTATTCACGTTTGTAGATATATTTAATATGGCTGGATTAAATTTTCTTTATTATTGTATTATAGGTCTTAGCATAGAAGGGCCATGCTCAGTGGAATGCTAATCAACCATTACTATGATTATTGTTATTATTATTATTATTGTTGTTGTTGTTGTTGTTGTTGTTGTTGTTATATATCTAAGACAAAACTTGAAAAATCAACCTCGCTATCCTAGGACATAGGCATGGTTAATTCTCTTCATCTGCTTGCCCTACAATGGATTAATATTGTAATTATAGTTATAAGGAGTTGTGCATGTTTGTTAGTTATCTATAGGTGTGAAAGAGTTAAAGTTCTATTATCCTTTAATTCCTCTTTGTGTCTTAACAAGATCCAAACCTGAAACTAACTTTACCAAATATATTGGTTTGGGAAATTGTCAGGGCCCTGGCACGCAATTGTGCAGCACCTCTGAATGACAAAGAAGGAGCAGAGGCCAAGGACTGGACAGCGGGCAAAGCTGTGAGAGTGGTGCGTAAAAGCTGGTCTGAACAATATACTACAGTTAATGCTGTGCATGTCTTGAAAGCCCAAAACTGTTAGACGAATACACTGTATGCTTGAATTGCACTCTATGACTTGCAAAATGCAGAAATTTATATCTTGTTTTAAACTTTTAAAATGGCTAATTTTGTGCATTCAAGAATTGTTCAGAATTTTCCATAAGTCTCACTGTACCAGTCACGCAATTCTTAGATCACATAATAGGTCCCTTGTCAGCTATATGTGATTGTGTCAGAATTGGAAATTTTCATGTGGTTCTGCTAGCTTGCTTTATGTGGTGTCTTGTTGATGGCTGGGCCATTTCAGTGCATTTTTTCTTCATTCAGGTGAAGGCATTTAAACAACTCATTGCGTGAAAATACATGTATTATAAAGCAGCAATTCATTGTCAACATTTTGCAGGTACGAAGTTGCAAGCTAGCCAAACATTCAAAATATGCACCCCAGGATGGAAATAGATATGATGGAATTTACAAGGTCAGTATAGTCTAGACTAAGTGGTTCAGTGACAAGCAATGACGTTTTGGCATGTACAATAAAGGAACGCATTGTAACAGAAGTTGGAGATGAATAACAAGGTTCTATCTCGAGTCAGAAAAAGCAATCAGAGCTTGCAAAAGGTTTATATTCTTGTTTGGTTTACAATAACAGCACACAATAATTACTATTGTGTTCGGTTTTACTTCACACTTGTATATAAAGTCAGTGTCTTTGTTTTGTGGCAGGTTGTCAAGTATTGGCCAGAAAAAGGAAAATCTGGATTCATTGTATGGAGATACCTCTTACAAAGAGATGATGAAGTAAGTTTAGAAAAAATACTATTTGTTAAAATTATTAATAATATCTTCCCATAATTTAAATAGCACTCTTGATTCGAAATACTGGTAGTTATGGTAATAGCACTGACTGGAGTCCAATTCAGTCTGTAATCGTACAAGTGATAACAAAACTGGATGACTGTGCAGCTGGATGATAATATAAATTCTTCTTCTGTCACATGATGCAGTCACTGGATGTTCATTGTGACATTTTGACTGCTTACTGCTAGTCTTCTTCAGGCGATGGGGTCAACTGATTCTGGCTCACCATTATGTAGCTGTGTGGTCTGCTCTGTGCAGCTGGAGTTAATATTTTTTTTTTTATCACAAGTATGATTACAGACCGAATTGGATGACATGAAGTTTTATTACCAATTAATCATAAAAATTACAATTTCTGAGAAAAGAAGAGACAAATGCAAGTTTTGAAAGAAAATATTGTTATTGTTCAAGGGGAAAATTCTTCATTTTGAAGAAAGCCCCAATTAAGGAGTGATGAGTCTGTACACTGTTTCTATGGTGATTGAAATCAAAGTTGTAAATGATTTAAACTACAACTTTGAATGTGTTTGGCTTATTGAACTATCTGATAACAAACTGTCCGATAATGACTTGGCAAGTGAATAGTAGAAAAAAGGAGTTTTTAGCCAATCACATTCAAGGAAATTGTAATTTTTATGATTTATAATGAAAAGGCTTAAAAGTTCTGTCAAGCACCTGCAGTTGGCTAGATAATACATTTGTAACACTGAAGGGGCCATTGCTCCTTTTGATGAAGATTGCAAGTTACTTTGACATTGTATATTGATCATGAAGACAGGAATCATAACAAAGTACCTTCAACTGCGTAATTATTGTTAGCAGTGTAGTTCTAATACAAGAAAATCATGTTTAATAAGTTAAAAACAACAACAACGCTCTAACTCTTGCTCATGGGTTTGAATTGTTTCAGGTCTTATCTTTGCAACTGACCACGTTGCTTACATAACCGCAAGGATCTTTCATTTATTAAATATCTTTCTACTGCCGGGCACATATAATATGAAATTTCTATATAAATATATACATTCATTGCAAGAAAATGATGTTTTTAAGTGAGCAAACTGGTTACAGAATTTTTAAATCAAAATAAAACATCTGTACCTTTTGGTATAATTATCATTTCAGCGTTTGTTTGACAGGATAGTTTGATGGCACTTTTTCGTTGTTTTCAACAGACACCTGCACCCTGGACAAAGGAAGGAAAAAAGTTGATTCAACAACTGGGATTGAAGATGGCTGTAAGGTTCATTTGCTATTATCTCTGATAGTTTTTGTAGGTGGAGATTTCTTTGACAAAATAAATAAGTCATTATTATTATGGCAGTTTAAAACTCCTGAATGCCAGGTCCTAATCACAAATACTGGGCTTGTGAACATAGCCAGTATTATCTCAAAATTTACGAATTTATGTTTGATAGGAATAAAATTGCATAAAACAAATAAAATAAATATCTATCCTAATAATATCTGCTAAGTGCTTATTATATATTATCTCATCAGCAGGGCACGACGAAAGTGCCGTCCGAATTGTCAGCTTCATAGACTGCCATCTTTACTTAGTTAACACACATAATATTGTACTGTCTCACCTCTGTAAGTTCTACAGTGCTATGTATCCTAGTACAGCTGGGATGGCCTAGGGTCCACAGCACTTGCCTCTTATCAATGTTGCTTGGTTCAGTTCACAGAGTCGGCATTGTAAGGTTGCCAGTTGGTACTTGTTCTTGCTCTAATGGTTTTTTCTGTAGGTAACCCTGGTTTTCTTCCTCAAAATTAGAATTCAGTCTAGAATTGTCGTGCTGAGGACTAAGCCTGCAAACTACTTGAGGCCAAGGTGGCTATGCAATAAAATACTGCCCTCATATTTGTATTTCTGGTCTGATACCAGTGATATGTGTGTTCTGTTGTGAATATCCAGTCAGTAGTCATAATTTGGTGTGTTTGATTGTTACTTTTAGTATCCAGAGGGCTTCTTAGAAGCACAGGCCAAGAAAGAGGAGCAAAAAAAGAAACAACTTGAAGATAAAGAACTAGACAAAGAAATAGGAAAGAAGAAAGGGAAAGGGAAGAGAAAAAGAGATGGAGGTAGATTATTCTGTGCAAATAAATGGATCATGCTGACAGGCAACCTAATCCATTACTTTTAGTCACTAGACATGATGTTACAGTATGTTTTGGTACTGAGACATGCATCCGATAAAGAAAGAAATTAAAAGGATACTATTTCTTGACATTAGGAGAAATTTACAAATTGGAATAATTTCAATATTTATTTAAATTGATGCACTCCAGAAATAGTCCCCCAAATTTTAAAAAAACTCAGAATCTTTTGAAAGCCAAGTATACCTGTTTAAAAGTATTACTATACTAACTTCTATTTAATGTTATGGAATCTTCTGAGTTGAAAAGAAACATAGCTGTGGCTCATTTGTTGTTTACCTTTTGGTGTTGATTGGCACGTGTGAAAGATCAACCAGACAAGTCTATTTAGTAACTTCTTGTGTAGGACTTTTGTGTAATATTCGATTGAACTTTAAGTGGCAATCAAGTATCCTAAAATTACATCTTCGTAAAATATAGCTTAGTGATTTTGATTTTATTGTAAAATGTAAACTAGTCTTATAGGATTATTGTTATTATAGATGAACCCAGCCCAGCTAATTTGCCACCATCCAAAAAGAGGAACTACTCTTTACCAGAAGAGGCTAAAACATTACTAGCTCAAGATACAGCCAACAAGAATCTCTGGAATGAAGTAATATCTGAAATGTTTGATTACACAGTAAGTGCTGTAGTAAGTGCTGTAGTACTAACAGATGCCCTAATGCTGTGGACAGGAAGCTTAGGCACTGTTTGTGAGTTTACTTCTGTCCGTTACTGTAGTTTACATCCTATGATCTATCCTAGATCAAGTTCTTTATAGAAATGAGGGCACTATTATCTGATTTTTTACAGTAGTACTTTAACATAACACGTGACATTGTTTTAAAACAGACTGTAGTTTTGCTTAAAATAAAGTGCCACTTAAAAGCACAAAAACTTTAGTCCATGAAGTCACTTATAACATTGTAGTCAAGATCAAAAAAATGTTTGGAAAGAACTTGCTTTAGCATTCATCAATGTTGTCCATTCCAGCTCATATAATGATTGTTCTTGCTTTGAACCTGTTCACATGTACCATCTGCTATAATTCAGGGCTCCTATTAACTGTATACATGTAGTGTTGAAAATTTAAAGATCTCTGTATATAAAAGATAGTGATCTAGAGGATAGTACAGAGATGGATTCTGGCATTAACCCTTTAAATCCCGAGGGGTCTCCCTTTTACAAGTAAAATTGTCTAGCATTTGCGAGAGTAAAATCTATAAAGTCACTTTTGGGGCTAAAAGGGTTAAGAACTTTTATTGCTGGTTTACTATTGCCTTTTGGTACAGTTTCAATGAACTGATGAAAAGTTTCCTCATTTTCACTGACTCATTTCCTGTGGTTCACAGAGTTTCATTAAAAAGGTAGAGGAAGCATTCACATGCATCTGTTGTCAGGATGTTGTTTGTCAACCAGTCACTACAAAATGTGTCCATAATATATGCAAGGTGAGGTTGCAAAATATTTTTTTTCTTTTTATAACTTCAGTGAAAGCCTGTAAAGTGCCATTCACTATTTAATTTTGCTTTTTTTCTTTGAACTGACCAAAGTTATATAATATGCAGCCTTTTTGTACATTAGTTGTGCATTCCTGTAGAAGTTTGAATGATTCCCACACTTGATGTTATTGTTTTTGCCAGGTTTGTCTACAGCGATCTTTCAAAGCTGAGGTATTCTCTTGTCCAGCATGTCGGACAGAGCTTGGCAAGAACTACAAAATGACGATCAACACATCTCTAGATGCTGCACTCAACCATCTCTTCCCTGGCTACAGCAAGGGACGATAGAAAACCTCTTGCCACTGTTGTTGATCATTCAAATGACTGTTCACACATATTAGCACCCTAAGTGCCCTCTAGAGGTGTTAGAGTGTCTGTACCAAACTGACCAACATTATGCACTTTGTTGTTGCCTCTGCCATTCTCTTTGTTTTTCTGCTAATTTGAATAGTTTGAAAAGTTGGATCTGTTTTCTGCAAATTCCCAGGTTTAAACCAGTGCAGTCATTTTAGCCTGTCCTTAACTTCTTTAATGTCCATTTGTAGACTGTATAGTGGAGATTAAAACAAAATAGTTAGCCCTCTGTGAAATATTATTATAAATTGGTTTGACTGATTGATTGATTAATGAATGCATTAGTTTCTTCCAGCTTACATTTTGAGCTTGCTGTTTCATACTCCATGTAAAGGAAACACAGAAGAACAAAGCATCTGATACAACATTGCGTTCATAACATTTCCCTTTCAGTATTAATTTTCTTTGATACTGAAACATCTACATGTAATTTTAGCCATTTTTGATGTACATTTTAAACAATTTTATATTTTATTTTTTTAATAAAGACATGTTTAAAGAACATGCTGTGATCAAAATGACTGTTTAGTGACTAGTTAACTTGGCTTCCGGGTCACCTTGATTTTAACCCCCAATCAGTGTCATATTTTGTTCATATTGTATAACTGTGGAACACCATATGCAATGTAGTTTTCACTAGTAGTCTTACCTCCTTGAGCAGTTTAAAATCATTTTTTTGAAGGAGTATGTATGTCTTTTAATGTCATTTTTTCATGTGGACCTGTTTTGTGTTTGGGTTATCTCAGTCTTGGTCCATGTCACAATTATTTGATCAACTTTTAGATTGTTTACATTTCTATATTTTTCAAATTCTTTCATTCCCTTGATAGCAAAAACTCTATTGTCCAAATTCTAGGTGAAATTTATGTAGTTTCACAAATAAACCATTGTTTCTTGTGGACTTTGTCTAGGTTAAATTGAAGAAGTAGCTTAAATTATCAACATTGTTCATCCCTGATTATCATTTTCTCATCACCTGTCTTTATCTTGAGAATAAAATGTCATGCAATGCATGTTTTGACTGATCAAGTGACATGTATAGTAACACTTCAAGCGCACAGCCTGTCACCATTTGCTTGCTTTAACTATTACTGGTACTTACTGTATTTCTATAACACTTCACACAAGCATTTTAATGAGTTCAATTTGGAAACTCAAAATCTCATTTTTGCAAAACATAATTAAACTACTTCAAAAATACTGTTTATTTGATATTATGAGTCACATAGAGCCAAGGTTGGTGGAAAATCAAACATGGGCAGGGAGTGGTTGAGCTACATGTATATGCTTAAAATGTATGTAAAGGGGCGTGTGGAGCAGGTAAGCTGGACACACAACATTTAAACCAGTTACACAGTATGTTTTCTGCTTTTTTGCGGCAAATCACTAGACATCAACACCTTAAAAAAAAAACAAAATCACAAGACATCAACACTCCCTATCCTAAATCAATTACACTTTCATTTTACTGAACCCAAGTTTGCATCCGATGTTTTCTAGCCAACATCCTAACATATTGTTTTCGTACAGACAACCAGACATATTCAAAGAAATCTGGAAAATGATACCAACTACTACTAACCAGTTCTTTTAATATAAATTTGTTTTTTTCTTCCTGTCCTGTATTAGCTCAGTACATTCAGCCTGCTATTTAAGGCTTTTTCCTAGTTAAGAAGTACATGTGGTACCATAAAGTAGCTATTCCCCTCTAAAATTTCCTTTGACAAGGCTGCTTGTATTCTCTTGCACAGGTTCTACATAAGGCTGTGGGGAATTTTTTTTTTTCAATCCAAATTGAGCATTGCTGTTGAAAAGAGCAGTCTTAAAATGAGCTGTACGATAATTTTTGATGCATTCATCTAGCAAAAGGAAAAAGCCACAAGGATGACAGTAGTGATCCAAATACAGATATCCATGCTCTTGATGAGAACATTAATGTTTCTCAGTAAGATATATGTTTAATTCTGAGAACATTGACAGTGCTTCAAGGGTTTGCTTTTCATCCATTGAATTCAGCAGTTTGACGAAGTCAGCATTTTTCTTGAATATCCACAAATGAACCAGACATGGGCTTGATTCACAATCAGTTTAATGAACAATGTACATCCATCTAATGTTACAGTCAGGAATAAAAGGTACAAGAATATGCCAGTGCACAAGCAACAAGGTGAAAACCTTCCTCAAGGCTCCAAGGGGAAAATGATGTCACAGCTGTCTTGACCCTTACTGTAATACCTACCAATTACCAAATACATTTTGGAATACAAATTTTAAGTCTACATCTACAAAACACCTACACCAGAATTCAACCCGGACAATGCAGACTACTGTCTCATCAAGTGTGGGTTTTTAACACTGTAGAATTAGCTATATGTTATGCATAATAAAATGAGATGATCCCAACTCTTAAAAATCTGTCAAACGAAACTTAACTCCTCATGTTATGAAGTTCATGTTACGAATCAAACTTTTAACAAGACTTGCAGAATAAGTTCAGCTGTGAAAACTGCAAGGATAATTGGTGTCCAGTGCTTTAGCAAACATTGAAGATCAAACTATTTTGAGTGGTTCCACAAAATGATCACATTCCGTGAATGCCTTTTGGACTATAAACAAACAAAAGATTGCAGAGAGAGTTGTGATGGTCATGTTGAGCCTTGCATATATGGCCACCACAAAATCCCCAACAGCAAACACAGTTGAATCTGCTGACCATAACAATGATAAATTCTGCACATTTACACATTTACGTAGAGTTCACAGTCTTTGGTTATGTATGCCATATAAACATTTTGAAGTCGGCTCAGAACCCAATAACAGATGTTGAAATACAAATGTTCCAGTTCTCTAAAATTCCAGTGACATTTCACAGATAGACTCTTGTAAGAGGTGGCACAGAAACACAACAAAATTAAAAGATGCTGGGAAAACAGCCTTACTCCACTGAGGATCAGATGCAACTCTTTTTGCAGATCTAACTTGAGCCAGATAAAACAACGCAGGCCAATCAGCAATGATAGTTCTGTTCTGTGATCACAAAGCAGGAAATACACAAAACAATGAAGTACATGTGCGACAAAATACTTCAACCACATACAAACTTATTTTAGCCACTGCCACGGATTACAAGAATAACCAGATGATCTTCTTTCGATGGTTCAGGTGACAAATGTGGAGCAATACGCACCAAATGCTCATGTGAAAATTGACAAGGAGGAAATGCATGCATTACGCCCACATCATCCTTACTGGTGGCTGGGTTTCCAGGAGACACAGGAAGATTTACAACAGCCGCAGCCTGTTTTGACTTGAGATAGGTCATTAGATTCCTTAATGGTCGATGCTGCAGTGATTCCTCAGAATTCAAATCTTCAGGAAGTGGTGTCTGAACACCAGGCAAAGCAAGCAACAAGCAATGACCACTAGCTCCAGCTGTGTTAATCCTACGCGTAACCTCTTCCAATTTTGGCTGGTCCAAACGAAGTCGCTGAGTAATCCGTAAAATGGAACTCTGTGATGGCCCAGATCCATCAGAACGAAGCAACGAGTCTGCAACTTCAGGATTTCCACCAATAAAATGCATACGCACAGGAAATGCACTATTCTTGAGAATAAGTGAACCACGCCAAGCTACCGCAAACCTCTTAACCAGATCTTGTAAGGTTTCTGTTCCTGCAGAAGTTGACGTTTGATTTTCTTGTCCACTTAACTGCTTTTGCTGAACATCTTTAGTAGAGTCTTCTTTTCCATTCGGTGAATTCTTGTTGTTGTGAGCATCCACACTGCTCCTTGTCTGCTCAACACCATCATTTGATCCATTTCCATGGGAACAAATCAAATGACTTTCCTGAGAGTTAGAACGATGTCGCCGATCTGGAGGTGAAGTATGACGTGACAAGTTAGTATGGTCTGGAGAAGGAGTTCTAGTTCTTGGGCTTCTGTGACGCTTAGGGGGACTCAAATTGTCCCAGATTTCTTTGGTCCGTAAAGGTGATGGTGCCCTTCTCTTCCTTGCCCTTTCATTGTCAATTTCCCTCTGAGACAAAGGTGAATGATCGTAGATTGGATAGTCATCAGAAGGAGGGCCCCGCTGTCTGTAACGCTGCTGTCCCCTGGAGTTCCTATCTTGTGGCCTCCTATCCCAATCCTCAGCCTCATCAACACGCATACCACGTTCTTCCCTCGACCAACTGTTTGAAAAAGATCTCTGAGGTGGAGCAAGGTCATGCTGCTGACGTTCAATATCACGGTTATAGACATCGTGGTCACCACGCCAGTTTCTAAACTCACTTTCATCGCGACGGTATGGCGACGGTTCCCGCTTTCTTTCGCCGTAAAGCCGATCACTCTCGTAGTTCCTATCTCCCTGTTCGCCCGGATACAAGTCGTCATCGATCCTGCTGTCAACGTTGTTAACTCGGTTTCTCGGAGGACTCGGAAGCTGTCGCAGACGAGGATCTTGTAAATGGTCCTTATCAGCAAAATCTATCTTCAACCGCCGATCGCGACGACCAAGTGGAAAACCACGCATTTCACGAGCCGCAACAGAAGCCGCATCCAAACTGTCGTACAAGATGTAAGCATGGTCGTCGCCTTTCTCGTAGTCTATCTGCCTAATGGCTCCAAAGCGATCGAACTCGCGCTCCAATTCAGCTATAGACGTCCAAAGCCCTAATCCACCCACCCACAGCCGGGTAGTTTGTTGACTTTTTCCGTAACCAATTTTAACGCGGTTACGTCCGATTATTTCACCTTGCATTTCCACTCTCGCCTTCGCTGCGACATCAAGGTCTGCAAATTTCACAAAAGCGTACGTGTTTCCTTGACCACGAGCAGGACGCTTTATGTCAACATCTAAAACCACTCCAAACCTTTCGAATGCTCGGCGTAGCTCGAGGCTAGAGATGCTGGTTTCCAAGTTTCCTACAAACAAGGTTCTCGTGGCTTTCGGATCGTCTTCGGGCGGAATATACTCCCGTATTTGATTTTGCTGCCCATAAGAACCGCCGCTTCTGTAGTTTCTCCGATCGTTGTCTCCACGACTCCGATCCATATCGTACTGAGGGTTACTTCGCTGAACTCGGCGAGTTGGAGACAAGGATCGATTGTAACTCTGCTGGTACTCGTTGGGACTAAAACTACGACGTGACGTCCTTTCGTGAAAATCGTATTCTACATGCGCTGGTCTGTCGAAAAATGCAAGTCGTCCACGACGTTCAATAGCTCGCTTTGCTTCTCGAGCATCATCGATGTTTCGGAAATACACAACTCCATAGCGGTCGTCGTCTCGTCCAAACAAGTGCACGCTAATGTCGCCGTTACCGAACTTTTTGAACTCGTGAAATATTTCTTCCTTCACAGACTGGTCCACGATGTGGTTCGGTAGATTTAAAAGTCGAATTTGAGGTTCAGATTCCCGATCAGATCGCTTTCGCTGGTTTTGGTAATTGTTTTCGTTTCGCAAATTCATATTTGAGCTGTGTTTGTACGTCCTAACATCGACTTTTCTAGTTAACGAAGTCCGGCGTATCGGGGAACCACTATCCCGCGCGCTGTCCGGGGAAGACAGTCTTTCGCGTAGCCCGTTATCATCGAATTCTCCTCGAGAGCGAACTCGTTTACTTTTTGTTAGCGTCTCTGAGTCAGAAGACCTCTTCATGACCATTATTTGTCCGCCTCCTCCGGAAAAACATATAATGCACTTTGTACAATCACAAATCCAAGATGGCGGTCGCGAAACTGCAAGAACACGATGACGTACACGTGGGGTACAAATATGCTAAGTAAAGAGAATTCGTTACTGGATCAACTATTTTCGGTGTTCTTGTTGTAGGATTTACACACGAAATGATGCAGATTTTCGGCTCTAAAATAAACAGAAAGCTACCAAAGTAATTGGAAACAGGGAAGTCGAAATGAGAAGAGATAGGACGGAAACAGGAGTTAACCAGTTAAAGAGAATGTAGCATGGCCCAATTGATAAAATTGCACGTTCTTACTACTGCAATTTTACACCAATGGTGTTTGAGCATTTGATCACAAAGACCAGCTCATTCCAGATGGCTGATGGCACTTTTACTCGCCTAAAGAAATAAGGAAAAGGATTAAAACATAGAGTTTTCGTGAAAAACGAAATAATTTAAGCGATTCTAACTATTACAGCCAGATTTTAATATTTTTGTAAGGTATTAAAACTCACCGAATGGATACAGCTACCGCAGATTTTTCAAAAAGAGCAAAATCATTACAGCTGCTCGAAGGCTTGGTTATGCAAATTACTCCAAGAGGTTGAATGTATCTGCAAGGGTCAACCCAATAAAAATTCCACGTAGGGGAAATCGAAAGATTTCTCATTGAGATCAGCAAACAAACTCTGTCCTGATCCATGGACAGCGATCAGGATCACGCATGGAGTATGTTTCCCATGGAGGAAAAATCTGTTTCGCCATGTGTTTCTTATCCAACACGTTTTGTGTCATTATTATTAACATTATAGTATTTTTATATTTTGTTTTATGCAGTTGGCGGAGTAGCGAAACGTTGGAAACGAGAACTGCTACCCTTTCGACACGGGAAATTGATATTACAGCGTTTACTGGCCGGAGACCGGGAAGTCTGTTTGCGATATGAATTCACTATATTTGAAGAAAGGAGAAAAAGATTTCATTAATTATTTCCGCTGAATTCAGGCTTTGTTTCACGCAAAATATCACTGTGTTAGAATGGAAAGAGTATGAAGCTCTGTTAAAACCGCTGCCAGTTATGTTCAATGTGTGACCCGGGGCTAGCTAACCCTGACATGAAGTATTTGAAAGTCTTGAAAAACAGGACTGACCGAGCAAAGAAAACTACAAACAAGGGCAATATAGGTTATATTGATAGCGGCGAGCACAAAGCGAGAACGAGTAAAAAGAATATCGAGACCATATAACTATGCATTACTGTGACCTTCAATAAGAAACAATGCAAGGCGAGTACATGAAATACGACCAAGTTTTTTTTTTCTCGTTCCCGTGTGCCTATTTCCTTCACGTTCATTTTAATGAGAACCATGGCATTAGAATAGAAAGCTCAGGGAGTTTTCTCGTCTGTATAGCTTTTGATTGTGTGCAACTTGTGCTTTAAAAATACTTAATGTCCCAATAAATTTGCGCCTATGCTTTTGCTTATGCCGTCGTAGTGAAAACTGAAACGAATCAGCCAAAAATACCAATTTGTGAACAGGACGAACAATCAGTATTTAACTTTGCTTCTTTTGCGTGTTTTCAAACAAACCTCGGACGCTTTTCGGCTCCCAAGAAACCAAAAAACCCCTGCGGCATAACTTTTTTTCCTCAATGGACACGAAACTTATTAACACGTCTGAAAAATTTTGATGTCTAGAACCGGAGTTTCATTGTTCTTAATACTTACATGTACTATTTACTGAACTCGCATTTAAAGCCCGAAAAGAAAATGTTCGCCTGAAATCCTTAAACTCTATATCACGGTTTCGTATCGCTTTCAATTTTTCTTTGCTTTGCCCATAGCGTGGGGGTGACACATCTAAGTGACCCAAAGACAGTGAGTTTGAGATGTGGTTGCTAATGGAAATAATTCAGTAACTGGTGGCGTATCTTCCGTTTCTCATACTGAACAATCTCCACTGAAAGAGCCGGGATAAACTGCAATTAGTTCCCCAAAGAAAAAAATAAAGCTAAAGGCAGTTCCTCGCGATTCTCTGACAACAAAAACTTGTCAGCTGCAACTTACGATCGACTGGATCATTTTTCATCCTCAACACTGAAAAGCCAAAGACGCTTTTATACGCACAGATTCGTAATATTCAATGAGTGAATCAATTAACGTTAAACATAATTTTCGTTTTAGGGTTTTAGAATGTTTAAAGCGATCATCCCAAAATTATACTGATATTCGCACTGACATTCAAATCCTAGCAGTATATATGTGCACGCAGGATGTTTGTCGTATGAACTTTGTTTGGCCTTGCTCCCATGAGCTCAGTGGTAGAGCGTCCGAACTAGTAATCAGAGAGCCATAAGTTCGACTTCTAGTATCATCTGGTACGGTAGAACTTGAATTTCCGTTTTCCGAACACAAAAATCGATTTATCAAACGGGTTGAACCTGCAAGCTGCACGGCCGTGAGATAACAGGGAAGTTGGTGTTTTGAGCGAAACTACATAAAAAATATATCTTCCCATAATTTTAACAGGCTCAACTTATACCATATGCATCTTCTTCATTTTCAGGAAATATTGGGGCATGTGATAAATACTTTGTTGACAAAGCTTACTTTGTACACTGGGCCTCTATACAGGCTTTACAATGGTTTTCATATAGACGGCCGGAATCTACAATCCGACACCCAGTTTTAGAACGCTCGTGTTCTGCTTTGTCAATAATTGACACATATAATAAAGTTGGTAGGGAGGTCCCCAATAGGTTTGGCGGCATGCGGGATTTGGGTTTTTTTCGTGGTGATTTGCGGGATTTTAGCTCAAATCAGTGCCGGGAAGCGGGAATTTCAGTTGCGAGTGGGAGCGGGATTTTATGTTTTTATAGGGTTGGGATGCGAGATTAGCAAAGGAAACAGAGCGGGATACGGGATTTGAATTCCAATGTGACTTCATCGTAAGCTGACCAGCGCAAAAACCGCAAGCTGGCGGAAATGAACCTTTCGTGCACATAGCTTTGTGTCAGGTTTCAAGTAATGAATGGCAACGGTTCTGTACCCTGTCACGACTCTGTAACGTTTCCATTATCGCTTACACCACGTTACTATCAGATCGTATGAGGTCTGTATTTAGTCCTATTGCGTTAATTATTATTTAACAAGTTATTCATTAGCGCTAAAACGTCTTTGAAAATAGGGCGGGATTGGGATTCCCGAGTAAATCAAAGGCATCCTGTGGTGAGCTCGTGGAATAAGATGTTGGGTCAGGGATCTTATTTTGCGAATTATCAAGCGCAATACACTTTTCTGAATTACGATTTCATTTCTTTGTTCTATTTTGCTACCTTGAACTTGAGACGATCGAGAATCGATAGAATATTTTCTATTGTTTACGCATGACATCCTGATTCCCTGACCATACCGATATCTCTCCACGAGCTAAAAATGGCTACGTGTCATGTCCTGCTGCACGTTTCCGAACCCGAACCGAACACGCAAAGATCACGTGAGTTCCGAATATTCTATTGTTTACGCCTGACTTCGTGATTTCCCCATCCACCACAATAGCTCTTGAGCTGAAGCTCCACGAGCTAAAATGGGCGGGATGGCGAGAAAGTGATGGGGGGGGGGGGGGGGAGGTGGGGAATTTTCAGCTTGCACGAATTTTTTTTTTCGCTCACTGTTTGTACAGGAATTTTTTTTTCAGGCGAACCCCTCTGAAGGAATTTTTTTTACTACGTGTGAAAAAGTCACAATTGGACCTTCCTTCTGCATGAACTTTTTTTTTACCTTCTTCTTTGCATGAATTTTTTTTCTTGGCATTTTCCCTTGCATGATTTTTTTTTGGTTTTTCCCCACCCCCCCCCCCCCATCACTTTTCTAATGGTCCGTCCCTAACATGAATAAAACGGGTGGGAAAGCAGGATTTGAGAACCCTATTGTGAACCCTCGGTATGGAGTTCTCATCATCAACTCATATTTCTGTGGTCTAAACCACGCGTTCTGATGGCCAATCGGTGTACAAGAATTAACTACAATCTGCAACAAAATTAGTTGACACATTAGTTGACTCTAACCCTAACCCCCCTTGAACAATTTCTTTTCCGTGCAAAATACCCATACTATTTCTATCTCCATCTAAATGAGCGTCAAAACCTCCTTCTCCATTTCAATGTTACCTGTTTGTAGTATAACATACCAGGAATTACGAGCCAATATTGTTTTTGGGGGAGGGAGTGAATTGGGCTTCCCAGGAATGCCAAAAGGGAGAGCAATCGTGTAATAAGGGGTAGAAACGGTGAATGTGTCAACAATTTTGGTTGCTGATTGTAGATTATAGTAAAGCCGCCAGCCAACACGTTTTAACACTTACAAGATACAGCAGTAAAATTCCCTCTCAGAATATATCACACACTTAATTTGTATGGGTAACTGGTGTTAGTTTAGCTGTTCCAGGTCCTCTGATGGTAAGGGGTGTGCATAAGGAAAATCAGGGAATAAGGAAGTGGGGGACTGGGCTGGGCTCTAACTTTTTACCCACTCTGCCTGATCAGGTTGGTCACCCTTTACCATCAATGGACCTGAAACAAGATTTGGTTTCTTAGACTCAAATCAACGACGTTGTCGACAATACAGAAATTTGTAAACTCACAATACGTTCCTGTTACACATGTAATAGATTTCATTGTCAAATTTACAGAGAAATATGGTGACTAACTGCATGGATATAAACTTCAATAAAATTTTGGAAACATCAAGTTTTCAACAGTGATATGCACCATATTTTGTATTCAACACACATCGTCATAAACCAGTATTCAAAAGTGGGGACAGCTCTAGTAAACACTATTTCTAGATCGTATCTCCTATTGGTCATAAATAAAAACCATCACACCTGTTTATCACATGATCTCACTGTTTAATGTGATACCTTGATTAACCTCCAATACAAGGAAAACAGCTGCCTAACGAAGTACTTGAGGGGTTGCAAAAAAAGAACCAAAATAGTTTTAGTTCACCTAATTTCACAACATCTACAATCATATGACTTATCCACTAAAACCATTGCCCATCACTTTTCTGTTTGGTGTGGATATAAGATAAGATACTTTTACCAAGTTTTCATTGGCCCTCAAAACAAGAGATGACCATGGAAAGTTAAAAATAAATAAATCAAACAACATGAACTTGATCCCATACCATCCACATCTGAGCCTTGATAAAAATACTGTTATTATCTAACTGTTAAACAAAGTTACAATTTAATTTCTAATTCTACGCACAACACCATATCCAAACCAACACAGCATGTAAGGATAATAAATTGGGCCAAATACATACTTCTATCTCATGGCATGTATGGCCCTATGTGCACTCCTACTGAAAAAACAAGTGCAAACAAATTACCTGTATGAATGCCCCACAAACCTGCGAGATGCAGTTGCTGCAAAATGGGAAAAATAGGAGAAAAGCAGCAGTACAATAAAGTCGTTATTGACTGACCTACATGTAAGTCAGGCTTGATGGGAAAATATTTGGCTCTCGGTCATATGCATAACACACAAACCTAGCTGTTGTCAGTCCACAGATTATGACCTCAACCAAATATTTTTCTGTTCAGGCCTCAAACTCATGAAATAAGTATAAAGTACTCAACTGCCATTCTGTCTCACTGATAACTGTAAGCTACTGCCACTCAGAACAAATGTCTTGCTAAAGTACTTAACAGTAATGGACAGGGTGAACTGTGTTGCTCACATCGAAAAGTAATTACTTCCTTTATTCATAGTATGTACCCTCTCAATTATTCTTTATTGCTACGATTATGGCATTAAACTAAATATAAACTTAGCAAAACCAGCTTAAAACAGAGGCTTGGTCAAATAAATTTGTAGCATTTTTCTGCACACAGTAAGGACGTGCTATGCCTAAAATTGTTGGCTCTTTGCAACTGTTTGAAGAAGAAATGATACTTGAAACAAACAAACCCAGTTATATCCACCCATGTGCTGCAAGATGCTATACTGTTGAGGTCCTCTTCCCAAATATACAAAATTACTTGTAATTGTGTTGTGCAATGTACTTAAGACAAATTCTTTGATTCTCAGTAAAACCACATGATACAGTCGTTGCTTGTTCCCACTATCTCAAAACAAGAATGTAAACTGCAGTTGAAAGGCATGTAAGAGCTACTGCCCAGTGTAATCGAACTCCAATAACTGCAGCTGTAAGGAGACAAATAAAGATTTCATTAACAAGCCATACTAATTATAAAAAGACAAAAACATAAGTTGACCTGGTCAGGAGAGAAAAACTATGATTGTTAACTACCTCACAGTCATGACTTTGATATAACAGATCTAGCCTTAGTTGCATCATATGGGAGCTTTTACAACACATGACAATGATGGTGACAAGTACAACACCAAGGTGCTACTAGAATTGATGAGCAAGGGAAATGTAAAAAATAGAAGGCAAAAAACAGTCTGGTATGTTTCTCTGCCATCTTCTTTTGTTTTGTTTTGTTTTATTTTTTTTGCCACAAAAATTAGATATATTGCAAAAAAGATTTACAGAGAAAAAAAAAACATCTAGGACACGAGGAAGAAACAGGGCAAGCCCCAATTGACATCAACCCCCAACAATATGTTACAAAAATATAAAATATACGACACTTAAAAATAATACACATAGAAAAAAGGAATGTTGAGAAAGGAAAACTTATTGTGGCCGATGCATACTTAACTTATTTACATAATATTTGTTGCTAAGTTTCTTGAATTGATGAATTGAGTTGATTGAGCTATTCTTAAGATGACTGGGGAGACTGTTCCAATTTTTAACAGTTCTGGGAAAATATGAGTTTGAAAAGTATGCCTGGCTGTGGGAAGTGTTTAGACAGAAATCAGCTGGGTTGAAATTACAAAACAATAGAGTGAAATTATTACTTTAGAAGATTTCTCATAGACGTAAATGTAAAATGGTATAATTGTGGTTGAAATGCAAATGGTAACAACATAAATATTCCAAATTTTAACACATTCACTCATGTACCAGCCAGAACCAGACATATGACATATCGACTGATATATCTGCCGAGATATCGGCCAAGTGTTAGTCGACATATTGTCCGACTATCGGCCGATATCTTGGTCGATATAGCGGCTGACACGGCTGATACGTTGACCACTGACTGTCGGTGGAATATCGGTCGCCTGTCGGTGGTATATCGGTCAACTGTCGTATAATGTAAGTCAAAAACTTTGACTGCCAGTGTCAGATGTATAAGTTGTGTGCATTTCATCATTTTTTGGTCAACCTTAAAATTTCTGAAGGCTTTATGTTCATATCATTCAGCCGTTGTCAAGCAAAACACCCAAGTGAAATACTTTATACAAAGAAGCCTCTGAGAAGCAGGGGGTAGAACAGGAATATCTGTGTTGCTCAGCAGACGTTACTAACGTAGGTTAAATTACGTGTGCAACGCAGGCTACAGTCACTAGTAGCTAAGTATCAGCTAAGTATTGGCGGAATGTCAGTGGCCTATCGATCAACACATTGGCCGACAATCAGACAACCACTCTCGGTCAACATATAGACTGACATATCAGTCGAGTGTCGGGTGATATATCGACCGACACTCGACCGATATATCAGCTGATATGTCAACCGTCATATCTCGGTCAATATATCGACTGAGTGTCAGTCGATATGTCGACCGACGTATTGGTCGAGTGTCGGTCGAAATGTCGGTTGATATGTCGACCGAAATGTCAGTTGAGGGGTGCACAAAATACACATGATCCGAGATTTCTCCAGTGTAACGAGTTACTTAAAACTGTTCTTCAACATAACTTATTTTTTAAGCAAATGACATTTTTCATCCTTAAAAATACATTAATTTGGCCTTCAAATCTCTCTCTTTACACATCAGTATACAGTAAACACCAATTACTCCACAAATTGAGAATTCCAATAATCTTACTCGAGCACTCTTTCCTGGTAAAAGCAATTACAATGTTCACAATAAGGAAAGCACCACTCACCTTTATAAAACACTCCAAAAAAGCCTTTCTTTTCAGAGAGGAAAAATGACTTAAGTCGTGGCACTTTTGTTATATAGGCACATGTACAGATGATCAACAGGGCTAACACTAACAGGCCATCAATGGAATAGACTGACAAGATACAAAAATGGTCATACTGTTAATGAGCACATGATTCTATCTATAATCAAATGTATTTGTTTTGATTGGTAGAACCACTGCTGCTGAGGCTATTCCCTTGAATAAGAAGGAAGACGTTTTTGCAAGTACAGTCTCTATTTACCCACGTTTATCAATAAGTTCATGTGGGGAGAGTTTTTAAACTTCTGAAGATTTACCTAGTATTCCATTGGTTGGGAAAAAAAAACTAAAAGAATACACTGTGTTACAGACACTTCACCTGCTTCTCAAGTGTGTCTGTGTGTTTTTCAGAGAGAGCAATTATATGCAATGCCAATACATGTAAGCCTATTTTTTACTCTGACATGCATAGAGGTTCTTTTTAAATTAAACCAAAAATATAGACTACAAATGAAACAGAGAATAAATGCAACCAGTGATGCTTCAACAGGGAACTGGAGAACAGGAAATTGAGATCATGAAATGAGTGGATAAGGCGAGTAACATATCATATCATATCATGAGACTTCATTCATTTATACAAATCTACATACATAATCAAAGTAGGACTATGGTGAACTCGTGGATATGTTTACAAAACAGAGAAAAAAGAAATAATTTAAAAATTAACGAGGTGTTTTTTCAGAGTTGTGATTGAATGAACTTGAAGATAATTTTAATAATCTATAATCACAACATAAAAGTGACCAGGGAGCGGAGTAGCTTTTTGAAATAAACATACACTGAGTACATGGCGCCAATCATTTGACTACACTAGGCATCAGTTATAAGGCAGGTGGCAAGCATACAGTTGTTAAAAAATTTGATAACTTAACATAAGGGTACAGGATTAAATGGCACCGAAACCAAATGTAGTTCTGGTATCCTGCTGCTCACTGTCTGTGAGTTCGAAGTTTCTAACACATGTAACAGGGTCCTTCTGAATAAGGTCTGAATTTTGTTGCCATGACATTGTCAATTTTATCATCATTATAGTTTTTGTTGTCTACAAGTCTATTCAATGTATTCAACAGAAATATCCACCTTGATTCTGCAGCTGATAATGAACAAACCCATGTAGGACAGCCCAGCTGACGAATCATACCAAACAAGTCTTTCTTGCATTTTTGAAAAGTATGTTAGTGATGATCTTAAAATCCTTAAGACTCTCAATCCTTTATCAAGTTGAATTAGTTTATTTACATTACCATCTCATTTTAGGTTATCAGTGGTATATATATTCAGGGTTGCACTTAAAAAAAATCACACTTTCCATCATTAATACAGCAATACATCTTTGTTTTTATCCTTATAACTTCTTGTTTTTACAATGTAAATATGATGAGTCACACAACAGTAAGCAAAACAGGTACGCCTATTTTTCCAACATGTCTACCTCAACACAATCTAGTTCACTTCAAGGTAAATTCGCAAATCAATAGACAGAAAACTTTTCATTGTAACGGCTTGTGGTGTATTGTATATAATATAACGCTTAATACATTTTCTACATGACTTACTCTTTTCGAACCCTTTAATGACTTTCTTACATTGTAATCTTCATGGTTCTCCGCCATAGCATGCGCCTCCATATTAAATGGTAAGCGTTGACATACTTCTTGACCGTCCCAATACTTCTCCAACTCCATTCCTGTTCGTACTAACACTTAAATCAGTAGAAACGTCCTCCATGCGATGTTTCTTATCCAGGTTGGCCACAGAAGTTCTGCGGTTTCACATCATGGATTCGTCAATTTATTCTGTTTTCAGTAGTAGTTTCGTTCAATAACGAGTACTCATTTCGCTCATATAAGTTCTCATTCAAGTGCTAATTTCGCTCTATGAGTTCTCATCAAAGCCTACTACATCAGCAAGAGCTTTTCTCATCTTCAGATCACTTTCGAGCCAACTGAAATTCATATACTGCTTGTAATCTTGGGGGCGGTCGATGGCGGTCGATGTCGGAAAAGCGAATAGTTATCATCTGTTTACGTTTAGCGCCTGGCCGAGTAAAAGGCTCATGAAATTCAGTCTCCAAGTTGGTTATTGTCCTAACTGGAAACATTTAAACTCCTTTTGATTTTAGTAAGACCGCTAATGAGGCCCTGTTAGTGAGGTTCTTTATGTCGCGCGTCTGAGTTTCAAACCTTTTCACGTCGCAATTTCGGAAGGTCGAAGGTCGCTGTCGTAATTTCCCGTGAGCGGCTCGTCGTTCGTCGCCATTTCAGGTCCTTTATGTCGCCGTTTCAAGGCCATGTCGCTTTTCGAAATTTACCCCTAACAGGGCCTCGCTAATCGTCCTCTTAAGCTACAAAATCTGGCAACGGTACGATACACTTTCAGCGTGAACTTTCATCAACAGACTTCCGTGACTTCGGTCACGACAATTGTCGTCTTCATATCGGTGCCCCCGAGTTCTATCCGACTAATTACGAAGATGTCTACACTGGAGTGAGTGAGTGAGTGAGTGAGTGAGCAAGTGAGTGAGTGAGTGACAATTTGCATATCGGAGTCCCCACAAAAACTCGCAAATACGCTTCGCGTATCCACGAGTTAAAAATGAAAGAGAGGTAGCAGAGGTTAGCCCTGTCAAGGGAATCCCCAAAACTAAAAACTAAATAAATAAATAAAAACAAATAAATAATGACAAAAGTTACTTAATTAATTCTACATCAATTCTATTGATTCTCAAATTGTGATACATATATACTTTACAATGTTAATAAATCTATATGAAAGAATGTTTGATAAAGTGATATTAAATTTATTGCCTCAGCAATTTCCTTTCACAAATCAATCGTTACACTGATTTATGATTCTGACAAAGAATGAATGTTTATAGTAATTTATTATAGCTGACTTAACTCTATAATTTACATTTGGAGTTAGACAATAGAAATGTTGTCTAGCTTCTTTTTCGAGAAATAATGCAGATAGACGACACTGTTGGTCTTCTGTTTATCCCTTTCTTCTAAGCAGAAGAAAGGAAACTAATTGAGTGTATTGTTTCATAAAGTCAATAGAGCAAGACACTGGAATTTGATACGAATATCTGCCTTTGAGAGAATGCTAACTGCATTTTCTGAATGCATTATTTCTCCACAAAAAAAAGAAGCAAAAACAGGCAGCACAAAATACAGGGCAATTTTTGACACATATAAACACATTTCAATACGAAAAATCAGGAATTTTGTAACAAAATGAAAGCATACCCTCAAAATGCACTTAGCATTAGTTTTACACCAAGCCCCTCAACTAAGGCATACACAGCACAGTGCAACTGGACAAAAACTGCCCTGTGCATACTTTCATCAGTAAGCACGCATTTTGATATTTAGGTGGATGCTCATTTAACACTATAATGTGATTAAATGAAGTCCCATTGTTGAAAAAAAAAACAATAATACATCGATGTCAATATTATTGAATAATGACGTCGATTGGATCTTACATGTCCGTTTGAGCCCAACAATCGATGTTATAAGAAGTAGCAGATAAATGCAATGAACAATCCAGTGGGAAAGAAACACAACTCAATGAAGCAGGTGTAGCGAGTTACATGTGACCCCATCGATATTCTTCCAGGAATCAAGCAGGAGCTAGGCTAAATGGCGATCGAAATTGCCACGTCTTCCGATTGTGCTGGACAACAAGAAGTTCCAAATATCAGGACGATTATAGGAGGTATAGCGTTGACATCACAAAAGAGAGAAGAGAAAATTCTTACCATTCATTTCTGCGTCATCATAATCGTCCTGCAACTCTTTCGCTGTGTCTTTTCACTTAAATGCCAATGAGAAATGAAGCTTGCTTCCGAAAACAGTTCTTCCTTAGTTCTTCCCAGGTTGCGCTCGTAAAACCGCGTAAGCCTGAGTGCTAGTTTGCCCAGAAGTCTTTTATTCTAGGGTAGGGATAGTTTTATTAATTTTCACATAATTTATTTCAATCTTATTGCAAGCCATATTATTTATTAAGTAGATTTTAAATCATGAGTATATATTTTTTATTGGAAGTAAAGACTATTATGACCATGCTTTAAGAATACTACTCCTTCAGAGAAAAAACGCAACTTGCTAGATGTCCCCTCCCTCAATCGATTTGTGTTGTGCAATCGCTCACGTTTTTATGTGGATCTTTACGTCATCGCCGGTGATTTCTTCTTCCCACTTGTTGGGTGAAGGTGTACAAAGTCATCTACAAATGTATTTTCAGAGGTTTCAACCTTCATATACAACAACTTATTGCTTTATTGCCAGGAGAAGAAGAAGTATACGAAAGAAAACATTTTGTGTTTTGAAATAACACAGTAGAAAGCAGTTTCAACGCGAGATCCCACGGAAGAACCATGCCCAAAGGAGACTCGAAAGGCAAGACCAAAGGAAAGAGAGCCCAACAGCTCAGAAAGAAAGGTTATTTTGAGCAGAATCGTTTCTTTGTTTCGCCCCTTTTAGCATGAGATGTTGTTGCAATATCTTTTTCGGTTTTATTCTGAAAAATTAGTTGAAATCCAGTCGTTATTGACGCGGTTATCGTCTTCCGTTATGCTTGTTTTGTTCAATGGATGTAGCGCCAAAATATTATGACGCGCCATTCTCATTCATAAAAAGATTTGTTTGAATCCTTATGGGAATCTGGTAGGTTCTACAGTTGTGAACTTACACTTACTCTGAATCTTTTTTTTTTTTCAGGAAGAAGGACAGAAGAAAGTGACGAGGAGGAATTAGAAACCCAGAGTGTAGCCAGCCAGCCATCGACGGGAACACACAGCGGTGAAGAAGGTATGTTGACACGTGAGACGCGCTGGTGATGTAGATCACTGTCTCCTTCGTTGAAACGAAACAAAGTTAACTGTTTTCTTTTGTTTAATCTTATACAGTGGACGGGGTTGACGAAGGGCTTGAGGAAGAAGTCGAAGATAATTTTGAGCAGATTTTGGCTGAAAACATCGACCTAGCCTGTGGAAAAAGGTGAACATCAAAATTACTAAACTCGTATTGCTCAAGTTGTAGTTGCTTTTTTCGAGATCAATTCTTGTGTTAACGTCATTTCAAAAGTGATAAACTCGTTGTTCAAGGTTAACAGCAAGGATTACTATTTTCTTCATCGATAAGTGTTAAGAAAATCAATGAGGAATTATGCAGAGTTTTGACTGTTATATTCACTTTTATATTTTTCCCTTTTCGATTCGTGACTCATTTAGCGTTACAGTTCGAAGATTTTGTAGGTACAAAAAATGGGAAACCCTTTGAGACATAACCTAGAAGTCTGTCGTGGCGGTAACTGGTTAAGATCCTAAACGTTTCCTGATAGACAAATATCATAGCGTGAAAAGTATCAATACCTACCAATAGGCAATGTGCATGCGGTGAAGAGGCCACTTCATTTCATCAGAACTTGCATTTGGAAGATTACGTTATGTTTTACATGTCTAGTCTCCTCGGTTTGTTTGCTGAGCAATTAAGAGGCCAGTTCTTTTTAAAATAACTCTCAGACAATAAAATGGTTACGTGGGGTTTATAAATAGATAGCGTATTGTTGCATCGTCGATTTGATTTCCAACCATGCCTAAAAACTCACTGAATTGTTGAGTAGTGACAAGTAGTGTAATAGTATGGCCGTTTACTAGAGACAGAAGATGCAAGTGAAGCTTCCAACCCTTTTGAAATCTGTTATTAAATTTTCTTCTGCTTTCTCCTTGAACTCAATATATTTTTGGAACTTTGCTAGCATTAATATTGATATCTCCCTTTGGTTTTTGTAACATAGTGTAACATAGCATAGGTTGCAATACTGTAAACAAAGCTCTCTTTTTGTAAACACACTAACCCTTTGTTATCAAGTTATAGGATCTAGGTCATCCATCTGATCTTGGTTTTTTGAATTTCCCCCCTCCCCCCCCCCCCCCAAAAAAAAAAAAGAAAGAAAAAAATTGTTAGATCACAGTACAAAATAAAATCATACACTGTAGCAGATACTTTTAATAATTTTTATTATGTTGTATTTCACAGGAGAAAATTTCAAACCCCGCCCCCCCCCCCCATTTCCTAGATCTAGGTAGTTATTCTCATTAGTAAGTGCCAAATACTTCCTAATTAAGAGACATGCGTTTAGTTTTTATTTACATTAGATTCAGTTTGCTTTGGAACTACAAGGAATGCTAGATGCTTGGTACACCTTACACCTTTGTTTTAAATATAAATAGACAACAGTTTTGTAGGCGTGCAGCTAGCAAAAGGTAATCTAGACAGGCCGTACCTTTTAGAAAACGAAAAACTATAGATATCCATACATTAATACTGCAAGTTAATTTATGTAAAGTTAAAATCAGTGTTCTGTTTCAGCTCTAGAGAGAGACAGTCCTCCTTAATTGCTGTCCAGAAAGCTCTGAGATCACGGATAATCAGTGATTTTGTTTCTCAAAGGTTAGTCGGTTGATATTTGTTCTATACACTATTAGTTTGCCATAAAGCAAACAAATACTTATATGTTTGCCAAACACTTACTGTATGTTAGTGTTACTAAGGTGGGCTTAAATTACAGTTTATAACTTATGATATTGCAATTGGAAGGAGGCAGTTTAGACAGTTTTAAATTTTTTTGCAGCTGTAACTAATTGATCACAAAGATTACAAGGTACTGATAATTTACAAAATACTTATTTATAATCATTATGGATGTTGTGAACCTTTTTATGTTTTCAGGAGAGAGACTATCTTGGACTGTATAGAGAGATGTGTAAAACGTGGTATGTTCTTCTCCTAAAATGTTTTAACTCAAGAACATAATTGTTTACAATCTTCAAATTGGCCTAGAATTTACTCTGTTATAGGTTTTTTGACTTGACAACTTTTAAATTAGTTGCTTATTTTTCAATTCAGTTTGTGTCTTTCAAAAGACCCAAAACTTTTACTTCTGTGGCTTTGTTTATTTCCAACTCCATGTTGTTACTTGAAGGTTCAAAGAATGATCGGATCCTTGCATCATCCATTGCTGTCTTGTTGTGTGTCCAATTGGGAGCAGGCAAAGATAGTGAATTTGTATTTAAGACTTTGAAGCCCCACTTTGTTACACTCATTCAGGACAAGACGCTACCCTCGGATGTCAGAGAGAGTGTAAGAGCCTTCATTCATCATGCTAATGCCATTGTACAAATTAGTTCTTCTCATTGGTCTAGGGTAAAGCTGCAATAATAGTGGTAATAATAATAATAATAATAATAATAATAATAATAATAGTGATGATTAAAATGATAACAATAATGATAAGCTGGAGTAAGGTATCTGTTTTGTTTTAGTGGTCATTTTACTGAACAAGTATTGTCCTTGTGATCATCATCACTATTATGGTAACAATAGTGATAATTAAAAATGCTATCAGAGCCCATGCTGATAATGTATCGTGTTTGTTTGTTTGTTTCCTCAATGGTCAGTTTGCTGAACAAGTGAACATTGTCCTTAAAACATTTCCTAGGAAAGGAAACTATGCCAAGCGCATTGGAAAATTTGTGCTTGACAGCAAATGTGTGGTAAAGTTCTAATAGCAATCATTTTAGCAAGATTTTATTCTAGGAGGAATCTGTCCTGAATGACTCGGCAACTTTTAATGATGGTAGTAAAATAATGAATTGTTCATTTACAGTGTGCTACAGCCCTGGCCATGTGTTGTTTCATTGCCTGTGAGGATTCTGGGGTGAGTTTTTGGTGATTGTGTTGCTTTTTGTGGTACCGTCCTTTATTTGTGCGTGGAATAGCAAGTCAGTAACTTTCCAGTACTCTGTTGCTAATAACACCACTTTTGTAAGAGGAACCTTTCACTTTCTAGTTATATTAAACAAATTGCATATGTTTTATTTGGTGCAGAGAATTTACTGTGAGATCAATTTGGCATCTGTGATTGATAGTTTTCTCAACTCGCATTGTCCATTTGCTTGACATTCTATATATATTTCAAGAGAAATTTCATATCAATCTCTCGTACATGTAGTAGTGAAAGTTATTATTTACCAACTGCCTTGGGTCAAGTAGTGTAAAACATCACATTTACGTTGTCCATGATATGCAGAACTTAATGGTTAATACACATACATTTTTTAGTTTTCAAATAACCATGAGCTATCTTAGAATCCCAAGGCTGAATTAAGCCCGATTTCCACTAAAAGTTTGCAACCAATTTTTTGTCAGGAACTCATTGAGTGTTTAAGCGCTTTAGAGACCATATTTGACTCCAAAAAGACTGTCAAAGCTGATGAAGTTGGACTGTACAGCACTACCTTGCTAGCATGGGCTCTACTCCTGTCTGTCACACCACCACAACAAGCCGACACTCTTATAAGGAAGTGAGTGAACACTTAACAATCATTCTCAGAAATTAAGGTGAATAATGGCAGAATATTTACTGAGCTTCGAAGCAGCAAGGTGAATATTCCTTAAGCCATTATTCACTGAGATTGAATTTGATTTGGGCTCTTCTTTGAGCTCAAAGAGTCTGAGTCTGGCCCAAAACATATTTATGCCAGTGAACATGGACTCCATTGTTTTATTATTTTTGGTGTTTTTTGTAGATATTTAAGGAGAATGATGAACCTCTCTTATATAAGGACATTTTTTTAAACTAGTCTATTTTGTAAAACTTGGTTGATTTTTTTTAACCTAGGTCAAGTTGTTTCAACCTAGGTCAAGTTGTTTCAACCTAGGTCAAGTTGTTTCAACCTAGGTCAAGTTGTTTCAACCTAGGTCAAGTTGTTTCAACCTAGGTCAAGTTGTTTCAACCTAGGTCAAGTTGTTTCAACCTAGGTCAAGTTGTTTCAACCTAGGTCAAGTTGTTTCAACCTAGGTCAAGTTGTTTCAACCTAGGTCAAGTTGTTTCAACCTAGGTCAAGTTGTTTCAACCTAGGTCAAGTTGTTTCAACCTAGGTCAAGTTGTTTCAACCTAGGTCAAGTTGTTTCAACCTAGGTCAAGTTGTTTCAACCTAGGTCAAGTTGTTTCAACCTAGGTCAAGTTGTTTCAACCTAGGTCAAGTTGTTTCAACCTAGGTCAAGTTGTTTCAACCTAGGTCAAGTTGTTTCAACCTAGGTCAAGTTGTTTCAACCTAGGTCAAGTTGTTTCAACCTAGGTCAAGTTGTTTCAACCTAGGTCAAGTTGAGGCAGTTACAAAACACAGGTCACAGGTCATTGCTTTACCAATACAGAAAGTATCCTAAACATTTATTAAATCTAACCTTAGGTCTAATTGGTGAAATATTATTTTAATAATTATTGGTAAAACAATGGCCATGTTTAGCTCAAAATAAAAATTAACTGAAAACAAAAATTATCTGCAACATATACAATCAAACTCTTGCTAATGAAATTCCACCCTGGTAGCCGACAATAATCATCGTAACAGACAACATTAAACTGATAAACTCAAATTCTGTGCTACTATTTTGTTTTTTGTTGTTTTTTTTTATAGGTATTTAAGAAGAATGATAAACCTCCTGGAAACAAGTGACCTGAAAGTAAAAACTGCAGCCGGCGAGATTGTAGCAATGATGTACGAGATCGGACGTGATATTGATAAGGGGTTTGTTGGGGACAACAATGGTCTTTGTGACTTGCTCAGGGAGTTGTCAAGGGATGGTACAAAGCACAAAGCCAAGAAGGAGCTTCGTCAACAGCGCTCAAGTTTCAGAGACATTCTGAGCACTGTTGAGGTATGTGAGAACTGTAGGAATTGTCATACAAAGTACAATAAGAGACAAAGCTGAGCCAACCGATCTGCAGTTGAAGTGGATTTAAACTATTTAAGCCCTCATCAGTGTCATGATACAAATTCTGTTGTGGTTTCCATATGTTTCTTGTGGCACTAATAAGGAAATTGTGTTAGAATATCAACATAGTCCATCATTAGTGATTATGCTTCAACCCACTTTCTCATTAAAAGTATTGTGACTTCAAGACCTTATAGCCTGTTATATAGTTTTGAACCCTTTAGTTTTTCATAATCACTAGGAAGACTGCAAGTTGTTTTTGCATCTTTTTATGTCACTTAGGATGGCACCATACCAGAGGAATCAGTTAGATTTGGTGGGGAATACATTGAGCTGGACAGCTGGGTACGACGCAGGCAGTATTCTGCATTTAAGGAAGCTCTTGGTACTGGTGTTACTGCACATGTGCAGGTAAAGATAAAAGTTGGCATTTTGTAGGAAATTGTTTTCACATGACACTAGTTTTATTTTTTTGCCCATTAAGTTTTTCAAAAGTGATAAACTTTTATTTATTATATTTCTATTTTACTTGAGTGTACAAGGCATTCTTTATTCAATTTTTGTCACACTAACAACCAGTTGAAACACATTATTGCTGATGTGCTGCGTCTTTACGTTTTGCTTTCTGTTGTTGAGTATCTAACGCATCAATACAGGTAGCTCTCCAAGCACTGAGGTGTTTTAATTTCTACTGGGAGTATACCATGCAAGAAAGGTTCAGCCCAGTTATGTAAAATTAATGATTTGATTTCATCATACTCTTATATGTCAATAATATAACGGTCCTTCTTCCTCCTTTTTTCTTCCCAAGGAAAATGATCTTCTAAGGGACATTTTTGAGCTAGGACCTCAAGTCAAAAGCACAGAGGTTCGCAAGGTTTCTCGCTATCAACGGGTAAGTCCATTGTAACTGGAATATTATTGTAACTTAAGAATAATAGTTCTTTGGCATCCTTTATCATATGAAAATAAAATTTAAACCAAGGAAAAAAAATGGTTAACTCAAATACTGTGTTCAGTGGTTGTTCCTTTGGGTGATTTCATGTTCTCTTAACATTGGCCAACTTTCTTATAAGATCCCTGAATTATATTGGAAATTGGGAACGATCTTGGCTTTGTAATGAGTGTATTCTCGTCTCACCTCTATTACCTGGGTTGTTTCCTGTGGATTAATTGAGTTTGTTTTTGGTTCTCTTCTTGCTCCAATTGTATTTGTACCTGAAAAATGAAGGAACCACCATAATTATGCTGAAAAGACAAAACCTTGTATAAGTATAAATACCAGGATTGTCACTAAGATTTCTGGGGAATTTGCAAGCGGTCATGTTCCCCCACCCCCCACACACACACACACACGCGCGCGCGCGCGCAACACATATTGGTTTAATTTAAGGACAAAAGTAGCCGGGGGGTAGGCTCCAAGTAGCCGGGGGAAATGACAACCCTGAATACTCTGGTGATTATACAAAATCGTGTACTCTGATTTGTTCGCTATCTCAGATAATTTAACAATTATTCGCCGAAGGCGAAGTGATTCTCGGTGAATATTCACCGAGACGAAGTCGAGGTGAATATTCACCGAGAATCACTGAGCCTAAGGCGAATAATTGTTTTAGTATAAATACACAGGTGATTATTTCAAAAAAGAAGAGAAAAGCATTTTACAACGAGAAAAAGTTCTATTTCATCAAAAGCACGCGAACGACTGGCAGCCATTTTGTTCGTCGAGGTGATTATCGGCCAATAATCCGAGATAGCGAACCAATCAGAGCGCGCGGTTTTGTATAATCACCTGAGTATTTATACTAAAAGCCGATAGTCACCTCGATGAACAAAATGGCTGCCAGTTATTTTTCAATGGTGATGCACACTTTTGATCAAATAAAATTTTTTCATGTTGTACAATGCTTTTTCTTTTTTATTTTTGAAATAATCAACTGTGTATTTATACTGAAACAATTATTCGCCTCAGACTCAGTGATTATCGGTGAATATTCACCTCGACTTCGTCTTGGTGAACATTCACCTATAATCACTTTGCCTTCAGTGAATAATTGTTAATTAATTCTTGTGACATTTTGAGTTAGCAAGATGGTTCCAGACCCTGCACTGTGAAAAATCTACTGTGGTAGCTTTTTCCAGTACACAATGCAGTTCATTTTGCCCATTTATGAAGCAAGGTATATAATGTAAAAACTTTGTGCTGCCAAACATTTCTGCAGGCACAAGGTGCAGTTTGTGTAATACATTTAATGCAAGGTGGTATATAAACTGTCTTTTCCACAGCAACTGTACAATAATGCTGTATCCAAAGCTAGGACTTTGACACGAGGAAAGAACAGAGACAAGAGAAATGCAAGCATGTGTTGAGAGTTATGTATAGATTGTGCAATGCTGCTATGAACAAACATTTTTGTGTCAATAGGACAGGGTGTAAATGATAATAACCGACTTTACTTTGTGTTAGATTATGCTGCTGTAAATGTTGCATTTTTGCAACATCTGCAAAATTTTGAGTAATTATTGTGGTAGTAATATTATTGTTAATGAAATAAGACTCATGGAAAACTGACTTGTTGCAGAAATCCCATACTTCACATATTGTATACTTACTGGCCTACTCATTTCACAACTTGCAGAAAACTGTAGTAAAACAAGTGCCAGTCTTTAAAAAAGTAAAATTTAATTTAAATGTCATTAAAATTTTGAATAAGGCAATCAAAATATTTTTGTCTTGAAACCAAATTGAATGTGTCACTTGTGTTAAAAAGTAAAATTATTTGTTTGAAGTAATTTATTTTGGCATTTTATTTTGAATTCTGTCAAACTCAATATCACATATGATGCACTCAGAAGAGAGTTGATGAAACATCACAGTTAAGTGTTTTCTGTAAATTTAGTTTTAGTGTTCACCAGAATGAACAGATTTCAATCAGCCGATATAAGTAGAAAGTGTGTTAGATCTATAGCCTCCCTTGCTTCCCTTTCAGACATGCAACTTTGTCCTGCTCATAAAACTTAACTCAGAACCAACTCTAAATCATTCTAGTTGCAATCAGAAGATATCAGGAAGTGATTGTAGATGAGAGATTTTATTGTGCATTTTTTGGAGATTCTAGATTACTGTTTTGGTCTTCAGCCAAACTCAGTGCAGGTGCATGTTACATACACCAAACGTGAGAAAATGTTTACATTTGCGACTTGCCCATTAATCATTAATGCTCATCAATGGTTAGTGATGGCAAAGGTAATCATTAATGCCCATTAATGATTACCTTTGCTTTTAATTCTTATTGGTTGAGGGGTAATGCCAAGCTGTTTAGCTAACCACCTGTCACAACTATAGAAAACTGAAGTTATTGCAAAATTTTGTCATCAGTGAAACTATTCCGTATTAAAAATATTATAGATTCTTGCCCTAGTCAATGGTTTATCTGTTTATTATAGATGTATGTTGTAATAAGAGTTTTTAGTGGTTTCATTTTGTAGGACATTAAGGGAATCATTTAGAAGTAAAGAAGCTAGCTGGTCTAGACATTAGAAGGCTGAGCTTTGTATAAATTGTTTACCTACATATTCTTGTTAGGTAATGGTATGGTAATATTGAATCAAGAGAACTAAACGGAAATGTTAAAAACTTGGTTTTTGTTGTTGGTTGTCCCGTGTGAAATGCTTACTGCTTCTCATTGTCTCTTTCTTCTGATTTGTAAGTTTTGATAACTTAGGGATGGACCATTTTATTTTTTAAGGGGGGGGGGTGTGCAATTTTGTCCGGTTAAGAACTTTTTTCCCCTTTGGGCTGTACAATAATTTTTTTAGTACCTTGGCGTTTGTAGCACCTTTTTTCCCATGGTCCTCTGTGCATGATTTATATATATATATACATATATATGCAACAACTACTTCGCTCTACGTTCACGTATTGAGCACTGTTTTACGTTAATCAACTTTTACACTTTATATATATATATATAAGCGTTTCTGAGAAAACGTACCTATAAAAATTTCACCTGACGTGAAAAATCAAAGCGTTTTAAGCCTTAGCATTTCAGACCAATTACCTTAACCAGACATAAACCAAAGCCTATTAAGCCCCCCTATTCCCCCACATCCCTGTCCTCCCCCCTCACTGCTTTCCTGTCATATCCCCTGCCGACCCCACCCACCCCCCCCCCCTGCAGTATCACTAACTCTCTTTAGGGTTTACATGCAAAATAAAGTACCTTACACAAGCTCTGATTACACACTGAAACAACAGAGATGTGAAATCAAATAAAATAACAGAGATGTTTAGCCTTAAAACCAGAATTCCTTAACCCTATCCCTGACAAAACAAGGGCACCAGTCCGATAAAGACAACATGACAAGGTAGAACGGGGTATGAACAATTCGTTGTCACCATCACAAGCGTTCTCCCCCATCAAACGAAAAACGCCTGCTAGGCCCAATTCCGGGCATCGCCCGATTTTAGGCAAAACAGTTACCTTGAATTTTGCAGGTAGGTATGTGCCGCTGTAAGGGTATGGTTTTCAAGCAGTTTACTCTAGCATAGGGTATATAAATCAGAGCGTTTGGGTCTACAATAGGGTATCATTTTTCACAAAACTTACCAGTTGGTAGAAAAAAAAATTGAACAAGTATAAATAAATCTTTTGAGAGAAACGATTGTGGTATAAGGTTTTGTTTTGGCTAAACTGAGCTAGTGACCTCAGTTCTGGAAAACAGCTACTCCAGGATAAGAGTGATTTGGGGGGTTTGCTCTAGTATAGGGTAGCAAAATTCAGCTGAACAAGCTCTGGTATAGGCTAAGGGTTTCAGCGTTCCAGCAGCACATCCCCACCCTGGGGTTATAACACGATAAGAGCCGGATAGGTGGCTTCTGTAAACCACGACGACGACGTCAATTAACGCTGAAATTTCGCACCAAAATTAAGGAGTAATTTGTCAGTGACCCACGATATCATTTGTGTAACGCCTTCCACATCTTATTGCCTGTTCCACGCAGTTCTAACTTTCTCAGCCAACATATGAGCCTGGCCAATAATGAAAGAAACTCGGACCTGAATAAGGAAAAACATTGCAAAACCAAATGAATCACAAAATAACTATTGAATCAATTTAAAACTATTAAATAGATTTAGGCAAGCCTAATAGCGGAGCTCCTCACACAGTCCCTCCAAAAATGCTTGAAAACTTGTAGAAAGAACTCAGCTTTATGCTTATGTCCCTCCAAAAACGCTTGAAAACTTGTAGGAAGAAAATTTTTCCTCCAAAACCGCTATGAATAATCCGTTTCTTCAGCAAAACATTGTAGACTGCTGTAGACTGATGGCTGTAGGTTGTGTAGCCGCGGCAAGCCGCGAAAAGCGCGCGAAAAACAAAGCCTCGTTTCGGTTAAAGACCTTCTAAATATCCC
>OX453278.1:27589448-27604866 GCA_949710005.1 Ricordea florida | reverse complement strand
AAAAGACAAAATCGAAAAAGAAGTGTCTGTTCAGAGCAAGACACTCTCTGAGATTGCCAGTAAAGATGATGGGACTTCAAAGACTAAAAGAAAGGAACGTTCCATATCATCTGCGACCAGAGACAGTGGTAGGGATCATCTTATCAGCACATTAACAAATCTTTGTAGGACATATAGCAGGTTCATGAACACTCCAGGTTTCACTAGCCAGGGAATCTCAGTTAGGTTACATTAAGGGATCCTTACAGTTGTAACTTGTTATTTTACTGTGATTCTGCTTTTCCAAGGCTCAACGTCGCCTTGTATCGCACGGATATGTCCCAGTGACGATCACCCTTGGTAAGGGCTGGCATTCTGACCCATGGTTTCCATGTTTGCAATTTGGGTTTGCTGCTTGTTTCCCTGTTGGGTTATAAGCCTACCCCTAGTTGGTTTAAAAGTGTACTCGCGCTGATATAGCATGCAACAGTACCATGGTCATTATTCACGAATCTCCTTGGGTTTGCACTCTGCGTGTACCTATAAACTCTAGTGAAACAAGCATCGCACCTTCTCCCGGCCTAGTCCAAATGAGGATACTAATGCGAGCATGTCAATTTTAATCACTTTTCCCAATTGCTTGTTTCATAGATCAGCAGGTCTTTCCTGACGATCGGTTCCAGGAGTTTATGGAAGAGGACCGCACACGGCAAGCTTCTAATGAAGGATGTAGGATAGTTGACGACATCAAAATGGAAAGAGTCGCGCCTTTCAAGGATTTTATCTCTGTTAGTGGTGCGTACCCATTTTTAAAAGTACCCAGTTCCTTATAAATTCAATTAACGTCTTTGTGTCTGACCTGAAATGATCTAGAAAACAGAAGCGCTTCTGCTACCTTCATCAGAGCTCAAAAGATGACTATAACAGCTTGGAGCTTGACGAAGGGGTTTGATCTTAGAGGAATGGAAAATGAAAAGGGGCGTGTAAGCCTCCGAGAAAGAATGAAGTTCATTCACGGACCCACTAGAATCTAGAGATTGTAGGAGTAGTAAATTATTTTGACGGTAGTTTGCTCCACTCTTTAGTATTTCCACATATATATTTGGGAAGGAACACCATGTCTAAATTCCTGAACGACTGTTCAAATAGGGTCTTTTTTTTCCGGAAAATTTCATCTTCAAGGGAAGCGATCCGTCGATTGTTTGACCGCTATTTAATTTATGTCATCTTAGTATAAGAAGGATCCCTCGTTTCGCTTAATCTGTCATCCCGGCAGAAGGCCAAAAAATTCAGGCTTTTGTAAAACGACGAGCCATCTAGTTACCTACTTACTTTGGTAAAGTCAGGCTAGTTATTGTGAAATGTTATGAAGGAATTAATGTGATGGGTTATTTAGTAAAGAACTGTCTTGTACATTGTAGTTGTTATTTTGCGTGTCATAGAAAATAGAACAATAGACGACAAGGAGATCTTGGTGCTTGATCCATCGAAGATCCCAAGCAAACGTGAATTCTCTGGAACAGAAGAGTACAACAGAGTTATGGAAGATCTTCTGCTGTAAGTCACCTTTCATGTATTAATTGTGAAATGCATTTCGTCACTCTTAAATTGGTAAGTAAGCCACACAGACGAAATGTCTCAAAGTTGAGCCAAGACAAAGCGTACATCGTCTGTCCTGACTAGAGGTGGGGTAAATTGGGGTCATTTGAAAGGGAACTTGATTTTAGCCAAAATTGAGGATTAAGGGTCACTGGAAAGCGAATTACAGTACGACTATTCAAACCAAGGCCACTCAAATAAATTTTCATACAAATTTTGAACGCTGTGGCTATATGCCCGGTAGCCGGGCACGGTCTTAAATAGACTAAATGCCCGGCAGCCGAAAAATTTTACGGAATTTCCACTGTAAGGTTCTTTTAAACTTCTTGAGAGTATTAGATGTGTTCTTAGAATTGTTGAGCGATTCCAAAAACCATGTTGATTTTCTAGTTGACGAAATATCTGAACTTAGGCATACCGTAAAATCGCTGTGCTGTCGACACTTAGAGAATTTTGGCTCAGCCCGGCATTCAGAAATAGTCACCAAATTCCGGCAGAAAGTCTCATTCAAACCTAACGAGAGTATTCGATGTTTGTTAAGATATGCCAAGCGATTGTAAAAATTATTTTGGTTTTGTAGTGGACGAATTTTCCGAGCTTGTGCATACCGCGTAATCGCTTGTTTCTCCACACTTAGTTCTTTAGAAGATTATTTTGTGATCCGACTGCCGGGCACGGTCTCAAAGTGCGCTAAATGCCCGGCAGTCAGAAATGGCACCTCCAAACTATCATATGTAGATTAAGAAGTGCTAAGCGATCCTGAAAAGTTTTATAGATCTCAAATTGAATACTCTCGTTAGGTTTGAATGAGACTTTCTGCGGGAATTTGGTGAGTATTTCTGACTGCCGGGATTTGTGACGAGTTTCTACCGACTAAGATGATTCTTAATTTTTCAATCTTGATACTTTTTGTACAGTTATGGAGCAAATTGCATGCATTTTAAGAGAAACATAAGACATTTGTAGAGATTCTGTTGTTTAAATACTCGATCGTGATTGAATAATTTGCATGAAAATTTGTTTGGTAGGCCTTTGTTCGAGTCGTCGCACTGTAATAAGTAGAATTTCATGACAAATTGTTCAATGTTGTCGTTAACTAGATGTCGTATTCGTTTCTGGTTCCTCTAATAAAGCTTTTGCTGAAGGATTATGCTTGTCAGAAGTTAAACAAAATATTTATCCAAGGCTGAGTTTGTTTAATGGCGATAAGCGCTAACCCAACCTAGAGTTAACGAGGCAAGTTTATAAATGTCAAAAACCCCCGATTCCAAAACGTGTTCTGGATTTCCGGGTACACGGTTAGCATGCTGATCACTGATCAAAGTGGAACACAGTCTCAACGAACTTAGACTCCTTATTCCTGTCGGAAAAATCGATGTAGCGGGATCAAAATGGCAAATAAAAAACAGTCTTTCATCACTGTTTGACTTGGACGCAACCAATATCGTCTTTCAAACAGTCTTATCGGGTCAGCCTTTTCACAGACACGCCACAATCATCTAGTTTTGCAAGATAACTGGTCGTACGTTGAAATTAATAGCAGTTTTTAACATTTGGCCTCGACTTCTGTAATTTCTTTCGGGAAAAAAATATCTGTTTCTAGGTATGCTCAGCACCTTATCGAAGAGGAAATCCAAACGGAGAGGTTCGTCATCACAGTTCACCCTGTGGATGAAAGGAGGAGTCGATTAAGGTCCCGAAAGTGGGTCAAGCAATTCTATAAACTTCTCAAGGATCGGTAAGGAAAAAAATGAAGCGATAATTTACAATTATTCTCTGAAATCGAGCTATGCAGTTCGGTAAATATTTTGTCACTATCCTCCGAGATTGAAGTCAATAATTGTTTTAGTATGAACAAGAGAAAATGAGGTAAGAGAACGCATCTTCCATACTGGGTTCCCTTACTAGACCTTACTATGATAAGGGACAGAATCTGTTTTTAGATCCGGAAACTATTTTAACTGACCAATGGTTGATGTCCTTCTCATCACGTGGTTGTAATTTCCATGCGCCATGGGGAAACCGCGCAGCCATGGAATGAGATATGGATAGATTCCGCGCTAAAAATAGATTCTGTTCCCTTATCATACTGAGACGGGGTTACGTTCTCTTTCCTCATTTTCTGTTATCATATCAGACAGGGTTACGTTCTCTTTCCTCATTTTCTCTTGGTATGTACCAATGTTCAAAGCAACCTTAGTTACATCTCTCTGAAAAGCGAGAATTGTAAGCATAAAGTATGTAAATCATGTAAAATGCTAATTTCTTGTGAAATATTATGGGCTACTAGAATGTGAAATATTCATGTTTGGAAAGCCTATTTTGTGCCCTTTAAAATGAGGTATATCTTTGATCACTGCTGCAAATATCTGTGGAGATATTAAATAAAAATGAAATGTCCGTCAATTTGCTTGACTTTTGGGCTGTTGGAAATGAGTTAATGAATATCTTGATGGTTTGCTAAGCACTGAAGCTATAAGGGTATTGAAGAGTCTGTCTGCCGGTGTTTTCTTCTGTGTTCATTACAGTGTTCAAATGTAGCGTGAGGCCTAAATTGTAAGCTACTCACGCAAGGTAACCGTGCCTTATAACCATGCTCTTGTACAGGTTTGGCGAAAGAAAGTCATAATGTAATTTCCGTTTTACAGGTATAGCGACAGGCTGACGAAATGTGTCCTACTAAAACCTTCAGTAAAACTGAAGGCACTTGTAAAATTTTCTCTGCCGTTCATGTCGTAAGTAGCCATTATAATTCTTCCACTGTATCATTGGAAGATGTTTGCTTTAATTTATTCGAGATTTAGGAGGAACCTTTGTAGCCACAACAAACTGCGGTATTGTTACTTTGCCACAATGGTTTGATTTTGCTTCATTTTGTGAAACGTAATATTAGCAGAACGTTTCAAGTTTTAACTCAGCCCCATTATTAAGCACAAGGTCTCGATGCGCTGTAACAAAGATAGACAGTCGTTTTGGTACTAGATGCCCAATAAAAAAGTATTTTAATGGATAAAGAAAGGTAGTTCTTATTCAGGCACTGTTCTGTTTTAGCTGCGAAGAAAAATATCGACACGAACGATACGACATGTACCTCTCATGCTTTTTGTTGCAGAAGCGAAATGAAGGAGAGAATTGTGCTTGTTAAGAGTCGCCGAAACTTTGCGACAGCCCAAGGTAAGCGTTTAAATAATTATTGTCAGCCAATCATTTCAACGTGACTCGCAAATAACGTTATAGAATTTTGCAATTACCCAAAAGGGGGATTTACTCATTACCTATCAAGGAGAATCGTTCCGCTTCGCTCCCTCCTTAGGAACTGTTCATTTTTTACGAGGGAAGGGGAGGACTGGTGGGATTTGGGGGGCATGCGAAAAATAATCAGGGAAAGGGGGGGGGTCACGTGAAAAATTTTTATGTCAATACTTTTATGTCATAATCATTGTTTTAACCCGAAATTGACTTCTCTTTTCTCAAAAGGGGGGATTTACTCATTACCAGGAGCGAATGTGATTCGCTCCTGTCATTACCTATTAACGAGTGACGTTCCCCTTCGCTCCCTTCTTAGGGACCGTTCATTTTTTACGAGGGAGGGGGGAGCTGGTGGGATTTGAAGGGTCATGCAAAAAAAAAATGAGGTAAAGGGGGGGGGGGGGGGGGTCACGTGAAATATTTAAGCGATACTCTTATGTCATCATGTTTTACCCCGAGATGGCAATATCTCGTCTTCTGCTCGCTTGTCGCTCCACGCTTGACGATATATAAGAAAAATCGCAGTGACTACTAGAAATCAACGTCCTTAGGAGACAGGTTGTGTTCCCTTTATGTCAACCGGATCACGGTGCATCAAAGGAACCGATAAATCCCTTTCCAGGCTAAAGTCATCGGATCCGTTGATGTGCCATCATGTGAGTGATCTTGGGTCACGAATTTTGATCCGGATCATACCAAAGGAACGCACCCGTACGGATGCAAAGTTTTCCCCTTCTCGGTCTGTGGTATAGTTATGAGTCAATCTCGAAGGTTCTAACTGCGTCTTCTCTGATGCTGCCAGCTGCTAGTAATACACGTTTGATTCATTATATTTGTACCAATTTATTTTTCAGGTCTCCTTGATAGTTCTCCATACAATTGCAAGTGAGCCATGCATGTCAACTCCGAACGGAATGTACATACACTGATTACTTTGATAACAGGATGATTATAATTTATGTTATTTAACATACATGATTTGCATGATAACTGAGGCCAGAAAAAATACTCAAAAACGTGTTCAATAAACATTTTTTGTATCACCAAAAGTCTTGTTTTAATCTACTTGATCCACAATGGGAGGATAAGGAAAAATAGTCTTAAAATAGGAGTAATGTCAAATACCGACAGACTGTTGGTATCGCCGGAACGATTTTGATAAACGATAAAACCTTTGCTCTTTGTCGGACGAAGAGTCAATGCTCAAAACGTCTCCGTCCCTACTATCTTATTATGGTACACCTTGCTTTATCAACTATCCTTTCATATATATTTTCAACTACAGAATGACGGTGATTATAACATAGGCCGAAAGGAGCACACGAGCCTTATTTAAGCCCACACGGCAGGAGCTTATATTCTTGTTTCATTAGCATGAAGTACCTGGGAGTGTTGTTACTCTCCTGGATGCCGAATGCAAGTCCAACTCAGGGTTGAGGGTCTCAATGGGGTTAACCGTTAGCCGTAAAACGGGCAAAAAAAAATTAGCCGTTATAATTAGGCGTAAATATCAACTGAAAAAATTTTAGCCGTTAGCCTTAAAAAATATTAACCGTTAGCCGTAAAACAGTCAAAAATATTAACCGTTAGCCGTAAAACAGTCAAAAATATTAACCGTTAGCCGTAAAACAGTCAAAAATATTAACCGTTAGCCGTAAAACAGTCAAAAATATTAACCGTTAGCCGTAAAAGTCATCACCCCATTGAGAACTTCAGGGTTACCCCCAGCATTACATCACCGGTACCCATTTATACATCCGGGTGGAGAATGACGTACGGTATGGAGTTGTGCTTTTTGTCTATAAGGAAATGACAGTCCCATCACCAGGCCTCGAACGCCGGACCTCCTACTCCGTGAAGCTCGACAAGCTAACCATGCACTACACTACAACAAAACATACACAGACGTCTCAACAAAACATACACAGATAGCTTGCTTTTTAACTGTTTCGGCTGGAAGGAATTAAGTGTAAGTGGGCAGGACTCTCTGACGTGACCGAGTAAAAAGGTTAACCCGAGAGTCCTACTTTATTCCTACAACCCAGAAAATGTTTCATTTGACATCGGAAACTCGCGCTTTGCAAAGTATAGATTACAGGGTTGGTGCACGAATTAAGAACCACCAAGAATCGGCAAACGATAACATTAAGAATCAGCGGATGTTTTCCTAAGGCGAGTGAAAGAAGTGTTCGGAGGTAGTAGGGCGACCAACAAATGGTAAAAACTACAGTGATAAGAAACGAAACTTTTGTCAATTTATGCCTGGACTTCAGTACCACCAGTCTAGGGGTTTGACTCAAGCGATTGCCAAACCAAAGCTTATAAACCAGGCGTCCGTACACTCCACATATCAAGCAGTTTGGAAGGAAGATCAGAACGAGTACCACGAACCCGTCGTAAGCCCTACCCACCCGTGAAAGGGTGTCGTTTTGCGCAAACCCGCAATCGTCCAGTGTCTCGGAAATGTTCAGTTTCTCTAGAAAAGCGACGATAGGACACACGATTATAAACGCTGCCAGCCAGATCGCTATAACGACTTTGCGAGTGTTCGGGTTTCGGGCGCGGGTTCTGTGTCTTGCGGGATTTAAGACGGCGTCATGACGTTCCAAAGAGATGGTTGCGAGTGTAAAGACGGAAACCCCACAACTCAAGTAAAGGACACCACCTGTGGTCTTACAGTAAATATCATTGAAGGGTACGCCGCCTATGTGAACCGCCAAACCACAAATCAACAATACGATTCCAAATAAAAGGTCGGCCGTGGCTAAATTCAATAAGAGAATGTTTGCAAAATGCTTCGAAGCTTTCTTTTTGATGAATACAGCGAAGACGATGGCATTTCCAACAATGTTCATCGGTAAGAGGAACATGATAGCATATCTGACGAACATAACAGCAAAATGGAAAGTCGACGCCATACCTTTCGATTTCTCGCGCCGTGGCGTTTAGCTCTTCACCTCGTCAGTTGTCAGCAAAGCTTTTAAACGAATCGCGTAAATATTTGTTTTGTTTGCTAAGCGCGTTTCCGTACTCAAAAACAGAAATTACAAATCTCAAAGCCTCCGCGATTTCTCCTCCTATTAGGCTTGATATATTACTTGAAGATTTGTGGATAAACTGAAGCATTTTGATAGGAGCGGGAATTGATTTGTGATAGCGCCTTGCGAGACACTTCATTATTTTTAGTGCAAAGGCAAACCCTTAATATTCAAAAGACTTTTTATATTTCCGCTTTTCCAGCATCGTGGATTATTAAAACTTCTCGTTTATCCACCGCAAACTTTGTGATGTTCCGGCCGTCAAGGCTGTGCTCCGAGGTTTCAAAGCAGTTTGCCACTCCCTTCAGTCAAAATTGATACGCTTTGGTATCGCATGCTGGTTCTTTATCGGTTTGGATTACTAAAGGCGGTTCGAATCCGTTTGTCTAGAAATCATCTTAGCTGGAATTTTTTTTCACTTTTACACATTAATATTACTAAGTATTGACAAAAATGGAGGGTAAGGGTAATTCTTGGTACAACGGCTGCTAAGGGACGGACCATTAGAAAAGTGATGGGGGGGGGGGTGGGGAATTTTCAGCTTGCACGAATTTTTTTTTTTCGCTCACTGCTTTTGCAAGAATTTTTTTTTTCAGGTGAACCTCTCTGCACGAATTTTTTTTACTACGTGTGAAAAAGTCACAATTGGACCTTCCTTCTGCATGAATTTTTTTTTTTACCTTCTTCTTTGCATGAATTTTTTTTTTTGGCATTTTGCCTTGCATGAATTTTTTTTTGTTTTTTTCCCCACACCCCCCCCCCATCACTTTTCTTATGGTCCGTCCCTAAGATTCAGTTTGATATTTCTTTTTCACTTCTTTTTCATTTTACTTCAATCATAAATTCTAAATTGTAAACACAGAGTTGTCTCAAATGAACGCTAAAAGTATAGTGCGGCACATTAAAGTAAATTAAGTAGTTTCCTTATTGAAATTACAAGGAATCGCGAATATATTTACTGCCTCTGTCAAGAGACTTGCGCGGTTTTACGGTGTGTACTAGAAAAAGGTCGATTAAATGTCCATTAAGCAGACCAGGAGATAAGGCATTGAAAGCATGCAAAACGAGCGTACTTCATCACCTTTTTTCTCTTTGCTATATGAATAGCCGTAGTTCTAATCTTTTTTGTTTGTCTGCATCGCGAAACATCAAATACCAGGGTATCTGCTTCCACTATTTAAACAAACTTTGAATCTAGTTTGAATCTCATTGGTCGAGCGCGCAACGGGTTTTGACAAACGGAATTGATACTATCCGAAACAAAAAAGAGCTTTTATTAAAGATGCTGTTAAGTTGATGAAGTTCTACCATAAACTTATTGTCAGACGGAAATCGCTTTCGCTCTCTGAAAAAGCTTTTAACTACCCTGTCCAGTCCAGTCCCAGCGTGCACACGTGCACACGGAACGTTTTTGAACTTGTCAATTCTGTAACTGTTTTTATTTTGTCTCGCTCGTATCCAGAAACGTTATCCGAGAACGAGTAGTCTAACCGACTACCGTAGATTTTATACTTGTGTTTAATTTAATGATTTTCAGTGTCTAGTAGAGTATTTTGTTTTGCTCTAAGCGCGGGCATTTTCACAACTCTATCAATTATAGGGTAGATAGCAGGTACGTTAGGGGGTGGGGTAGTTAGGTTACGTTAGGGATGGGGTGGGGTGGGAGGGGTTCGAATGCGAAGCACGATGAAGGAGGAAAGGAATCTCGCTCAGCGCCACCACGCTGACACCTCGCGCTTCGCGCTCGAACTTCGCAGCAGAACGCCCTCTCCTCGTCACCACGCTTACAGGATAGCGCAGCCCTGGTCTTGGAAACGAGGCTAACATCAAAACATCTGCTGAGAATCATCACAGTCGAGGCGGTTAGCAAAGATGGCTTCTAGGATAATCTTAGCTTATTGGGGTGAGTGAAATAGTTTGTGTGTAAGAGCTACCTCGCATCTCGAAAGAAACTGTTTCTTCCGATTTTTGTTCTCAGATCGGCCGTGGCAACAGTCTGTAAAGAATTTGCCAAATTAACACCCTTCGACCGACTGCACGAAACTGTTGTTATCTTACTGCCACAGGTCTGATTTATACAACCTCGTTACACAGTTACAAAGGGTACAAAATTTGGGGCCGATATCTAACGCGGTGTAGTAATCAGTACAGTACTGGGAAGGTGCCCATTTAAAGCTGTCACTCGGAAAATTTTATCATGAATGTTTGTCTCGGAAACAATTTTTTTTCGCATGATACAGTATATAACGTTTTGTAGCAACTGAGGAACTTTGAGCTAATTTTATCTCAAATCGTATGCACGTTCTTGCTCGTTACAGGTAGAAACTTTTGTGATGATATATCGCAAAATATGTACAATATTTTTGATTTTAGAATAAACAAGATGGGGTGCTTCAGGTACCGGCGCACAGATGACGTAAAACAATGTCAGACATTAGAAAAGATGCTGCTGAATAATTTACACACAATGGTGAAACAATGCGATACGTCATCTGTGCCGGTACCTGAAGAAGGAACCACGAGATGTGCCGTTTAATTAATTATTTGAACTCACAGCACGTAATTGTATGCTTATTTGGTGCATAGTTAATAGTTTGGTGCAGGGAATTCTTATTGGGAGGAAAAAGTCGTGAAATCAACGATATTTTTGGGAACTATAACCCCCTTCATATACATTATAATATAGCTATGTTCTTACGCGCGCTCTGATTGTTCAAAAACCTATGTTTTATTTAAGAAATAGAAAACATGTACCGTGTTTCTATCGAGTTTTAGTATAAATCTACTAGAGTTCTATCACAAATGCCGCGCTCTGATTGGCTACGCTACCCACTATCTATTAAACAATTAGATTATGAGCTCGAGATTTCTATCGCGTGATAGTTGACGAGGGCGCAGCCCAAGTCAGCTATCACGCATAGAAATCGAGAGCGAATAATCTAATTGTTTTAGTATAAATCTATTAGTCGTTCAAAACTTTGTCTTTTCTGGAACAGTCTCGACCGGTAAACTGTCTAAATCTTCTTCACGGACTCTTTGAAAACGTGAAGAAACGGTCGCCATTACGCTACTCACTATCTATTCTGTGATAGATAGTGAGTAGCGTAATGGCGGCCTCTTCTTCACATTTTCGAAGTGTCCGTGAAGAAGATTTAGACAGTTTACTGGTAGAGGCTGTTCCAGAAAAGACAAAGTTTTCAACGATTAGTAGATTTATACTAAAACAATTAGATTATTCGCTCTCGATTTCTCTGCGTGATAGTTGACTTGGGCTGCGCCCTCATCAACTATCGCGCGATAGAAATCTCGAGCTCATAATCTAATTGTTTAATAGAAACACGAATTCTAACCAATCAGTGCACGTATTTTCTTAGGACTGTTTTCTAACAGAGTATAAAACATAGAAAAAGCGTGTTTTGTTGTTTTTCGCCATATTACCGCTACTCGACAATTCTGTACGAGACGGCGAAAAACATTTTCTTTGAAGAAATTCATGATGGAGTTCTCTGCGAAGCAGCAGAAAGTTTTGAAGCTGAGAATAATAAGACAAATAAAGAAGGAGAAGCGAAAACAGTCGAGAAGTTGGTATTAAATGGCGTCGGTTTGTCAATCTGTGTGCTTTGTTGTTTCTACTCGTGGCATGTAAAATCAATATCATAAAGTAAATAAAGAAGCCTAAGCCGGGTATTACACTGTGATTAAAACACTCCAGGCATTTGAGAACACTCGAGAAATGTAGAAAATACTCGCCTGCGGCTTTTGTTTTCTAGATTTCACTCGTGTTCTCAAATGCCCGTCGTGTTTTATCACAGTGTAATACGCGGCTTAGGCTTTTTTATTTGTTAATTAATTTTCATGAAATTTTTCCGGACATTTTCTGTTCCATTCGATTTTGAACAGGAATTTTCAGAAATTTTGGTAGAATGGAATGTGCCCCCTGTTTCCCCTTCTGCCCCAGCCTCTGGAGAACAGTTTTCCCCTTCTACTCCAGGCTCTGGTGACCAGGTTTCTCATCCTGATATCAATCTTCCTGGGAGGCTTCTCATTGTTCATAGTTCATGCACAAGAACTGATCTAATTAAACGTTTTAAAGATTCAGGTGTCAGGGGTCAGTAAGAACCATGTGCTGGAGTTGGTGTAATTTGTGAAGTTTACATTATATTCTGGAAAGAATTTTCTATTGCTATTAAATAGATTTAGGCAAGCCTAAAAGCAGAGCTCCTCACACAGACCCTCACACATTTAAAATGCTGTCACTAAAGTTATTAAATACGCCTGGTGTACGCAACTACTTAAAGAAGATTCGATAGCTGAAATAAATCGTCAAAAAAAAAAAACATCTAGCTCGCGACTCAACGGAAGAGCCATTGCGCGAAAAACAAAGCCTTGTTTCGGTTTAAGACCTTCTAAAGATCCCGGATGACTATGGCTGCCATGTTGGGGCAACGTCGTCGTTGTCGTCGCTAGGCGCCTGCGCCCGCAAGCCATGCCGCTAGCCATGATGACCATGAAAACTCAAACGCATGGTTTTCTCAATTTCTGTCCTCGCACGGTAGTTATAGGGCTCCGCTCTGCGGCTCTTCGAGCCGCTGTGGAGCTCCGCTATGACTATAGGGTAGAGGGAGAGAGTTCCCTTTGTAAAACATGATTATTTTTTGAATGACTGGGAGGCTGTGGGAAGAATTCTTGTTAAGGACTATATGTCCATTTCCTATTTCCCCACTTTTCTATATGTTATTGCCATTTTTGGTAACCAGGTTCCAGATTTTATTTTCATTGATTCATCCACAAAATACCTACCCCTAGTGGAGGAAGAACTGATTGTAGAAATTTTCAGAAAATATCAACTCCCTGATGTTGACAATGAGTTCAGTGATTTCCTCAACAGATTTCAGTGTAGAAGAATGGTGAGTAATGAGAATGTTAATGAAACAAGAAGATGCCTGAAGGCGTTTATGCAGGATGTGTTGGTTTAAAATTGCTGACGCAGTATGTTTTTTTGCTGATTGTGCGATCATGGATATCCATGGTGCAATCCAACCTGCCTTGCACGTGATAATTTGGGAGTTACAGCCAATAAAAATCACACAATTTTTTCGGGACAAACTCGGGATACGGGAAAGTTAAAAAACAAGGCAATTTTTGACTCCCAAGACGACGAAAGGAATGCGCTCCTGAATTTTATACGCTGGCTGACTACGTCATCCCGCGTAATTATTCTTGGGATTTCCAAGCAGGAGCTAGTTCAGAAACCACATCTTGTGATTGCTTCACTACAACCTTTTGTGCAGTAATTAAAGTGGTATCCACAGTTCCAAAGTATTTAATTGGTTGAATGCTTATATGATATCCTTAACCCTATAATGAAGAAAGTGCTGTCCTCTTTTGTCTCAAATCCGGAAAGTGAGGGTGAGAGAGATGCATTCAAATTTTTACAATGCTTTGTAAGGGGCCTGGACATGTCCAAAATGGTGCAGTTTTTGTGATTTACTACAGGTATGACAGGTATGACTGGTATGGATGTTTTGGTCGGCAAGAATATTGAGGTTACATTTATGTGACTGATTGCCTGCACATGTGGGCCTGTTTTGGAAATTCCTGCGTTCACTTAATCAAATTATGTATAGTTTAAAGAAGACTTTACAAACATCATCAGTCGGGATACATGGGAAATGGATATTATGTAAGAGTGAGAAACCCAGAATATGTAACTGGTTCTCTTGTCTACACATATATATATATAAATGGACAATCGTGAATGCAAAGTTTAAGCATTTAAACTCCCTGTTAAAAAAAGAATTTCAAAGAAAATGTTGAGTTTTGAAGGCTTAATTGTGTTTGACTTTTGTGTGTTTAAAAACAATAGCAACTCATTACTTGTATCATGTTTTTGTTAGTGAAAATGCAATTTTAAGCTGAGTTTACTAAGTTTCAATGTATTGATCTGATATGAACTGTATAAAAAATCACAACTGAACCATGAAAAATCACAACTGAAGTGTCTAAAATATTACAACTGAACTGTAAAAAATCACAACTGAACCTTGAACCCTCTCAGGGACATCATAATTACATCACCAAACTCTGACCCAACTTTCCTCCCCTAAAATTATATCAATTGGGACCATCTGAAATAGATTAGCCCCTTGAATTGGCATATAATTCATGGTAGGCCACCATGTCATTTTACAGGGGTATATACAAGGTTTACAAGGATATACCTTTGTAAACCTTGTATACCCCTGTAAACACTATATTTGGTGTTTATATGGTGGCCTACCATGAATTATATGCCCTTGAAATGCTCCAAATTGGACTATAAGTTGAAAAATAACTACAAGTTACTGTCGAATTCCTATTTGACATGAGCACATATCAGGATGTTGTAACCAATTCACCTTCTTGTCATCAGCTGGTATAAACGATACAGCTTGTTAATTGTCGAACAGTAATTATAATTATATCTCTCAGTTAGTACGCAGGCTGTAATTGGTCAATTTAGTGGTTCGTCCTTTACTGTATGGCCTGCTAAATTCAAAAGTTTGTTTTGAGATATAATAAATTTCTTACAAACCTCCTTTTCTCAGTCTGTACTGTAATTTACAGATCCTTGTCTTTTCTGCTTGGATTCATGGCCCGCATGATTCATGCTTGGGCCATAAATCCGAGTGGAAAACTTGGCCCGTAACTTACAGTATGGACCTCAAACTTGGTTAGCAAGAGGTATTAATGGTTAATGCAAGATACTTATATATCGCATTTTGTGTACTATTCTTAGGTCTGTTCACTGTCATATTGACTAGAATTGCAGCAGCCACAGACAGCAGTAAGTGTACATATAAAAGGCCTTTTCTGCATTTGTGTGCTATTGATTCCCATTAGGATGTTAATGCTTCTTCCATTGCTTTTCACAGTTTGCCACTATTTGGATTCTGGTACTAATCTGGCTTATTCATACTACAACAAGACTCTTACAAGTCCAAACTATCCTTTTGATTATGGGGATTATAAACAATGCTCGATGACGTTAAAAGCAAGCAGCCGTTTCCATGTGGTGAAAGTGGTCTTCACTGACTTTTCAGTGGAATCCAAATTTCTGCAAGGCTGTTTTGACGACTATTTAGCTTTTCATAATGGTGTATCAAGTTCGGATACAAAGATTGGGCAGTTTTGTGGTACAGCTCGTCCTAATGTGATATACTCATTGGGGCGGCATTTATTTGTCAGGTTTGTCAGTGACAGCTATGGCTCAGGGAAAGGCTTCAGTTTCTTATATTCTGAAGTCCCTGCTGGTGAGTTGTCCATGTAGCTTTTATATTCAGAGTTGGACAGAATGGGACATGCACATATAGACAAGTCCGGTTGAGGGGAGGGTCCGAAGATCCATTCCGACAGTTCCTTTGTTCCGACAAATGTTGTTTTTATTGATAAGTCTCCCAAATAAAATTTGTTAAAAAGCAAGTGAGTTATATGCAAGTTAAAGCAGGTGAATAGAAATGACATCCAAGCTTTAACCAGTATCATTCATAACATTTTTAATACCTTAAACAATA
>OX453278.1:27461948-27584448 GCA_949710005.1 Ricordea florida | reverse complement strand
TATTTGATGGCTTTATTGCTCACGTGTTGGACTGTAAGTCCCAGTGCTGCTCAAAGTCGTTAGATGGTTTTGCACTCCCGTTAACATAAACAAGAAGGGAAAGGCTTTGCGCTCTTTTGCACTGTCGGATTAGAGAATCCTGGAACAATTTGGTGTATTGTCACTGATTGCTTGTGATTTGTTGTGTTTTTTCTTTCAGACACTGCATTAATAGTCGGTATTATAGTGGGAGTTGTAGCTTTCATCTGTGTCATTATATGCTGTGTTTGCATTGTAAAGCGATGTAAGTCAAAATCCACTCCACCAGTCGTGTACTCTGCGGTAAGTAGGACAAGTGCACCACACTCAGGTCCTCCGCCTCCCCCTCAGGCACCGTTTGCACAGCCTTACCCTCCCCCACCTGTAACCTCGTTTCCACCTCCAAGCGCACCACCTCCAAACGTGGGTTACGCACCATACCCAGTTCAACCGCCTCCAACGTACCCGGACATTTCGCCCCCACCCTACCCAGGAACTACTAGTGTTCCACAGTACCCACCACCAGGACAACAGTATTCATGGGTTCAGGACCAGCTAAGTGGCAACAAACCTTCCGCTCCACCACAGAACGTTTAGTGAGCTGGTACCAATTGTGGACGGATGCTTGTAAGAAGCAATCAAGCCAAGTTAACACAACTTCGCTGTGTTTGTTCCTGTGGGGTTACACAACTGAAACATCAGTTAATTTAGTTTTGATTCTTGGTTGACTTACGTTATTGACTTCTTGATGACAAACCAGGTTGTTTGTACCTGCATACTATTTTGTTATTCAACCTGACTTGACTGACTGATTTCTATTCACTAAACTGTAAGACTGCTGACGACCGTCTGATTTGCTGTACGTTTCTTCAACCGTGGAACTCTAAGAAATCTGGATACGACCACAGAATTGGCCTGAGAAGCATAGAGGTGCAGGTTTAGGGTCGAACATAGCACCAAAGGCCAACCCCACCCTTCCATTGTGGTTCATGTTTGACTTGCTTTTGTTGTGACTCATGTGCGTTGTGAAATAGACAGGCTGTCAAAAGTCTGTTCCTCATAAGTGTTGTACACTTTGTAGCCCAGGGTGATGTTAGGCTGATTATTTTTTTGTAGAGGGTGTCGAAACCACTGCCGGTTTATGGCCACTAACGTGGTTGCACTGAGCCTTATAGAGGCAATTTATGAATGGTTTGTTATATGTGACATTCAGTGTTCTTGTAATATATAAACATGAGATTTAGTGTCTCATCACATATCAAACACCGAGAAGAGAGCTGAAATACGACGCGCTGCGGAGTGTTTTTTGCGAAATTCGAGGTGTTTGATATGTGATGAAACACATGTATCAAGTGTCTGATATAGCTTCTCAAACGAAATTATTTAGGAGAAATTAACGAGGCAAAAACGAGCCGTGTTTCATCAGATATACAAACACGTCAGTGGCTCATTTTCTTTGTCTTTTCCTATAGCAATATTAATGAGACTGAGAAATTTTTATCGTAAATTTGTAATTGGCTTCTTTGCATTAATCTAGTCAAAGAAATAGGGAAATACTTATATTTAGAGATGCTGAAATTCGTGCTGAAACAATCTTTGGATCTCTGGCTGTTAATTATGCAGACGAGTTTATTTCGCAGGCGTTACTGCGATTTTCATAATTCTGCGAACTCCCGCGTTCAATTTCCAACCGCCAACTGGCGTCTTTGCTTCCGTCAATCAAACTTCCGAACATTTTCCGAGTCCAGGTCGACCATCCGCCATTGAAAGAAAATGCCACGTAAGTTCGGCTCTTCTCTTCGATCGCTACATCATCAAAAGACTCTGAATCGGCCAAACTATATATACTAGAACTGACATCAAGAGAATCCGCCATCTTCGCCGTCACACGTGTGTTGATCCAGCTGGGCGGAGTCAGTGCTTCGGAAACTGTTCGACTGCCATTCGAGCGACATCCGAAGTTTGATTGACGGAAGCAAAGACGCCAGTTGGCGGTTGGAAATTGAACGCGGGAGTTCGCAGAATTATGAAAATCGCAGTAAAAGGAGAAGGGGGAATTTGGGCGCGCCTTCCCCTTCCTCTTTTAACGTCTGCCACGCAGGTTAATTTCGCTGACATCCGTGCAGGGGATCTGAAGCAAAAAGACAGAATGCCAATAAAAATGTGCAATTACTTTCATGTCTTTTACAGTTCTTGACAACTCGCATGGGAATGTTTTGTAATTTTTAGCCAGTTTCTCTCAATGGTGTGCGAAAATAAAAGCAATTCAAGTTGTAAACGCTCGCTGTTTTGTTGTCAAGTTTGATTTCTTAGTTTTTATTTTCTCAATGCCCTCCAAAGTGATAATAATTGTAATAAAGTTTATTTCCTTGGGCTTTAATATGCTTTTGACCCTTCTCAGAGTGTTACAAGATTGCTCTCCAGTGAAGACAGACATCGTGATCATGCCGCCATGTTTATTCTCTCTGTATTCCCGCCAAAGATGGCGCATGAACAAATTCATGTAGGCCAATATTGGAGCGTGCAATACCACTGTGGAAACTACTTCGTGTTACATCTTCCCTCTTTTAAATGCAGAAGCATGTACACAACTATGGTAACAGAAACAAACCAAACAAACAAAAAATAATAAAATGAATTAAAAAACAAATAAAACTAAATAATGTTATAAACAGAACGGAACTTTTAAGTTCTTGGCAACGGAAGAACTAGTGTTCAGTGTCTGACAAAATCTTTGAAGCGGGGTGGTTCTTTAATCACCCTTCCTGAACGGCTTCTTTTGACAGGCATGTCCACCCTCCCCTCACCAACCGTAGGGACAGTAGAGACTTGACTGGGATAGGAAAGGCCATCTGGTGTCGGGATAGGGAGCTGGTTATGAGTTCTGCCGCTGACAATTCCTGGAGCTTCTTCGCATTTAGGCCTCCTTGGTTCACTCTCAAGAGCTGCTGGCCTATCTGCTGCAGTTTCAGGACTTGACGGCTCACACCCAAGGCCTGCACATCTCTGGCTATCCATCACAGTATCGGGTCCAGACTCAACAAAGACTCATTATGCAGGGGAGGTTCTTTCTTGCAGTGCTTCAGATGTCCTCTGTTGCAGCGCAGGATTTCTCCACCCTTAGTAAGAACTTCGTAAGACCTAAGAGCAATCTTCCTGAGTACCTCGGCTTTCAACCAACGCTTGTGTCTCCCAAATGGTGCAACACAGACACATGCGCCTGTCTTGAGCTCAGGAGGATCCTTAGCTCCCCTGCTGTAGTAGTAGGCTTGATTCTCCTTCTTCCCTTGCACTTTCTTGGGCAAATCTCTAATACGGCTTTGGCCTAAGTAGCTCAGCTTTGGTTGGAAGAAGTGTTCTGGTGCGGCGGTTTAAGAAGATCTGTGCAGGACTTGCCGTTATGTCTTGACTGGGCGTGTTCCTGGAGTGCAAGGTACGGGTCCTGATCAGCTTTTCCTGAGTAGCCGTTTCACCGTCTTAAATGCCGCTACAGGCTTGCCATTGCTCTGTGGAAACCCGGGTGATGAGGCGACATGCTGAAATTTCCGCTGAGTCCTTACTGAACTGACGGACCTCATCTGAGCAGAACTGGGGGTCATTGTCGGAGACAAGGGTTTCTGGGACCCAATATCTGGCAAACTGCTTCTTTAGTTTCTGAATGACAGTTCTTGACCTTATGTCCTCCAGAAAGTCTACCTCCAAGAAGTTAGACAAGTAATCTACGACCACGAGGTAGTTTCGATCATTTAGAGTGAACAGGTCTGCTGCAAGTTTGGCCCAAGCTCGATCAGGTACATCGTGAGGTATCAAGGTTTCCTTCTGCTGTCTGTTGCCTTCCAATCTGCATGTGTCACATCGTGCAACCACTTCCTTAATCTCGGCACTCATGTTTGACCAGTATAGGAATTCACGTGCTCTACTCAGGCACTCCTCGACCCCCATGTGGGAGGTGATGTCATTCTGCACACTTAACTCATTGCGGAAGGGGAAATATGGTACTGCCTGTGGAACCACCTCTGTTTTGTGGACTGGTCAGCCACCCAAAATGACCTGTTTTAAGGCTTGAAGGACCTCGTCGGCCTCGGTATGCACCTGAACTTCATGTAGGGTTGGCTCATAGATCGAATGACTCAACAAGATTGATGGCCTCCAATTCCTTGTCTTCTTGGCACGACAACTCGTTAGTCAGATAACCACGGTTGCGAGTATCAGCTAAAATGCATCAACTTCCCTTGTTGGTAGTTCAACGTGATGTCGTAGGCTTGAAGACTCAGTAACATTCTCTGGAGCCGTTTCGAGTGGGTTGTGGTCGGATTGTACCTATACTGGTCTTCCATAGGTGTACTGGTGCCATTTTTCCATCCCAAAGACTACTACCAGGAATTTCTTCTCAGTCGGGGCATATATTGCTTCCACTTTAGTCAGCGCCTGGCTGCCATAAGCAATAGGCTGCCCATTCTGCAATAATGCGGCACCAAGGCCTCTGTCAGACGCATCACTCTGGAGTGTCAATTCTTCCTTTGGGTAAAAGAATTTCAGCACCGGCGCTGTGGTAACTAGCTTCTCGATTTCATCTAATACTCTATCATGTGCATCAAACCAACACCACTCGACCTCCTTATCTGTTAGTCTTCTCAACGGTTCGTATACATCCGTTAACCCAGAAAGGAACTTGCTAAGGTAGTTGACAAAGCCCAGAAGCCGTTGCATTCCAGCCACATCGGTTGGGTTTAGCATCTCTGTGACAGCTTTCACTTTTGCAGGATCTGGGCGGAGCCCTTCACAGGTAATAAGGTGTGCCATGAACGGCACACTGCTTATTCTGAGCCTTACTTTCGCTTCATTTAGCTTGATATTCTTCTCTCTGCAACGATCCATGAGCGCACATAGTTTGAGGTCCTGATCTGCAGTGCGGGTTCCGCCAGTGTCTCGCCTTCATCACGCAGGAGAATGTTGTCATGTATAGAAGTGGCACCAGAGAGGCCTTCAAGGGCTTGCTGTAACCTCTGCAACTTTTCTGGAGCTGTTGAAATGCCAAAGGGCATATGAAGCCACCGAAACCTGCCGAACGGTGTGTTGAATCTAGTGAAATGGGCACTGTCCTCATCGAGGGCCACATGCCAGAACCCATTTTTTGCATCAAATGTGCTAAACACTTTCGCCTTTCAAAGTCCGGAAGGATCTCTTCGATGGTTGGTGACTCCTCCTAAAGGCATTGTTCAGGTCACGTGTATCTAGGCACACTCTTAACTGTCCATTCGGTTTGGTGACCACAACAAGCCTAGACACCGACACAATAACCATCTGTGTCAATTTGGACAACTCATCCTTAAGTTTCCCTTTGATGGCAACAGGTATTTTCCTGGGAAGGTGAACCACCGGTCTAATGCTTTTGTCCACATCTAGATGATACTCTCCATCAAGTAGGCTGGTGCCTTCAAAAACATCTGCATACATCCTAAACAACTGTTCTCTGGAAATAGGCTGATCTGTAGCTGTGCTGAAAGTGTCAGTGGCCCGTTCGTGAAGGACGTTTGGTCACGGTTCATTCTGCAGGGTCAGGATGTTATCATGTTGAACTGTGACAAGATTCATTTGCTGTATGGCACGGCTACCCAGCAATGGAGTGCAATCAGTGTCAAGGACAGCAAAGTTCACCTTGTATCACTTCCCATTCTTGGGGTTCACCATCTTCACTTGACAACGACAAAGGGGCCTCTTTGTTGTCTGATTGTCTGGTCAGTCTTCGGATGAGCTTGGCATGGACAGTACCTTGGCATTGATAACATTATAAGTTGCCCCGCTACCCAACTGGAACTGCACCTTCTTATTGTTGATCAGCATTGTTGCAAAGATTTGTGTGGGAAACATCTTGTCTTCGACTTTATTTACCTTAACTTAGCTGTTAGCTCTCAGGCCCTTGTCTTAGGGTCTCAATGGGGTTAACCGTTAGCCGTAAAACGGGCAAAAAACTAGCCGTTAGGCGTGAATATTGGAAGAATTTTAGCCGTTAGCAGTAAAAAATGTTAACCGTTAGCCGTAAAACAGCCAAAAATATTAACCGTTAGCCGTAAAACAGGCAAAACTATTAACCGTTGGCCGAAAAAGTCATCACCCCATTGAGACCTTCTTGTCTTGGACAATTCTGTCGCCCTGCAAATTTGTAGACACTTGCAAAGATCGAGGCTTGTTTCCCTCAACATGTGTGTCTCTAACACCACAAACCAAACGATCGCGAAGAAGGGAGTCATGAAGAGCATTAAAATTGCACGCTGAGGCTAGCAGTTTCAGTTAAGTCAGCCATGCTATTTCGGCTCAAACGACTCACCCTGCAATTCCACTGTGGAAACTACCTCATGTTACACAGAGCTCATTTTAAATTGAGTCTGAGTAGGGCCCAAAACATATTTATGCCCGCGAACATAGACTTGTTGTTTATTATTATTTCTAACAAATATATAAAGGTAATTTACACAACCCGCGTATAGCAACGGCTAATCTTGGCGGGTATTAGTAATGGGCAAAAATTAAAATTTTATATTACGAATTTACAATATTAACATCGGCACTCGATTGACTCTCGATTGACACTCGATAGACTCGATTGTTTTATTGAATTGGTCGTACTAGAAAAATCAAGACCGATAATACTCTCAGAACTAGTTTGGGACGTGATAAACAGGCGGGAAAGAACAGAGGTGGCTACACTTGACATCAGTCAAGCACTTCAGTGAAAACTCCATAACGCGGACGTACTTCCGTTACTAGAGAAACGAGGGCTAGATTTCCGTATTACGTACCCTATTAGCATTTCTTTTGCAAGCGTCATCTACACGGGCAATTTTTCCTTGACAAGTTCTCCTTGACAAGATAAAATTGCTCGTGTAGATGGAGTAAAATAGACAATTTTTCCTTATCAAGTTAGTAATTTAACTGTGTAGACGGACAAGAAAAATGTGGCAAGGAATATTAACCGTTGTCTACACGAGCAAGGAAACCTTGTTAATGATGGAAAATTGTAAGGAATAAGTGTAAGGAAAACTTATTGATGATCTACACGAATTGACAAGTACGTGACTTATCAAGGAAAATTGCTCCTGCAGATAACTGAAGACTTCACAATCCGACGTCACCATGCAGCCATGGCAAATGGATCGCGCGGATAAGCCAATCATAGCGCGCGCTTTCCCAAAGGTTACGTTGTGAACGTGACTTATGCATAGCTCTACATTGTTTTGTTCTGCAAAAACAACAAATTTTTACACGTTCATTATCCTAGACAATACAGCTAGAGCATGCATATTGAAGTATTGGAATAACCGAAACGAGGAATGGAAATAGGTCCGCGTTCGTTAAACTCGATATGGCAGATACGTAAAGAAGCAGACTGTCGACTACCTATCTGAAGAGCAACGGCGATGGCTTTGAAGCCGACTATTTTAGGTGAGTATTAAAGAAATATCAATTTTGAGGTTAAGGTGTTTCGTTTGTAAACTTTATAATGCATACAAATTTTAAAACAGTTACATTTCCAGAGCTTGGACTAGTGATCTTTAGAGAGACTGGGTTCTGTCCTCGTGTACCGGTACATAAGAGCCGATACATACATTACAGCTAAACAATGACTCCTAAACAAAGAAAATACAATGGTTATTCCCTTGTGTACCGGTATACGAGGACAGAACCGAGATCTGCTTAGAGTAGAATGCTCGCTTGAGCAGTGGAACATAAATATGACTGATGAGAATAGCTTTTCGTCAATAAGTGTAGCTTTTTTTAACCTGCCGTAGTGCTAAATGTAATGTAACCTTGTTGATAGCTCATGCACCTTGGGTTCATGTACAGTGACTTGCAAATCATATGGCTAGTGTCACGTATTATGCATTCAAAAGTTTAGGAGCTTACTGAATCGAAATTAATTATTGCTCTTTGTTGGGTTTTATATGTCGTTGTCAAAAATATTGTGTTTTAAGTCCAGTGACTTTTCTTCTTGGCTCTCGGTGCATACAGTCGACCATATTTTACTTCCCGTCACTTTGCGCAAGTGTTGTTCGCTAACCTGTTTTCAGTTGCGTGCAGAGTAGTGTTAGTAGTATTTCGGTCGGATGTTTTTCTTCAGGGGATAGAACACCTTTCTGGCCTCTTGTGCGTTCCTACCAACTTTGTTATTTTTATTGTGGGGGTAGTTTCCTAAGAAACTGGTGCTGCATCAGTGGGGAATTCAAGTACAAGAAACAAGTTGATTCTGACGTCAGAGCAAAGGGACGAAGGGCTAACACTCGAAACGTCAGCACCCCCTCTTTTACCTTACGGTGGTACAAATTACTTTATTAACTCGTTTGATTATCCCAATATCATTTGTTATTTACAGTTCGGCAGCTTTATCTCGGTCAGTTAGAATACAAAAACGAACTAATAGCCAGTATGCAGCTACCTCAACCTCATGGTCGGTCAATAACGCTGACTATCACAGTGTGGCACGATCGGATTTATTTGTCCACGAGAGTCGAGCGCCTGTCACGTGGCCTTGTAAACCACACATCTACGAATTGTGGACCTATTTTTACAGTGCGACTTCTTTAAACCAAGGTCACCAAAACAAATTTTCATACAAATTATCCAATCACAATCGAGTATCTAAACAATAGAATCTCTACAAATGTTTTACATTTTGCTTAAATTGCACATAATTTGCTCTATAATTGTACAAAACATATCAAGATTGAAAAAAATCATCTTAGTTGTTAGAAACTCACTACAAATCTGTTTTGCAGACGTATCAAAAACAGACATGCAATATTTGTATGAAAATTTATTGGTTGGCCTTGGGTTCGATTATTTGCAGTTTAAGTAGTAACCACTTATCAGAAGCTATTTTAAAAACACGTTTCAATGACTTGCACCCAATAATTATGCAGGTCTGCTGACTGTGCTGGGGATAGGAAAGGCATTGGCTCTAAGTAGTAAGTGTTATCTAGTGTATTTATTTAATATTGTAGTTAAAATAGCTGTGATCAATAATTAATCAAATCATGTGCTATAGCTAGTGTCACATTATCTTATAAGTGAACTCAGAGGTATGCAAATTTTTGTTAATACTAGGCAATAATGCCCATAACATAAAGAGACTCATGGAGTTTTGGAAGTCCTCCAAATATTAATGTTACTCACATGGAACAAAAAGCTTTCAGGGTGTAATAAGAAATTGCAAATATACTTCTATCCTCTTCTTAAAGAAAGAACATTTTGGATACCCGACAGGGAGCGGTCAGATTTGGGTTTGGTTGGCCAAAAACTGAGTGTCAAAGGTTTATAGTAACCATGCAATACAGATGTTTAAGACAAGTTGAGTAAGATGTGGTTTAATATTAGATTAATTGTTATAATAATAGTGTAGGTACTGGTCGTTACTTAGGAGGGGTGGTGGGCCAAGAGTATTTTTTAGTGTGCAAGGATGGGTTATGAATAGAATTCTTGTTTATTGTAGAGTCTCAGGGAGTTTAGTATTATTTAAAGAACCGCAGTGTACGTGTGATCAAACAAGTTTATTCAATCGAAAATTTTCAACTATGATATTTTGCTGGTCAAGAAGTATGTCAACATTTACCTGTAACTATGGAAGTGCCCGCCGTGACAAAGAACCATCAAGTTTACAATGTAAGAAAGTCATTAAAGTGTTTAGAATGTGTAAGTCACGTAGAAAATCTGTTACTTAAGCCTTATATTATCTGTGTATACAATACACCTCAAGCCTTTACAATGAAAAGCTTTCTATCTATAGACAGCAAAAACTATAATGATAATAAAATTGACTTTGTCATGGCATTAAAAGTCAGACCTTATTCAGGACCCTGTTACATGTGCTAGAAACTTTGAACACACAGACAGTGAGCAGCAGGATACCAGAACTACATTTGGTTTCGACTCCTGATTTAATCCTGTACCCATATGTTAACTTATCAAATTTTTCCACCACTGTATGTTTGCCACCTGTCTATGATAGTTTCATGTGGACTGTCTATACCTACCCAGCCTGAGAAAATGGCGGATGAGGATTAATTGGGGTGGAGGAGTGTGTGAGAGCAGAGGAAAGAGGACTTGCTTATCACTTTGGGACAGGTTTGATAGTGGTGAGGAACTAAGGACTGAATAATGTTAGTGATGTTTCTAAGGCATTTAGAGAGTGGAAGAAGATTGAAAGGTTAAACAAATGGAGAGGTTAAGTTCTTCATGGCCAAATTTTAAGGCAAACAGAGGGTGTTAGTGATAAGTCATCCTGGGACTGGCTGCAGAAAGGAGACCTCAAGAAAGAAACGGAGGGTCTGATAACTGTGAGCTGCACAAGATCAAGCACTGAAAACAAATTTGACTAAGGCTGAAACTGACAGGCAAGAAGTTTCGCCATTGTGCAAAATGTGTGGGAAAGAACTCGAGTCTGTCAACCATATCATCTGTGAATGAAGCAAGCTTGTGCAAACAGAATACATTAGTGCTGCCATGAATAATCCACTGTGAACTTTTGAAGGAGATTGATCTGCCCCATGCAAGTAAAGGGTATGAACATGCATGCCCTAGAGAGAGTTGCAGCATCTGATAAGGGAAAGCTGCTGTGGGAATTCACCATCCAAACTGACCACTTCATTGAGTATCATGAGCCTGACATAGTGTTTTTGGATAAGCAGCAAGGACGGTGCCATATGATTGACATAGCGATCGATACCCGGGGATGCCCACATCAAAGAAAAAGAAAAGGAAAAGTACCAGGATTTAAGAGCAGTTGCTCAGTCATGGCATGTAAATGCTAATGTAATGCATGCTATTGTGGTTGGGGCCTTGGGTATGGTGACGAAGAACTTACAAAGGAGTCTTAAACAAATAGGAGTCACTGTAAGAATGGAATTGCTGCAGAAAGCAGCATTGCTTGGAACCACAAGAATCTTGGTGGTAGCTGATTGCCCTCAATCAAATAATGACCAGTAGTAGTTGTGTATATGGGGGAACCAGCACAAATTAATAAAAATAAAAAAATATTACAAAAAATTGTGAGGCGCCAGCACAAAATTAATAAAAATAAAAAAAATATTACAAAATTGTGTGAGAGATGGAACCAGCACAAAAGATTTAATAAGTCTATGCAAAGTTTCGGCCAAGCCCTCTTCGTCAAGAGGGGCCGACAGGCGGAGCGAGCTACGCGAGCGGAGGGCGATTCTGTCCCAGGCTGGCCAAGTATCTGCAAAGACCACCAAGTCAAGAGATAATTTACCGACACAAAATTTATCAAGGAGAATGGAACCAGCACAAAAAAAAATAATTTTTAATTCCTATTTAAAAACAAAAGAAAATATTGTAAATGGAACAACAGTTAAATGGATTAAAAGCCGAACAATTAAAAAAATTGGTCTACTGGTATAACCCACCAAGAAAGTCATATTATAATACTAAAGCGAAACGCATCGAATTTTTGATTAATATTCCCGAAATAGTTAATAATGTTCAAGAAATCATTGATAATATTCGGAAAATTAGTGAATCATTAAATGAAACACCACGCAGGCCCGATCAGAATACTCCTTTACCAATTCCTCTTCCGCCCCCACCTCAAGAAAATTTACCAACCCCGCAGCCAAGTACATCCCAAGACTTATCTGATGTATTTATTCCAGAAACACCACCCGGTTCTCCAGATCGATTTAGACCTGGCACACCACCACCCATCCACGCACAAACTTTTATCAAAAATGAAAATAAAGATATTCCAAAAAAGAAGGAAATACTTTTACCAACCCCAAGAAAAAATATTCCCCCCAAAAAATCAAAAGTGGCAGAAAAAATAAAGTTTTTTGAAGCAGCTAAGGATATCAACCGCTATAAAAAACCCACCGCTAAAAAAATATTCAAAAACTACAAAGTGGAAGATAGAAAAAAATTTTATGAAGAGGTTTCAATTACAACTAATAAAAAAGGTTCTAATAACCCCCAAAGGAATATAATTAAAAATTATAAAGTGGAAGATAGAAAAAAGTTTTATGAATCTTTAAAAAATCTGGCAAATAAAAAAATCATAAAACCAATTCCAGCACTAAGAAAAAGGAAAAATGAAACAAAATCTACTCCTAAAACAACAAAATCCACCGCAAAAGATGTGCCGGCTAATCAAGAACATGTTGAAGATTTTACACCCGTAGAACAAGAAACAGCGCTCGATGGATATCTGAAAACATATAGAATACATGGAAAACCATATAAAACTGATAGTTTATTTTTTAAAGACCTTGCATATTTAGATCCGGAACAAATCGTTGAATTAGGATTAGATGAATTAACATTTATTAGAGAAATAAAACAGAAAGTTATCGACTTAATTAATAAGCAAAAGAAACCGATAAAGCTGAAATTTACTTTTGTCTGTAAATTTGTAAAGATTGAATTTGGAAATATTGGTCCACATATATTCGACCTAGCAGAACCATTTTTTCATAGCGAAAAACCAGTGGTTGTAACAGAATCAACGGATTTATCCAGCTTATTTGACAAGATGACTAAATATTTACTCGAACTTTTTGCAAATTTTACAAATAATGGAAGTGGCTGGATATTTAATGGTGTAAAATATTTTGACATAAAAATTGATCCGTTTGAGCCAATTTCAGGAAGTAGTTATATCCCCCTACCAGAAAAATTAGCAAACAAAGGAGCGATTATAAATCTCAAGAATGAGAATGATAATGAATGTTTTAAGTGGTCTGTAACTGAAGCGGTGTTTCAAAGAGAGAAAAATCCGCAAAGAGTAAATAGAGAATTAATAGAAAACTCTAAAATTTTTAATTGGAAAGGAATAGAATTTCCCGCAAAATGGGTAGATATTGATAAGTTTGAGAAACAAAACCTATATTATAGGATTAATGTTTATGGATATGATAATGAGGAATTATACCCTCTAAGAATAAGTGATAAAGAAAAAGGGCTTTTAATAAACTTACTTCTAATATCAAACGGTGAAACAAATCACTATTGTTGGATAAAGAATATTTGCAGGTTGGCAGTTTCACACACCACTAAACATAAAGAAAGGATTTACCTCTGCCCTAGATGCCTTTATCATACGCATAAAGAGGAAACATTGCAAAAGCATCTAGAATATTGTAAAGAACATGAAGCTGTTAGGGGCGAAATGCCGAGGGATAAAGACGGAAAACCTATTTATCTTAAATTTATTAATTTTTACAAAAAAATGAAAGTACCATTTGTTGTATACGGCGACTTCGAGTGTTGTGGAGAATCAATAGATACTTGCTCGCCAGACAAAAGTAAAAGTTTTACAAATAAATATGCGAATCATAAACCGACAGGTTTCTGTTATATAATAAAGTTTTTCGATGAAAATTATGAACCCGTTATTAGACGATATACTGCTAAATCTCCAGACGAAGATGTGGGAAAAATATTCATGGTTGAATTGGAAAAGGATATTAGAGAAATTTGCGAAAAAATTAAGCCAAACAAGAAAATGAATTGGATGACACAAAGAGAAAAATACGAACATGAAAAAGCCAAAATTTGTCATATATGTGAAGAAGAATTATTAGAAAAAGATAAGGTAAAAGATCACTGCCATTATACTGGAAAGTATAGAGGAGCCGCACACAGTGATTGTAATTTAAATTATAAGAATAAAAAATTCATACCAATCATTTTTCACAATCTATCAGGATATGACTCACATCTTTTTATTAAGAATATTGGTTTAACAAAAGGTAAAGTAGACTGCATACCTAATAATGAGGAAAAATATATTTCTTTCACAAAACAAATTGTGCTTGGTAAATATATTAATAAAAAAGGAGAGGAAAAAGAAGATAAGCTGGATATTAGATTCATTGATTCATTTAAATTTATGTCAACAAGTATTGATAAATTAGTCACCAATCTTACAAAATGTGGAAAATGCGAAGCGTGTAAACCAGGAGATTGTACTAAGAGATATATAAAAGATGGAAAAATTATTCAGTATAAAGGTATTGGTAGGTGTGAAAAATGTAAGAATTGTCTGTTAGTTGAAAGTAGATGTCTTTCTCCAAGAGACGATAAATTAGAAGAAACGAAAAAAGTATTTGGAGATAAGATGTATTTAATGTTGAGGAAAGGAGTATTCCCATATGACTATTTTGACAACCTCGATAAATTAAACGAAACCCAACTTCCTCCAATAGAAGCATTTTACTCAAAATTAAACGGAAAACAAATATCAAAAGATGATTATGAATATGCTAAAAAGGTATGGAAAACTTTTAATATTAAAACAATGAGAGAATACCATGATCTTTATCTTTTGTCAGACGCACTATTTTTAATGGATGTATTTGAGAATTTTAGGGATACTTGTATGAAGAATTATGGTTTAGATCCTGCCCACTATTATACATTGCCCGGTTTTGCTTGGGACGCCGCATTAAAGTATACTAAAGTGAAATTGGAGTTACTAACTGATAATAATATGTTACTTATGTTTGAGAAAGGCGTTAGAGGGGGTGTATCTCAAATATCAAAAAGATTTGCTAAAGCTAATAATCCATATTTAGAAGAATATGATCCAAATCAGCCAACAATATATATCACATATCAAGATGCAAACAACTTATATGGCGGGGGAATGAGTGAACCACTGCCTACTCACGGTTTTGAATGGATGCGTGAGGAAGAATATGAAAACTGGAGAGATATCCCATGCGTAGTTGAGGTTGATCTAGAATATCCAGAAAATCTTCATGATTTACATAATGATTATCCACTTGCCCCAGACAAACTTACTGTTAATAAGGTGGAAAAATTAATCCCAAACTTAAACAACAAGGAAAAGTATGTTGTTCATCGTGAAACTTTGAAAGAATATGAAAGTTTAGGATTAAAAATAACAAAGATTCATAGGGGTATTAAATTTGAAGAGTCAAAATGGTTAAAACCTTACATTGATTTTAATACCGAACTAAGAGCTGAAGCAAAGAATGATTTTGAAAAGGACTTTTTCAAGCTAATGAATAACGCCGTGTTTGGTAAAACAATGGAAAATATTAGAAAAAGGGTTGATATTAGATTAGTTACAAATAAAAAAGAAGCTAGAAAACTAATAAAACAACCCAACTATCAACACCGCACCATCTTTTCTAAAAATCTAGCGGCTATTCATATGAAAAGAAAAAGGATAAAATTTAATAAGCCCGTTTACTTGGGTATGTGTATTCTAGATTTAAGTAAAAAAGTAATGTACGATTTTCATTATAATTATATTAAAAGGAAATATGGGGATAAGGTTAAATTACTTATGACAGATACTGATTCACTCGTATATGAAATAGAAACTCTAGATTTTTACAAAGATATAAGCCCCGATGTTAGAGAAAAGTTTGACACTAGTAATTATCCTAGAGATCATCCTTCTAGAATTGAGCTTGTAAACAAAAAAGTAATAGGAAAGTTCAAAGATGAAATGGGCGGAATTCCGATAAAAGAATTTACGGGGTTAAGGTCTAAGTTATACTCAATATTAACAGATAAAAATAAAGAGATAAATAAGGATAAAGGAATTAAGCAATCAGTTGTAAAAAATACAATAACACATAATGATTATAATGTTTGCCTAAAAACTAGAAAACCGCAAATGAGAGAGATGAATATAATTAGAAGCCGATTACACAACGTTTATTCTGAAACTGTTAATAAAATCGCATTATCCGCTAATGATGATAAGAGAATAATTTGCGAAGATGGAATACATACTTTAGCTATTGGTCATTATCGCACTAAAACAGAATCAGGAGGAAGTTCTGTATCATAGGGTATAACCTGTAATTCTTCCCTTACAAACCCCCGCCTTGGTCCATCTACTAAATAATACAAAACTGGCTGATTAGGCGAAACGACGCTACGTGTAATATCATAAACTTTAATACTCCAAATAGGATCAGTGGCTCGTCTTTTTTCACCACCTTCAAGTTCGCCAGGAGATAATAGATATCTAACTTTTACATAAGGAGACAATCTTACCTCATCAAGACCAACAACTCGATTATATCTTTTAGGCTCAATATCAACCTCTTTCATTTTTATAGCCTTATCAGGTTCTTTACCAGTTATTCTAGTTGGCGTATTATTCAAAGTTTTTAGAATAGCTGGTAATCTTTTAGCCCATACTCTGGATCGGGCGGAGCCATCCCCGCCTTTGGCAGATCGTTTATCACTAACCATTTCTTGCGCATATTGATGGCTAAATAATCTCTCGCCTAATATTCTATTTGCGTTTTCCACAAATGCTTGAGCTCTATGATTACCAGCTTCACTTCTTTGTATTCTCACATTATGGTAATTCATGAGTTTACTAACCCCACCCATAAATTCTTTTCCTGGATCAACCATTAATGTTTTAGGGTATTTCAATCTTCTAGAATATATTTTCTCAAAAGCTTCTGATATCTCTCGACTTTCTTTTGAGGTTAATGGCTCCGCATCTTTATATCTCGAGGCGATATCAACCACAACTAACGCATATTTATATGTTTTTCTTCCAACTCTATCATGCGGCAAAAATAATAAATCTGCTTGGTGAATCTGATTGGGTTTATCCACAGTCCAGTGCGGTCTAGGTATATATTTAGGCGCAGGTAGATAGATTTGCCATATTGCTTGTTTTTGCAACCATTGTTTTGCATCATTTTCACTTACTCTTGTTTTCTCGGCTAATTTAGGAATTGCAGAATATCCTTTCCAATATCCTTCAGTTGAATAATATATCCGCTCGAAGAGCGGGGCCGGCGCAGCCGATATTTTTGTGAGTATATTTTCGTTGTTCATTTAAAAATAAACAATTATCTTATAAATCAAATGGTTGAGGAGGAAGAAGAAGAAATGAAATTTACCGAATACCAAATCAACATTATGAAAAAAATTATTAGGAAAAAAATTCTATATATGGAAGATGGCGAACAAATTTTTAATATTATGATTTTAATTCCCGAGGCGAGAGAAGGTTTATTAAAACATATTTCCAAGTTAGAAAATAGAACAACACAGGTTTAAAGGTTAACCAAAGTATCTTATAAATTACAATGACGTCTGAAAAAATTAACCCAAATAGAATTCCCAAAGAACCATTTGGCTTGAAAGCAGAATCAACCTTGAATCGAATTACTCTCAATCCGTCTACAGCCAGTCCAGGAGAAACATTATACATAAATATTCCAAAACTTTCTGAGAATTTAGTGATTGTGCCTGGAAGCGTATCTCTTCTATTTGATTTAGATGTTGAGGGTCATGCTAATAACACAGTTGTGAATAATGCGGGCCGTAATCTTGTAACCAGACTGAAAGTTCTTTTTGGAGGAGAAACATTGCAAGATACTCAAAGATATGATTTATTTCAAACATATCATGATTTATTCTTAACCGAAGAAGAGCGCGAAGATAGATTAAAACAAGGTATTTCTTCGTTAAATATTAGAAAACTTAGAACAAAATCTGGAGATGCAAAAACACAAGATACAAAAGAAGTTGCTCTCGCAAATGTTCACGGTTCAAAGTACAGAATACCAATAAATCATCCTATTCTAAACGATCATGGAGTTTTTTATCCGAAGGCGTTGGAAAACCATCTTATATTTGAGATTACGCTTGCCCCCGTCAATAATATTCTTATTTATTCTGATACAACTAAAGCACCATCATATTCAATCAAAAACTTAGAGTTAGAATATTCCTCAATTTCAAGCGAATATTTAGCCCGTGAGGCGCAAGCAACTTATCAAGTTGGTAAAGGATTCTTTTATGAAAATATTACCTTGCACAAAACTTTTACATTTTCCATTAGCGGAGACGGTGTTATTAATCAGCATATTAATTTACCGAGAAGATCAATGACAGGAATATTGTTTTTGTTTTTATTGCCTCAAGCTGCGGGAGCAAGGGATTCTGAAAATTTTTATAATCCTGGTATATCTTCCGTTGAAATTGATGTTGACGGCGTTCCAAATAGAATATACTCTAGAGGAATGATTCCGTCCGATCTTTGGGAATCCGTGAAGAAACGATTCCGACCAACGGGAGGACAAATTTCATTGAAAGAAAAAGAATTTTACGCAGATAAGTTTGCTCTTTGGGTTGATACAAGAACTCATCCAGATAATGATATTCATGGAGGCGGACTTGCTCTAAATAATACGCATGACGGTGTAAAAATAGAAATTAAAAGGAAACAAGGTGGAACTGGAACAATAACTTGTCATATGTTTGTCGTAGCAGATGCAATGATGGAGATTATGAATTCAAGTTTGAGATCAATTAAGTACTAATCAAGAATCTAAAAACATAATGTTATGATACAAAAAAAATCATGGAAGATTTACGAGATAAAATACCATTTCATTGTATTATAACAGGACCCACAAATTGTGGAAAAACAAAGTACTTAATTGAACAGCTCCGAGGTCCTTTCCGGAAAGTTTTTGAAAATATTGTTTTAATTTGCCCAACCTATTCTAAAAATAAAACATATCATAATTTTGCTCGGGGAGATAAACATTTTTATGTATTATCACCAGATGCAAGTAATTCAGATGAGATTAATGAATTGTTAAATGATTGCCAAACTTTGTTTTCTGGACTCAATACACTAATAATTTTAGATGATTGCGCCGTATCCGCCGATCTGAAGAAAAGATCGAATAAATTTATAGATTTGGCATTCTCCGGAAGGCACCACGGATTATCAGTTTGGGTTCTAACCCAGCAATTAACATCAATAGCAAAACCATTCAGGGAAAATGTAGCTTGCGTTGTTACTTTCCATAATCCATCTCAGAAAGGTATGAAAATGTTTTTTGAAGATTATGGCGGTGATTTGGATTATGAATTAGGTAAAAAGTTTATTCATCTCCTGAAAACAGAAAAATATTCTAGGTTATGCTTATCTTTGCGATACCCGTTTAATTGCTATTTAGAGATTCCCGAAGTGATTTAACAAAAGATGGCTAATATTGATGATTACATTAACCAACCAACAGAAAAAACTGAGGCAAAGGATGATAATGAACTTGAAATAAAACAAGAATCTCTCGCAATTCTCGCAGCCTTAGGAACGACAAAGGAATATTTGGGAGCAGAAATGAGTCTGGGTGATATAAAGAAATTATCTGCAAAAGATGTTGAAAAGTATTTTAATCGTTATCAGGCAGTAATGGGAAAGAAAATTAATGGCGGATTAGTAGATTCATCCCTGCAATTAGTTTCCAAACTTATTTCATATTTAGTTCCAGTTGATGATATAGAATCTCTTTGCAATGATTTGAAGAATGACGATTTGGTAAATCGTGAATTAACAAACATTGTTGGTCTCTTGGCATTGAAAGCAGGAAGATTGGCAGCACTTGCTAGCGGGCTATTTCAAGTAGCTAAACACGTTAAATTCAACAAAAATCAACAATTTTCAAGAGAAGAACCAGTTAGTGGTGGCGCAACTGATCAAGAAACTAAGCAATCTGCTGAAGGTGTTGATACAGTATATTAAACAGATCTAAAAACTTATTTATAGCATCTAAATAACAATGTCTGAACAATCTGAACAAAGTGAAGGAGGAGATGCGGAGCAAATTACAGCAGATCCTAAACCAGATACAAAAAAGAGGGAGAAAGATCCTAAAAAAGTCGCAGCTGGTAAGAAATTAGCTGAATATAATAAAAAAGCAAAAGAAGCATTAGCTAGGGAGATGAAACGCGAGCAAAAAATAAAACAGGAAGAAGACGGGTCAAATGAAAATACATATAGTGAAGCGAAATCATGGCTTCCAGAGTTATCTTTTACTACTGTTTTATCCGTTGTTGGATTGGGGTTTACAGCATTTGATCTTTTTATGAGATATCGGGAAAAAGCTAGAGATGAATATTCCAATAGGATAGCTGATTTATCTCAAGTTCCACAATTACCACAACCAAAAAAGATACCATTTTCTGTTGCTCCAAAATCTTTGGGAATGGAATAATTATAAAGTTATTTAAAAGTTTCTTACTGATGTAGTAAAAAATCATGTCAACTGAAAACAAACTTGTGAAAACTGTAACTGATTCGGCGGTACTTATCGGATTGGGGGCTGGGGTTGGTTATGTGGCTAAAAAGGTAATGAAAGAATCATTTTTGAGCGACCCATCCTCAAGTATTACAAATTATGCAAAATGGGTTGCGGTATTATCCGGAAGTATGTATCTAAAAACATATTTAGAGGAACAAAAGATTTTACCAAAATAAAATGGCAACACTTGCAATGATGGCGATAGGAGCGGTATTGAATGCGACAGCATTTACCGGAGGAAATATTCTTGCAAAATATATATCCGGGCGCAGCGTTGATATAGAAAAAATACGACACGATAAAGCAATGGAAAAATATCAAAGAGATTACGAAGCATATCAGGAAAAAAGACAAAAAATGCTTGATTGGAAAATGAAGAAAAAAGATGAAAAATACCAGGCAACAAAAAATATTTCTACTACAAATCAGGCTTTTGAATTGTACGGCCAAATGACTGAACCCAAATTCTCTGATTATTACAAACCAAGCGATAGTCAAAAGACAGGCGAAATGGCATATGTCGGAGCTGGAATGTTAGGTTTGGGTTACGCGGTAAGTAAAATATTATAAATTATTATTTTGTTATGTAACCAGTAATTGGGTTATATAACATAATTATTACCATCTTTCTTCCAAATCTCTCAATTCTTGAAAATCTAAATATCTGCTTGGCTGCCATACTGCAGCAACTATTTCATCATGCAGACTTTTGTAGAATTTGTTTTTAAGTAAAACTTTATATGGATTTGTATATACACATACCCAAAATATATCAATTAGAACTTTTTTATTAATCAATGCATTTCTAAATTTTGTTGCCTCTGGACGATCATTTAAAAAATCATTAGAATTTTCATCGGGCGGAAATATTCCTGTCATATCGCATTTTGGTGAAAAAGAAAAACCATAATAATGCTTATGCCCATTATCTTGTGTATAATTAATTTGAAAATCAACCAATTCGTCTTTTCCAATATCTTCATATTTAATAGAAAGGGTTTTTGATAAATTATATAAACAATCTTTTTTTATTAATCTCAAAAAATCCATATTTGCTATTTTTTTATCATTAAAATATTCCAAGGTAAAACCTATGTTACATTTTCGTATTTTTTTTACTATTCTTACCATTTTAATTTCTATATTTTATTTTCTCTTTTTTTTTTTAAATCAATTTTTCTTCGGTTCAAAGGGGTCTAAAGATTTATTACTGATGAGTAAAAAATCATGTCAGAAGAAATACCAATGGAAGATTTTTCAAGAGATAATGATGATGATAATTATGATTGGGATGATACAACTTTCCAAACCACAAACACATCTACATCCCTTGAACAAGATTATCCTGGTTATGATGATTATAACCAATCAAGAGACAGGGCTCAATGGGAAAAACCACCAGAAAGAATGAACCTTGGAGAAAGAGATGAGGATTATGATAGAATGAGAGAAGCTAGGCAAGAACTCAACCGATATTACCCAAATTACGAGCCAAATGAAAGCCCATTTAATGTTCGATTTGGAGAAAATAGTAGCATAGAAGGACAATTAAGTACTGCAACTAATAATGTTTGGCATACATTAGTTGATGAAAATGGCGTTCGTAACACAGAAAATTTACCAAAAACATTTAGAAAAGCTCTAGGTGCTGATTATGAAAGCATGTTGGAAAAATATAATAATACCCAGTTAGACTTGAGGAAATCTATTGAAGCAAATAATGAATTAGATAATGCTTTGCAGGGATTGAAAGCAACGGCAGAAGTATATCCGCTGGAGATTGAACGATATGCGGAAAGAGAAAAAGAACTTAGGGAATTCATTGAGAGACAACAGGTACAAAAAGCAGAAAATAAAAGTCTTTTCGATCAAACCGTTAAACAGAATGTGGAATTAAAAATACAAGCGGAAAAACTTTTGGACGAAGTAAAATTATACAAAGAAGAAATAGATAAATATAAGAAGGGTAAATCAAATGAATCAAAATTAAAACAAAGTAATGATCGATTAAAATCAGAGGTTGATAAATTAAAAGAACGACTTAGTAATAAAACAATTTCGAGTGAAGAACAATTATCAGATATTGAGGGTCGAAAAGATGAAATAATTAAAAATTTACCGCTACGGGAAAAACTAAAGTATATCTTCAAAAAGTATGGTTTTACAGTTTTTGCTGTTTTAAGTGCGGTAGGTGTAATCATTGGGGTAATAGTTTCTAATCTTTCAAAGGGTTTATCTGCTTTGGGTAGGGGTGTAGGAAATGGGTTAAAAACTATAGGTAAAAAACTGGGTGAAATATTGCCGGGAATGGTTGGCGCGATAGTTAGCTTTCTATTCAAAACCGCCGGACAGGTTATTGGATTTTTAGGTGAGAATGCTTGGCTTTTGATAATGGCTGTAGTTCTATATTTTGTGGAAAGTATAAAAAAGAAGAGAAAGTAGATCTGCTTCACGACCTCTTTGTGGTCTAAAGATATCACACTGATCAGTAAAATACAATATGGATCAATACAACGGAATTTATCCTCAATTACCTGACGAACCAAAAAATTTCAGGATTTTAAAGTCATGTGAAGTATTAAATAATCTTAATAAGGAAATTGTTCATTACGAGGAAGTAAGAAAGAAATACAATAGGGCAAGAGGAATATTTACAAAAATCAGTGTTGGAAGTGGCGTGTTTTCAGTTATCCTTTCTGCAAGTGGTTTGAGTACATCTCTTACTGGTTTTGGAGCTATTATTGGCGTACCGTTAGGTGTTGTGGGTGGTGTATTCGGCGGGGTATCGGTTGGTTGTGCCGCCATATCAAAAAGACTTTCTCATAATGTTAGTAAACATGAACAAACGGTTTCTCTGGCAAAGGCAAAAGTAAACACCATTAACGATTTAGTTTCAAAAGCATTGAAAGATAAAACTATATCTGACCAAGAATTTTCTCTAATTTTATCAGAGTCAGAAAAGTTTGAAAAACTAAAACTAGAAATACGCCAAAAAAATCATACGGAAAAAAACATGAACATAAAACAGATAAGGACCGCGGTTATTGCGGATATATTAAAAGATCTGAACAATCGAGAACGTTGAAAATTTCATACGAAAAAACCGAAGTAGGATGGAATTTTTTTGCAGGTATTAGAAAAGAGGTTAATTAAATTTACATCTTATTCTTAATCTAAAGCTCAGATTAATTGAAACACAAAGAATAAGATGTTATTGGATGATTTCAAAACTCGATACCCTAGGGCAAACCTTGAAAAATTTACATTTGTGAATGACTCATTTGGCGGATATATTAAATGGAAAGTTAATGGAACAACAATTATGTCCGATGAAGATCCTTCTGGAAAAACCTGGACTGAAAATCTTTCTAATGATTTGAAAACATTATTATGGAAAGATTTAGGTTTAGAAAATAAAGTTAAGGTAAGTTCATTTCCAAAAAGTTTAACATTTACAAAACAAACATACCCAATACCTGGGATTAAATTCAATGAATTTGCTCTTAATGTAACAAAATTATTAATCAATCAAAATATATATGTTTCAGAAAAAGATCATTTCACCGCAGAAATGATAAATGTTTTTAAAAATCAAACTGTGGGGTTTACTAGTGGAAAAGAAGCCAGAGCTTGGTTAAGTAAACCAAATATTAATCAGTGGCCGCAACAATTAAACATGGCGGTTTGGTGCGCAACGACTGGATGCGGTGTAAGTTTAAGTGATATTTTTAGTTACCCGAAAGTTATTAAAAGTTTTTTTGTTTTTCACATTTACTTTACAATAAGAAGAATATTACACGAATTAAATGTGGTATTACCCGGAGAACAAACTTTTTCTTCAAAAAATAATTCATACGACAAAAATGCTTATAATAGATTGTGCGCAGAATTTGGGTTAAGAAATAATCAAGATTTTAAAGGGTGGAATAAGCCTTTAGCTGATTTTAGATTTAAGGGCGGTGCAAACCATGGAGTTGGAGATGTATTTATTGATTATGGAAAAGGATACGCGGACCCTGGAAGCGTGCCTGGGAGCGAAGCCGCGCAAGCAACGGGTGGGGGATACCAAAATGTCAGGATTATAAGAGGTTATGATACAGAAGCTAATATTTGGCCAAGCAGCGAAAATAAATTTTACGATGATGGGGGTAGAAAAAATAAAGGCGATTTAGTATCAATGCTTCGAAATGATCATTTTGTTGATTTTCAATATGCTTGGTTTATAGCAGAATCTGGACATGGGTTAACAAAGGCGGGATTGGGGAGAATAAATAGATCAATTGAAGCTTTTGTTTATTGTGTTTTAGGCTCCCAAGTTAATACTAGAACTTCAATTGTTAGTAAAGGGGGTGGAGGTTTTGAAACCCAACAAAACTTTATAACTTTATTTGAAAGTTCTGTGATTGAAAATGACATATCCAAATCAATTCAAAGATATCAAACAGCGGTTCAAGAATCAAAATCTCGCCTTGATTTGGCTGTAGCTCCTGGTGTTTGGTTAATGCCAAGCAATTTAATAATAAATACAGAAAGCATTATTGGGTACAATAATGATTTGAAAAAGGTAACAGAAGATATGACCTTTGGGGTAAATAATTCAATAAATGTTGAGACAAAAACTGTTGGAATACCTAATAGTTTAGGAACATCAAAAGTTTCATTAAATACCAATCCCCAACCAATGAAACCTAAATTAAGCAATAACTATAAATCAGTCAATGAGGAAGAAGTTAGTAATATAGAAACATCTTCTCATCAAAATAATCTTGTCGTTTTAATTCTTGCCGGAGGATTATTATCCTGGTTTTTATTTCGTTAATGTTTTGATTATATAAATCTAAAGATGAATATGATGTAATCAAAACAAAATGCTAAGTATTACTATGTATGATTCAGAAACCAGGATTTATTTAGATCCGCCGCTGAAAAATCTTCGAGAAATACAGCTCCTGGATTGTAATATACAAACCAAAAGATTGATTAATTTCAAGGATGAACAGACAATATTATATGGCAAGAATCAGAGCTTCATAATTCAACCGGGTACATATACTCTTAGCGGCATTCAATCAATCTTTCTTAATGATCCTGGTCTGGAAAAAATAACAATAATTGAGACTGATACTATTGACTATCTTTATTCAAATAAGAACTCCAAAGTTATAATTACGAGAGAATTGTCAATTGGTTTAGGAGTTCCTATAGTTTTAAATCCTGGTAAATTATACCCCATAAATATTCAGATTAGGGGACCGTTGAGACTTATATGTAGTATAGTGGATAATAAGTCGTCATATATGAATAACACCAAATATGGAGAACTTGTAAAACTCACACCATCAAACCTACTTGCAAACATACCCTCAAAGGATTATCCTACAATTCCGATTCAAAAATACGAGAATCCCATAAACCACTTTGATTTAACTATCTTAAACAATGAATGGAAAAAACTTGATTTAAGGGGATTGCCAATAACTTTTAGTTTAAGATTTAGATAAATTTCAGGTCTTTTTGTTATATAATCCAAAAAGAGTGATTATATAACATAATTTTTTTCATAACATTCTTTACAAAATGCCTTCTGTCTATTGTGTTCGCAAATTTGCGATCCTCCGCATAACTTACAAAAATTTCTTTGTTTTCCATGAATGCATATTCCTTTGCCACCGCATTCTTTGCAACGCGCCTTCTGTTTTTTATGTATACATATTTGCGATCCTCCACAATCTCTGCATTGATTCCTTTGTTTTTTATGCGCACATATTTGTGATCCCCCACAATCTCTGCAATAAGCTTTATTTCTATTATGTTCACATATTTGCGCTCCGCCACACTCTTTGCATCTTAATTTCTGCCTTTTATGAATACAATAATAATTATACATATTAGTTTTAAGTTCCGAAATGGGTGGTGGTGTGCCAGGTCTAAATCGATCTGGAGAACCGGGTGGTGTTTCTGGAATAAATACATCAGATAAGTCTTGGGATGTACTTGGCTGCGGGGTTGGTAAATTTTCTTGAGGTGGGGGCGGAAGAGGAATTGGTAAAGGAGTATTCTGATCGGGCCTGCGTGGTGTTTCATTTAATGATTCACTAATTTTCCGAATATTATCAATGATTTCTTGAACATTATTAACTATTTCGGGAATATCAATCAAAAATTCAATGCGTTTCGCTTTAGTATTATAATATGACTTTCTTGGTGGGTTATACCAGTAGACCAATTTTTTTAATTGCTCGGCTTTTAATCCATTTAATTGTTGTTCCATTTACAATATTTTCTTTTGTTTTTAAATAGGAATTAAAAATTATTTTTTTTTGTGCTGGTTCCATTCTCCTTGATAAATTTTGTGTCGGTAAATTATCTCTTGACTTGGTGGTCTTTGCAGATACTTGGCCAGCCTGGGACAGAATCGCCCTCCGCTCGCGTAGCTCGCTCCGCCTGTCGGCCCCTCTTGACGAAGAGGGCTTGGCCGAAACTTTGCATAGACTTATTAAATCTTTTGTGCTGGTTCCATCTCTCACACAATTTTGTAATATTTTTTTTATTTTTATTAATTTTGTGCTGGCGCCTCACAATTTTTTGTAATATTTTTTTATTTTTATTAATTTGTGCTGGTTCCCCCATATACACAACTACTCCAGTAAACATCAAAGCTGAGAAATGTGAACAATAACAATAATAGTATTAGTAAAAATAATAATAATAATAATATACCAGTATTGTGACAGAGAAAGTTTTGAACTTATTTGGTATTGCCTCTTAGTTTCACAGTATGTTAGTCTGAATTTCTTGGATAAACAAAGGCTCAAACTACAATACCAACAGTTTCTATATTAGCAGTGTGGACCCTATATTCTTTTGGCATAAATTGAACAACTTCCCACAGGACTAATAGTAGTATTCTGGTTATTTCCTAGCTTCGTCACCTGATAGTACAACATTAATCGTTGTTATTGTGGTTGGTGTGTTGATTTTCATCATCATCATTGCCACTTGGATTGTATATGCAGTGAAGAGAAGAGGTAGCTTGAACTGCAGAAACTGCCCACCAGCTACACCTACCCCCATAACTGAGCCATGCAACATGTCCATGGAAATGGTGCAACCCCCTTCCGCTGGGCAGACACCACCATTAGCTCCATCTGATCCCCATTCTCAGGCAGCAACCTCTCAACCTGGAAACACTCTACCCCATGATGAACGATATCCAAAAGAGCTACCCCCACCATATTCAGCCTTTTCACCTCCACCCTACTCCCCAGATGCTCCTCAGTACCCACCTCCAGGGCAACAGTATCCATGGTACCAGGACAATCAGAATGATGCCCAGCCTTCTGCTCCATCTCTAAAGCTTAGGCCTAGAGAGATTGTGCTGGGCACCTTTTGAGCAACTTTTATGCTTTTGAGTAGCATTTTCAATTTGAGGAGTTTTCGTGGACGTGAACAACTTTTTTTTCCAAGAGTCAGCATATTTTTTTACAAAATGGTTATCTTGTGTTAACAACCTCAATATAGTACTACTCTCTCAAAGGATATCTTGGCACTATTGGCAGTCAATGGCCTGATGAAATACAAAATCAGAGACCCAGTCCATGCTGCCATTGAAAGACTTTTGGAGGCATCAAGGGTTGCCGTCTCCTTAAAGCACAAAGTAACTGAGAACACAGTTCAAGACCTTGGCATTTTGAGAAATCTGATTTGCTTGCCATTTCAGGATATTCAACATGTTTCACCTCCTTTGAGGTAAATAGTGCAGGGGCTTTAGGGAGATCCTTGCACTAGGTTTGGTTGAAGAAAGAAATGGCTGGTATCAATTCTTGCTTTACAACTGTTTCCGAGGTTGCATCATTGGTATCTACAGAAACAATGGTGATTAGTGGCTTGAGAAATATTTACCTTTCTGATTCCCAGCTTGGTAAATGTTCTGCCACTATTAACATGATTTCAGAGAATAACTACTATTCCCTGAGACCAAGTTAATAATGGCAATTGTTATTATTTACTGTTTGTAGCATTTCTCGTTTATTACAATGTATGTGCTGACTATAATTCCTTGGTCACTTGCAGTCCAATATAGAAATTAAGGAAGGAATCACAGAATGAGATTGGATTGACTTTGTGAGCAGGCAAGGTTTGGAATTTTTAAAGCAATGTTTTGTATTTTTTCACCCACTTCTAAAGATCTTCCTTAGTGGACAATAAGTTATGATCAGAGCTAATTTGCAGCTGAGATGTTGCATACAATAGATACATGTTTGACATTTTGTCACAAATCATATTTATAATGATGGTGGCACAATGAAACATAAATAGCCCAAAGGTTATCAGAGATAGAAATTAGATTGGCCCAATAAGATTGTTGGCCTTTTTAAATTATATGCAGAATAAGAGTACCAGGAAGCTCTCTAATTAGTCTTTTTTAGAATAGAGAACTAGTGTAATGATAGTAATAATTATGATTCTTACACATTTTTTATGTATGTTTTAGATATAAAGTCAATATTTAATAGAATAAATTTATACCAAAATATCACACTAATAAAAGAATATTCATGCTTCAGTGTCAATGTTTACAGCTTACACCCAACTGACTGCTTTGCAGTTGTGGTTTACAGTTGCTATTGCATGCATGGTTCATAGTGTGCTTTCCTTATTGACTGTTACACTCTGCCTTGATTGTTACTGTAAGATTCCAGTTCCAATTCATTTGTTTCACAATGAATTGATATGGGAGGCTTATCTTTTCTCTGGGTAAAAAACAGTTAACATAAGTGCAGTAGGATTGTTTTCATTTCCAAACATTGTTCGGTAAATCATTTTAATGGCTAATGTGCATGGCAGACACATCAGTTAGTTTGGTCTTGAATTTTATTTAATGCACTGGTCAGCTAATCAGTTTTGACTGGGAAATTCTCCTGGTGGCTTCCCCACAGTTCGTATAACTAAATATACACATATTATACATTGAATGATGAATGTTTTGAATAGCTATACGGCATCATCTGTACTTAAATTATGTTGTTCAATAATCAAGTTGACCTAAAAAGACACAATGTCCTATAAAAAATAAACCAAAGGCAGTCAATTAGGAGTGCCTCAAGCACTTTGCTTTTAGCAGGGGGACTACCAGAGCCAACAAATCCAGTTTTAGTAGTGACCAATAAAAGATATGCATGGCAATAAGCCATTTCAATAAATGGCTAGATTTCCTTCAAATTCCCATGTATTCCTTTTTGAACCAACAGGATAATTTGAAGGGGCTTGCATTCACACATTCCTTTATTGTGAACTATAATCAGGCCAATTCTGACTCATAAATTATTCTCAGGAAGAATACCATAAAGTTTCAAAAGAAACGACCCTTTGAAAGTAGTGCTAAGACAAAAAGTAACAAGGTCATTACTTTCAGAACTTTACAGTAATGACTGAGAAACCTATCTGATTGCCAGTCTCTACATTACAGAGGAGAACTAGCGAGCTACCACTACTGTTGGTGTGAAAAGCCCTAACTGCTGAAATGGTCATTTGAATCATTAAAGCTTGTGGTGAGCTGATGTTGATCAACTGAAATGTTCTGTACAACTTAAAAACATTTACACCTGCTATTTACAGTAGCAGAGAATCTAATACAGGCTTGTCTTTTTCATTATGCGAAGGAATTCGGCTTCATTTATCTCTCCATCTCCATCCCTATCAGCCTCATCAATCATTTCCTAAAAGTGAAAAAAAAAGCGAAAAAAAAAAAACAAACAAACAAACAAACAAAAAACAAAACAGGACACAAGCAACAATGAGTTTTTTCATCAGCAATTTTATAGATTGATTGTAGAATAAACAAAGTCTGTGATGGTGTTACAATCATTGTCATTTTGTGTAGGCCTTTCACTTATGGCCTCACCCAGCAATACTTTAATTTTACCTCTCATTTACATATTGAATAAGAATCACTTTATTTGCTCCTAAGGGGTTCCTGTGGCAAGTTAAATGTAAAATTTTGGCCAAAATACATTGAACTGAATGACCTACTACACTACAGTTGACGCTCTTGGATGCAATCACCTTGGGAACTCAAAAAAGTGGTCGTAACTAAAGCTGGTTGCTCACAAGAGCTTTAATCCAATCAGCATAAATCTTGAGCAATCTAGTAATTATTTAACCATGTAGCTATTAGCTGCAATCGTTCATAAATCTCTTTAATTTTACCTGCTACAAGAAGAAGTTTGCAAATGTACATCCACAGAGATTGAAAACTTATTGAAAGTGTTGAGTTAATGAATCAGACTCTTAGTGGTCGTTCACAAGCACTTAAAAACAAAGAAAAAGACCAGTTGATAATTCTCAAAAGTGGTTGTAGTTGCTCAAGGGAATGGTGGTTCTCGAGAACTCTTGATTACAGAGTTTAAGTGATAGTTCAAATGGGATTTCACAAAGGTGGTTGCAACTAGAGCTGGTTGCAAGGAGAGCTTTGACTGTACTTCGATCTTTAGCATCTTGATAAGAAGGGTTTGCAAAACCCCAAATTCCCTTCTTCTTTGGCTCAATGCTGTAAACATTTACTTAACACATTACCTGGACCAAAGTCTTATTGTTATTGATGGCAGTTAGAACTTGTCCACATTAAGCAGAAATCAAATTTGACTTTAAAGCTACCTCTATGGCCTATCAGTATTCAGTAGCCCTTTAAGTAGGATTAATTCCCACCAAGTATTCATCTTAATATCATAATGTATAGAAATTATTACATTACTCCATCACTATCAATATTCATTTTTAAGCCAGTGCATACATTACCTGTAGCTCTTCATCTGTTAGATTTTCACCTAGTTCTTTAGCCACTCTCTTGAGATTTTTAAATGAAATTTTACCCTAACAAAAAACAACAGGGGATGAAAAATCATCATTGCCTAAAATGCTACTACTAATACTTAAAATAATAATAATAATAATAACATATTTATATAACATATTATATGTGTTATTACAACAACAACCATTTTATTTTGCCAAAATAAATAGAAATAAAAATAATCACAGCATAAAATAAATTAACTAAAATAGGCAAAAAAACTACTCAGAATAGAAATAAACTAAACGAGCTGAGTAGTTAACATATAATAACACATTTTCACAGGATGACCATTTCAGTTATAAGCCCCCTTACAAAAAAGGCTCTCTTAGTCAACTCGAAATTGACTTTCTTTGAGCAGTAAACCAAAGTTTCTATGGGTTTACTGCATAATAAACCATGCGGGATGTTGGGAGAACACAAGAAGAGCTTGTAAATCATGAGCCGCAACAAGTCCTTTGAGTGTTCTCCTAACATCCCCAGTGGTTTTATTACGTGAGTAAACCCATAGAAAATGCAGTTTACTGCTTTTATAAACTAACTTTAAATAAAAACAGAAAATATTTCTCCTTTCTATGGGTTTACCGGCACAATAAACCATAGGTTTTTGACCACTCAGCATGCACGTAGTATCCGAGTTATTTTATAACAATAGATAGCTTATCCTTACGTCCTAATGTTATAGGCACGAATATCATAAGTTTGCTATTACAAATAGTCTGAGAAATAACTTGAGGCTTGTCTATCAAGACAATTCTTGACAACATTCTTAAAAATATTAGTATTCTGGTTTGTCCGAGTTCAAAAATAAATGTCTTTTACTATCATTTTTTTTTTCATTTCAATTTGACAAGTTCCTTTGCGACAAAGAAGAGCTATAGAGGAGTGCTACATACATGACACTCAAATTACACTTACAGCTGAAGGACATTGTCAGTTTCTCCAAATCAGTTAAATTTTATGTTAAAAACAATCATTTAGCAGGGTGTTAGATTTCTGGTGGTTAATTCTTGTGAAGTAGTTATCGGAAGGTTCTACATGTAGGTTCAGTGCTTATTGGGAGAACTTGTATTAGCATTTTTTTCCCAGTTTGCCTTTAACAGTGCTGGATAATAATAATGATAATAATAATAATATTAATAAAGATGATGATACTAGTAATAATAATAATAGTAATGATAATAATAATAATAATAATAATAATAATAATAATTTAATTATAGTATCAGTAGTAATAATAATGTTGCACAAACTGACTGTGTTGTCATCATCAAACAACTTGAATGCTTTGAGGATTTCTTCTTTAGAGTCCTTCTCGCTCTGGTGAGAAAATTAATTTTAGAACAAGTATATCAATACATATTAAGGAATGTCTGCCAGCAAGCTTGTTCTATCCAGCTTCAAAACCAACACCCAGCTTTCACCTTAAGCCATTCAACATATTGTTGGAAAATACTTAAGGAATTAGTATCAGAACTAAATTCAATAAATTCAATCAGTATTTTCTAGATTTCCTCTGTATAAGGACAGAAAAAGACTGAGTACACTACAGTGGTGGTTTCTGACCATGTAGCTCAGAGGGTTAGCAGACTGAAAGAAATCATGTAGACACTGGTTTGACAACTCTTGGGATAACTTAGATTTCTTTTTTTTTGGCACACTGAAAATATCTTCCCACAAAATGTTAAATGCTAAGTTACTATGCATGATTTCAGGAAAGATAATCTCTAAAGGAACTTAGACAGATGTTCTGTACACGTGTAAGCAGATCAAGGGCAAATGCTAGGTTGTCCATTAGGTGACAGCATCATATTAATATTTTTATGCAATGTGAATACGGCATTTAATAAAACTGAACCAACACTTTCATATTGAAAAGCCTATACTGCATAAAACATGTTACAAGTTTCATATTTTGTTTTTAAGTACCATACACCAGTTGTGCAGTATGATAGTTATCATTTCTACTTACCATCTTTGCTGTCATCATCTGAAGAAATTCATTAAAATCAATCGTACCTGAAACAAACATTCAAGAAAATCCAAACATCTAATGAGGAGTGATTCTTGATTTCCAGTGTAACAACAGATTTACCATCTATGGCTACGTTGTTGTCAAAAACTGTGATCATTTTAGTGAGATTGCCCGTGACTAGGGAACATGTGTAGAATTAATGACTTGCCATGGAATGTAAAAACATTAACCACATACTACACTCAAAGAAACAGTTTAAAGTGTTGAAATAACTCTGTGCCCTCTTGTGTATTCATGAAACTTTACTTTTAATATTGCATTGATGCCCTTATCGAATACTAGATCATTTCCTGTATTGAGAACTGTACAAACAGTAAGAGTCACTCGTGCTTGACTACTCGTGCTTGGCCTTGATTCATTGCTTTCAATTACCAGTTGTGAATACCATTTCTGGCCTATATAACAAAAGAACATGCTAATTGAGCATCAAGTGCATGTCATTTTATGTGCAGCAAAACTCATGCTTTTCTTGTGCTTGACATGGCCGTAATAAGAAAATTGACTTCCAACTTAAGTGCAAGTGGGTGCTTTTGATTGAAATACTTCTGCGCGGTACTGTACTAAACACAGCATACATACCATAAGGCAAGACTCAATTCTATCTTGAGTGTGTGTGATTGCACTAACTACGTAACCACATATTACAAGAAACCTGGGCATAAAGACATTAGAGGGCAGTGCAATACTAAAGGCCTACCTTTGTTTCCAATCTGAGACTGGGTCACAACAAAAACATTTTAGAGCTAATTGAAAATAAAATAATGACCAAGTTTCAGTGCCTATTGGCTTTAAGTTGTTAAGAATCGAACCCAGTAGTTAAAATTTCCAAAGGAAGTGCTCCTGTGAGAATTTCAGTACTTTCTTGTGGGGAGTAGAATGATTGAATACATGTTTGAACAACATGTGCAACAAATCAAATCATAACCTATACCTGATCCATCTTTGTCAATGTCTGATATCATTTTCTTGATTTCCTCCTTCTTGGGTTCAAATCCTAATGCTCTCATAGCCACCTTAAAAGTAAATAGATAATTCAAAGCTTGTCACGATTATGCAGAAACTACTGGTTACTTGTAATTCAAAAGTACTGTTTTGTCCACTAACATTAGTCTGACTACATCTTGTGTTAAAAATTATTTGTCTCAAAATCTGATACATCTAAGGCTGACATAACATTTATATGAAAAGAGGATATAGGATGTTGTACAGGGAATGTGGTTTAGATGACTTCTGCAAAAAATCCATAAAACAAATGCTCAGATTTAATTACCCAATCTGCACTCAAACCTCACTATTGTGAGATTCTCCTATTAAGACTTTGTTAAATAAAGTGTTCAGCTGAATGCTCAAAACGCTTTTATTAACTTCAGTGTGACTTATCCAAAAAGTCCCAACCAAACACAAACACTTAGTAATTACTACAATGTACAGTACATGTATAATAACTGACATCATTTGCTCGCTTAATGTCCTGGAATAACTAGGCATTACATTACATTGCATCATATAATAATGCACCTTAAGTTCTTTGGCATCTATGGTTCCTGATCCATCAGTGTCAAAGAGATCAAAAGCTTCTCGTATCTCTTGCTTCTGTTCTTCTGTTAACTCAGGCTTTGGGCCTACAACAACATTAATGGGAAGTTAAACAACGCACAATAAGGATGGCCTGCGAATTAAGTGCACTCTACATGCTCTACCTTCCTTGCAATATGATGATCAACGAATAAAGACAGCACTTTATCAATAATGCTATCATAATAACAACAATAAAAGTGATACAAGTAATGGCATCATTGTGTCTTTGTGACAAGTAGCTCCGATAGTTCAATGAACAATAACTGATAAATGTATACAACTATTGTTTTGTTGGGCGTTGTGGCGCATTTTGCCAGCTAAAATGTATTTTAGCCAGCTGAAATAAACCACTGAGAAGTGTGAATCAAATTATCGTAGTATTTAAGCAGCTAATAAAAATTGAGAAGTCATTATAATGTTTGCACTGTTTTGTTGCAGCCAGCTTTGTTCCATGGTCTATTTTCATCATGGGAAAATAAAAGCCACTCAAGTGTAAATGCCTGCTGTTCTGTTGTCAAGTTTGTTCTTTTAGTTTTTATTTTCTCAATGCCCTCCAAAGTGAAAATAATAGTAACAGAGTTTATGTTCTTGGGCATGGTTTGAGCCCTTCTCAGAGCTCATTTTAAAGTGAGTCTCAGTCCAGCATAAAACATACTTATGCCTGCAAACATAGATAATTTCTATTGTTTTATTACACAACCATTACTATAATATTAACTGCCCTCACCAGTTTTCTTCCGCTGTCCAGTTGATAATGCCCCTTTTCTGTACGATGAAGCCTGCAAGCAAAAATACCACACACTTGTCAACATGAGTAATGCAAAAGACAAAACATTTCTGTCAAAGATAATCCAGGGTTCTCCAGAAAATTTTACGTAGAAGAAGAAAAAATGACAGTAGATGGCAGTGGGTTACTTCAAAAAGCATGGAACACCTTGAACATGGGACAGGTATGGAAGGGGGGTTGCCCACCTCCCGTTGAAGGGGTTTAGGGGCAGGTTCCCCTAAAAAATTTTGATATGGGGGGAGGGAGGGGCTAAATAAACACACCAGTAATTAAGAACAGAAGTTATGTTGTGAATCTCATAGCCAAAAGATATTAATATGTTTTTATCTGATTTGATTTGCTATCTCACCACTGTCAAGGATTTGTTTTTATTGAACAAACTACAGTGGATTTATTTTTAACAGCTCCATGCTCCCTTGGGGTTTACTCTGAGTTCTGAGATCTACACAACTAGTGACGTCACACGGTTCATTTGGCCACGCCAAAATGGCCGCCAATTTGCGTCTCGAACGGCCGACTTTGAATGGCTGAAAACGCATTTTCCACAACCCGTTGGCCCAAAAAAAGTTTACAGCGTTTGTAAGTAATGTTCAAACGTTATTATTGTGTCTTAATATCAGGTATGAAAATTCTGTTTCAGTAGCTTTTAAAGAACTTATTTCTTTGAGTAGCAGGCATGTTCACGATAACTAGTCCATGGTTTTCACTGGTCAACAGAGCTAATGGAGAACCCTGTAATCATCACATTACACTGTAGATGCAAATACACAGGGCAAAGTGTTCTAAGTTATGTATAAATGTAGATGTAGGTCACAATGTCCTAAATGTGTTTTTTTTTTCCTTTGTTTCAAATTAATTTCTATAATTCTCCAATAATCTGAAACAAAGGGAAAACAAGTCAAACTAGTTTGGAACTATTTTTTTACCTGAAATTCATTTCAACCTACAACACAGCCAATTAAAATTATTGAGCTTGGAGCAAGTACAGGCTCAAATTTACAATGCTGCATTTTACTTACTTCAGTGTATACAAAATATTATTTGGTGAATAACAACTAAATCCTCAAACTTATAACCCAACATGCTGCAAACCCTAGAAATGACAAGGCATGCAGTTATAATACCAAAATACAATGGACATTACAGGCTCTAGGTGTACAGTACATTTCTATCAAACTAAATTATGGTCAAAGATGCATGTGAAAACACTTTCATGCCTCTAACAAGTACAAGCTTTTACTTTTTTGTAACTTACTTTATTATGTAATAACATTAATTGATCATCGCAGTTATGTACACAACTTAAGCAGCTATGAATTTGAAGCCTGAAAAAAACTCAGGTTTGAACGGGATTCAAACCCATGACCTCTGCCATACCGGAGCAGTGCTCTACCAACTGAGCTATCAAGCCAACTGGGAGCTGGTCATATTGTGAGTTCATTATATACCCGTAGATGAAGAAGAATGATGCAAATGAATATATGAAAGACCATATATTTGAACTGCGGATTAATATGTAATAACATTAATTGATCATCGCAGTTATGTACACAACTTAAGCAGCTGTGAATTTGAAGCCTGAAAAAAACTCAGGCTTGAACGGGATTCGAACCCATGACCTCTGCGATACCGGAGCTCCGGACCTCAAACTCAGTTAGTAAGAGGTATATATGTACACTACCTAAGCATAATTCAATATGATGCACGAACTCAATGTTGTTCCCTTAACTTTTCCGTAGTACGCCACCTTATTTTTTCAAGTATTTCACTTCTAGTAGAGGCCTAAAACTATCCATGATGATAAAATGTCCATAAAATACCACTATAATTTCCATGCCACCCCATGCTTCATTTTGTGTGCTGTACCTATATTGTTTAGGATATTTCATATGCAAAGATTTTCTGTTTTTTGAAGGACTAGAACAGTACAGCCACAGTAGCCATGATGAAATACAAGGTAAAATAGAAATCTAGTTAATAGATGGTATTCATAAAGAATTACTTCTGAGATCTTGAGGAGAAAAGGTGACAACAAGCACTTTATGTACAGGACAGTAGTGGAAATTAGGCAAGTGCAAGGATTGATCTTGCATAAAGCCTTGATTAGTTTTGAAGTGGTTTTAAATTGATTCTCTGGAGACTTTTGATGATGAAAACTCACAGATTTCCTGTAACCCAAACTGCACAAACGCATAGGGTTCATTGGGATGCAGACAACAGCTTAGTGCAATATGAAACTACTTTTGTCAGAGTTTTAGACGGCTGTTTCTGTCCATATAAAATTATCATGCGTGGCGAGTTACATGTAGACCTCTTACCGTCAGTTATTCACTTAGATCTTGAAGCAAATTAGACAATTTTCTACTTGACTGCTCTAGCTGGAAAAAGGGCACCCTGCATGCCTCCAAGGCCTTTCAGTCAAGAAGCACACGAGGTCGCAAATATGGCACATTTGAATTTTAAGATCGAAAAATTGTTTTGTGAATACCATAAAATGAGCATTTATTGACACAGGAAAATTTTCCAGAATACCTGCAAGGAAATCGATTTAATTCACTGATCCGATAATGCCAAAACAATGAGTCCGATGTTGTTACGTATACGGCGTTGCTTATCTTACAAGGGGCAACCAAAGAATTCCATTTTCGATAGATCTGTTACCAGCGTGCCCTGGAGTGTAATACAAACCACTACAGTTTATCCCAATCCTTTGATTTTCGATGCGAACCACTAGCAACGTACACAACGCTACGGCGGATCAACGCGTTTGCGAGTGCTCTATACAAAACGATGACCGCTCACTATTTTATAATTCCCGGTGTTTACCGTAGCTTACCTACAAAAGTAACGACCGCTTCAACTATACCAAATGAAATTAGATTTGTCTGCAGTAGTTCCTAAACCAGAATATGAATTTTAAGCTAGGTTATTACTAAGTAGAAAATGACAACTGCTTACCATGTTTTTAACGAAAGGGGAGCAGCAAAAAGGCAAATATTCGCGTAGAAAGCAGTATTAGAAATCAGTTTGACAACAGACTTGTGTTTGTTTTACGCGGTGAACATGACCAAGGAGAGTGGAAATGCATCATGGGGTTTCCCGCCTTACGGGACCGGGCTCGAGTTCACTAGGATCCATGCCCCAGTCGGGAGGCTCTACAACACAACTGGTTTTTCGTGATGAGAGGATAGCACTTTATCTTATAGTGCAGTTGAGTCTGACTTGTTCAATGGTGAAATGTTCTAAATAGTCGGAAACTTTAGCTTGATTTAGTCAATCCGTTGGTGAGCCGAAGAGTGAAGTTGGTGCTACGCTTCTTCAAAGGAAAAAGGTCATAAAGTTAGCAACGGGGTCTTCAACACCCGGGTACGTGTTGAGCCCTCAACGACATGCTGGCGACTACCGAGATTAATATTAGGAAAAAGAAAAAAACTGATCAAGGAAAACAGAAGCAAGACGCATTTCTGTGACTGGGCTGCTAAAATAAATAAAATAATTATAATGAACAATTAGTATCAGATTGAAGCAATAGGTCGCCAGAAAGAGGAACTTATGGGCACGGGAATTTTTCATTCGTCTTTATACCGACTTAATCACTTTGAGAGTACAGTCAACTCTCTCTAGGGCGGACACCCTCGGTACCAGATTGACTGTCCGCCTTAGAGAGGTGTCCGCCTTAGAGAGAGTTCATCTAACCTGACACCGGAACATCAAAACTGAAACCAGTGCTTTATTACTTTAATTACAGTGTACAATGTAGTCATGACGGACCGGCTGTGTTTCTTTTAGTCCTTACGGAATCCAACACAGTTCGAGTGACTCAACTGATTCCAGTAAAAGGCAGCGCAAATGATTTGTAGTATAACTGACGGGAAAAGTAACTTTAATATTGTATTAAGACATATTGTAGGGTCTGGTATATTTTATTAAAACCACTGTTATCAGATTGCGCTAATTTTTCGGAATTCTGGACCTGTTATAAAATTTCATAAACATCCGGTGTCCGCTTTGAGAGGTTTTTTGAACCAACATGTTGAAAAAAAGTGTCCGCTGTCCGCCTTACAGAGATGTCCGCCTTAGAGAGAGTTCAGTTACAGAGAAACAAGTGAAATTCGGCAGGGACTAAATTTTCTGTCCGCCTTAGAGAGGTGTCCGCCTTAGAGAGGTGTCCGCTTAGAGAGAGTTGACTGTATTTATTATGATATGCTGTATGCTGCCTACATCGCAGGACAGTTGCTAGGCAACCATTTTAGACCACCGCCGTCAGAAATTCCTTCAATAGTGTATTTTCAGCTGTATATAACATTCCTGTTTCTTTGCACTTACCATTCCCAAAAGTGTTCGCCTTATGAGACCCCAAAAATATCCCGTATCCCTATAATTTTTCCCCAAAATAACCCGTATCCCTATAATTTTTTTCGCAAATATCCCGTATCCATAAAACCCCTAATGGGGCCTCCCTTATAAAAACGGGAGACATTTTAATTTAGAGAGACACCGTTAACAATTTATACAGGGGGCATAGAAGCGATCGTAGCCCAGACCTTCTTGCATCGGAAACCCATCAATGGATACATACAAACCTCGGGCGCACAGACAATCCCAGCTAACCCGATCAGAGAGGGGGAGAAAATAAAACGAAAAAACTTGATATGAGACATCTGTTCGCGGTTCGCGTTATGGGATGCATTTCTTGAAATGCTCGTAACCTTTCGGGCCGAGTTAAAGCGCGATCATTTAGACTGTATTTTGGAAACAGAGACGTTTCTGTCCATCAAACTTCACCACAAGGCAAACTTTCGTCTTAAAAGACATGTTACGATAGATATTAGAGTTTTGCGGAAATATTGCTTCACAAGCTTCCGGCATTTACCATCAGTTTCCCTTTAGCCTCGGCTCTATATATTTCATAGATGGAAAGTTTGCGTAGGAGGTAAATATCTCAAAGAGAGTCACTGTTTTCCGTTTGAGTCTTATGACCTCATATGACAATGCGCGCCAACATTCTGTGGTTTGATTGCGGTTTACAAGCGGAACGTAAACCTCCGGCATAAATTATTTGTTAATATCTGCGAGATCAAAAGTTCAAGGTCGGTTTTCTCTTCACAACAAAGAAATCATGCAACTTGCAATTTTAGACTCTGGAACGTACACTGTCTGTTCTGAATTTATCTGCATTTATATTGCTATGATCAGTTTTCCTCAACCTAATTCCTCCTCGTTTAGTGTATCCTCATATTGCTCCACGCTGGATCGAGCTCAAACTCATTGCACCCAAATCTGACTCCGTTATAATTGCCGATTTCCAAGGGCAATTCAAAAGGCAGTTGTTAGTAAAGATGATAATTTAGTGCCTCAGTAATCACGAGTTGGATAAAGGAAGATTCGGCAGAAAGAAAACTGGACAGTATCGAAATTTTCAAAAGTGACGCACAGAAATCATCTATACGTTTGCATTGGTACCCTCCCGAGGAAGCGGGCATGACGGTAAGACCCCCTCCCCCCCCGACTACACATTATTTATATTTTTCTTTGTTATACACCTGACAGTTTGTCTATATATCTGATAGATGTGTCTGGGCAAATATCCGCTATTTGTATAGGTAATAGCATGGTTTGTAGTGATATTTGGTATAAATACCACGAGGGATATTTCGAAATTGTTGTACGTAATTTCAAGAGCCGTTAGGCGAGTGAAATTTGAGACAATTTTGAAATATCTCGAGTGGTATTTATGCCAAATATCACGTACAAATCATGCTATTATTTGTTTATACTACTACTCGCAAAAGGTTTGTAATTTTCACATGTAGGTATTTCAAATTCAGTAGAAATACCACTGCTCTTAACCAATCAAATGACAGAAATTTCTCATGTAGTAGTATAAACCGGTAAATTTTCCTTTGTCAAAACCGCTACCTGAATATGTGTACATCTCTACTAGACCCCCCGTGAATACTCCCAGAAAAATTGGGTAGGGGTGTGCGGCCCGCTTCCCAAAACCCTCACCCTATTTATGACCAAAATCTCCGATTTTCCCTACCCTGAGTAGCAAGTGTTAAACGGGGGAGAGAGGCAAAGCGCGGATGGAAGGAGGGGGCATGATGAAGTAGCTTCTTCTAAAAAAGAAAAAAAAATTAAGACTAGAGTGCAAAACTCGATACCGGCATATCAGGAGGTGATGGACTCCTGACCGTATATATCACCAAAACGGCTGAAAAACCAAACACTTTGGAGCCGCACATCGCTATATAGCCCATATAAGGGAGTAACCCCCCCCGGAACTAGACCACCCGAATGGACATTTCAGTCTAATATTTGGAAAACGTTTCCCATGAAATGATTTATCAATGGAATCACATACTTTGACCTTTCTCCGAAATGTACGTTACTTGTACTCGTGCCTTGTTTCCCTATACGATTCAAACGTTTTCTTGGGTCGACAAAGCCATCTCGTGCAATCGTTCTTTGGACAGCTACCCGGGGGGGGGGTACTGCCATATATGGGCTATATAGGTATGTACGGCTGTGAAGGGTATGGTTTTCAAGCAGTTTACTCTAGCATAGGGTATATAAATCAGAGCGTTTGGGTCTAGAATAGGGTATCATTTTTCACGAAACTGACCAGTTGGTTGAGAATAAAAAAAAACTGAACTAGTAGAAATAAAATCATTTTTGGAGAGAGAAACGATTGTGGTATAAGGTTTTGTTTTGGCTAGACTGTGCTTGTGGAATACAGCTACTCTAGAATAGGAGTGATTTGGGGGGTTTACTCTAGTATAGGGTAGCAAAATTCAGCTGAACCAGCTCTGGTATAGGCTAAGGGTTTCAGGGTTCCAGCGGCACATCCCCACCCAGAAATTCCTAAAGTACCCTCCCCCCCCGGGGACAGCTATTCCTTGTAAAGCTATACTGAACAGTACTACAGTGGTACACTACAGTATTTGTTTTACTCTACAATGTGGTTCTGAACTTTTCATATGTGTATATCAAATCATGCAGCGTGACCATTCTCTAGAAAGCTTCTGAACAGAACTGTACCGTGGCACGTACCGTTAGTTTCTTTAAGCTAGGAGTGTGTTTTTGTGAATAATATACTGCTTGAATTGATTTCGTTTTAATGGTAGTTTTCTGTGCTTTGGCAGAGATCGAAACTAGCGTTTCCGGTTGACCTGTCTTTTTTTTGTTACTCGTTTTATGAATTTTTTCTTGCTGAGGGAATAGTTGTTTTCTTCGTATAATTGACGAAATAGACATTGTTTTCATCCTTCGCCATTTCGGTGTTTTCTTTTTCCTTCTCGGCATTTCACAAAATATCGGTCAATATAGGGTTGTGGGATGTGGCTTGAAATGACAATGTCAAAATGTAATAAGGGTAAGTTGAAGCCACACATATGCGCACTGAGGCGACAGCGGTAGAAGGGATAAAACCCTGTTGCTACCAAAAAATAGGATGAAAAAAATTGAGCTCAAATATAGCTCTATAGTCACTAATGGCGGATCCATAGGTAGCTGCGGTTATATTACATTCATTCATTACCGGGTGTTGAAGTCATGTCAAGGTCCTTTCCTTGCTACTTGAACTTTTTAGTTAATTCGAATTGATGAAAATGAAAAAAACTTGAATAAATAAATAAAAAATGGTAGGTGTATTCCGCTGTTTATCCAACTTTTTCAGTCGTTCTGTCGAAGGCGTCATGCAAAATGAGTCTTGCTTGTTTTAACCTGTTTCGGAAACGTGGATCATATTGCAAGCACATTTTTGAACGCTACCGCTCAGCAGTAGATTTATTTATTTTTTGAAATGCGCATGGTAAGGGTTCATATTTCTCCTCCGCACTCCTGCTTTCACTCTTTGAAGGCGGAAGGAGTTACTTCTGATGGTTTGGATAGATAAGCTTTATCATGCAGTTAGGCTTCACAACAAACCCACAAACAAGTTTACTGAAACAAAAACAAAATAAATTTACGTATCGTGCTTTTTCGTTTGCACACTAGCTATAAATTAACTCCTTTTCACTTACCATGGTGTGTCTTGCAAACTGTTTCAAATGAACAAAACATTCTACTGCATAAGCACATTGTGGTACGGTGAGTCAACATCGCTTTGAGATTGGAATAGGAGAGTTTTTGTTTACTTTACTTGTTTTTAGTTTGGCTGATTTGCAAGTTACAGGCAGTCAACTTTCTCGCTAACCTATTGAGATACGTGCTAATTGTTATAAATTACGCCAACAAAAGATGACCATCAATACATCACAATAAACCTTTTGACGGGAAGTGATGAAATGTGAGGCGCGCATCAAAACGCCAGACACATGTCAAGAGAGAGATTTGTGGAAGGCTTGTTTGAAACCCCGTGTGGTGTTTTCCTCATTAACTGAGTTTACAAAGCAGGCCTCGTGTCGCTGGAAGAATTGAATTTCGTTCTTTTGCTTCTGTTTCTCTGGTTTCTACTAAGGTAAGTTTTAAGGTTCTAAAATTAATGTCTTGGTACTTTAAACCCCGAATGACGCTCTCAAGCGCGCCCTCAAAAACTTCTCTATAGCTTTAATGTTGATATCTGAGGTAGAATCTCTATGATTTCAACAGGCCGTAAACAAAGAGTGCTCGTTATGGTTTTAGCGTTACTTATTAAGATGGGCCTCCTCGATTTCGTAATTGAACAATCCTTAAGTTATTTAAGCCGCGATAAGACTTGCACAACGCAAGTCGAATGGAGAACGGCACAGGAGCTGAGTAAAGCAATATACACTGAATCGTTCGGGCTCGATTCCCTGAAGCTCAACCCACATTTGGGCGGCATGCGCCTTATCTTTGTTTTGCATACAATAGAGTCACTACCACAAAAGCTCTTGTGGTTTTAAAACAAAAGTTGGACTAGTTGATTGGAGCGTCGCTCGAGACAAATGCTGCGTCCGCAAGCGTTTGTCAATGGCATAATTCAACTTAAGCTTCACGCATCAAATAAACACTAAGAAGGCGGTTAGACACACTGCATCAACTGTCGCGGTCACAGTTTCATTTGAGGGCTTCCTTCAGGTATCTAAATCTTTCCTTTAGCTTGTTTTTGTCTGAATTTTAAATAACGTTTTTAATGAGTAAATCAGTAATTCACAGCTGATGTTTCTATTAGAAGCTCATTAGTTATCGATTGTATGGGTTAAAGTATAAACAGCCGTGAAGACGCTCAATCAGGCTAACAAGCTTTCGCTTCATTTTAGATAAATATTGTACTGATTGGATTTGGATGTTTATTTGCTTTTCTCGTCGTTAGAAGTAAGTCGTAATGGTGAGCGAGCTAGCGCAGTGTTCAAGGCAACATTTCGACGTTCTTGCATGTGTTCAAGACCTAAAGAACTTTCGCTATGTCATAAACCGTGACAGCTAGACAAAATTTTTGTTTTTTAGGTCGCAAAGGGCGAGAATATCATGTTCATTCGCCGGATTAGGAAGGAAAAAAATGTTCGTTCATAGAATATCTGTCCTTTGTCCAGCCAGGCCTACGAAAAAATCAATTGGGAAACTGGAGCTTGCCGTTATTAATTATTCTTAGCACGTCTGATCCGGAAATAAGCAAATATACCGTTGTATTCTTCTAGTGACAAGGCCTACGATAGAACAATAAGAAAGTGGATCCAACATTATATTTTAATAAAAACAAAGCCATGAATCAATTTTCTTTCTCTATAGAGCTTCATCAACCTTCATTAACAGCATTCATTTGCTTTGAGCAAAGGAATTTTTAAATCGACTAAAGAGTTCGTGTGGGTGTGAAATCCACACACCACTGCGGCAAGTCGGTAAAACTCGTACAGCGTACTTTTCAGACTTGTCAGTGCTTATATAATACTCTATTTTAGCGTAAAAGTAATCATTTCTCCAGTCGAAGAACAAAAAATCAATTCTCAGCTAAACCCGACTTAATTCAAATCTGCACTAATCTTTAGAGTCTTTTTAAGAGTTTATTCATCTTCGTCACGTTCCACGTAGACTTGTGCCATGCCTCCACAGGCAACGCCAACTGACGATAATGCACACGGGATTTTATGGGAAAAAATTTCGAAAAAAAAAAATGGCCAAAATGGTAACAAAAGCAATACTTAACTTAATTTTTCAACGTCTTGTGCTGGTTTTACGATTTTGTATTGACCAACACTGAGTTTCTACATAAGTTGTACCGATGAAAACAAGATGAGAACAAAGAGAAATCAATAAAGGCTGTCATTTTTTGTTCACCGAATATTTATGCAACTGAAAATAACGTCCTTCTAATTGTTGCTTTGCGTTTTCTCAAAACTGACAGAACGGTATATTGCAAAAGAAAAGGTAAAATGAGAATTTAGAAGTTTGAAGTTAGAATGGCTGATATCCATCTAAAAACAAACTGAAAAATTGCAACCTCGGAGGGCATCTTGAAGGTCGAAAGGGAGTCAAAGTAGAGCCCCGAGTTAACCAGTTTGATGAAAAATGTAAACTTATAGGGACAAGAGCTCTCGGCTGCAAAATAGAATGATCAGGCTGACGTGTCCAATAGTGGAAGATAAATCTCAATATGTTTACCGTGGTATATTTAGTTGTCATCTGCGGTAGAAAATTGTGTTTATGTTATCGATTTGCGTGTGACATTATTTTGCTGGCTTGCCTTAGGGGAATTATGTGGTACGAGTCAAAGGGAAGCTGATTAAGTTCTGAGAATCTGATCTGAAAATAGATTCAACACGCACAAATCTACTGCAAGGTTTGAAGTAAGATATTCTGGATACGTTTTTCTTTGTTAGATACAATGTTCACGTGTTTTTCTCCGCTCGACAAACAAAGTTCACTTTATCAAACTACGAAACATGCGTGTATTAGAAGATCAAAGAAAGGACTCGAACTTTTTCTCACCTAGCTCGCGATTTAAGAACCGCTTTCTTTTCCAGTATTGTTAGAGAAAAGTTAAATACAGCAAACCCGTCTTTTCAAAACGTACTTGCACGTCTCAGACTTAACACGTCTTCGTAATTAATTATTTCTCCCACACACTCAGTCACGGAAATGTTTAAAGCACAGCTAGATCGCTATCTCAGGCTGTGACCATTCCACTTTCCGTGCGTACACGCACAGAGGAGAGAGAGCAGTTTTACAATCACTTGAGTGGATTGTTTGTTTTGGATAACATTTTTTTCGTTTTTACGCTATTGGCGGTCCTCTAGCTTGCTGACTTATCTCATGTGCTTGAACGTTTTTGGTCATTAGCGGCTTTTAAGATGAACCCCATTTATCATTCTCTCTCTAGCGTTATTGTGTTAGTCTGACAATGACTGCCGGTTGATGTTAGTCATGCGTTCGTGAAACGAAACAGTGTGACAGTTTTTTAACGCTACAGAGAAGAAACCTCTCAATTTTAAATGTCGTCGCTTTTTCGTTGACACTTAAAAATATTCACTAAGTACTTCGGTCAAATTGACTCCTCAAATATTGGTTCAGTAGTGAGAGAACACGTATGTATAAACGTGAATTGGAACAACCTAAAAGTTAAAGTGGAAAAAACACGAAATCTGAGCATTCAGAAAAATTACAAACGGCTTAGAAGGAGCTATTTTAAGCCCAGTGTCAGACAGCACATTCATTTCGGTTATAGCATGTTATGTCTGTGTTATGCTTGTGGCGACGATCTGCCAAGAGTCATTTAAAAGAGTACAATGGCTGTATTTTCCGGCTATGAACGGATCTCTTTTGATCCTAAGTATGGATTACTTCCTTCCTAAACATACTCACAGCCTGACCTATGAAAGGTGCCAAGAAAATTTAGCATGCGCAAGAAACTCGTCTCAACGACGCCCGAGGGCTTTGACGCTTACAGATTTTATGAAAGGGTGGACTTTTCGCATGAATTTCTTCATTGCCGTTGAAACATCGAGTTTCTGAATAGTTAACCATTGATGAAAGAATCTGTTATCGCATCACAAAGCAACAACTCAAGGATGTGTCGAAGCGAAAAGTAAGACTTGCTAATATTTTGAACAGTTATCGTCTACAATCTCTGACATTTCTGTCATACCAATCTGATCACTGACTTTGAAACACAAGAAAGGCCAAAACTATTTACTCAAGGAAAAGAATTATCAGATCTTGGGCAGTTCAGGTGCAGATAAGTTTAATATTTCATTGTTCCAGGTAGTATATAATTTTTAGGCACATACCATTCTGTGGCACCGTCTCAGTGACACGAAGAATATCGACGAATTTGGACAGTTTATTTTTGTATTATTGTTCTTGCTTTCCGCTTTAAGTTAAAAGTAAAATTTTAGCTCTGCCACTAAAATTTCAGGATGTTATATGTGTTTTTTGGTCTCCCTGTTTCTTGGCGACTTCGCTAATACATCTTAAAACAAAGTAGCGAGTCTTTCCTTCCATATATTTTTATTGCTTCGTCTTGTGCACGGTGGTTGGGGGGGGGGGGTGGGGTGGGGGTGCTTGGAGGAAGATAGGATCATCATTTGAATTGCCCTGTGGTGATCTATAAAAAACGTGACTATCTTGAGAATATTTGCGAGCGAACCAAACGCTTTCCCAAGTGATATTCTAGACTAGTACAAGTTGAGTAACACCATAGTTTTTGCCGGAGCAGTCATTGAAATCTGCGAAATAGGAACAAATAGTGAAACAATTTAACAATCTCTTAGTTTTATTGACTTCAAGTCTGATCTTAGACAAGTCTCTAAGATAGGATATTTTCATAACTGTTGATCCGTGTGCCATTGGATATAGGGACCTGTGGTGGCCTACATATAGCGCAGATTGATGCCTGGAGGCAGGCAAGTAAGAAATACACCGTGTATCCTATTACCAGTTTAACACGGTTCGATTGTCTTTCGCCCACGCCATGTCCGATCACGTTCGGGCTGCTCGTTGTTACGTTGATTTTTACATGCCAATGTTACATTCATTGCATTCAACCCCCGAGGCATGCTAATTTGAAACCCAATTCATATTATCAAAATTTAGGCGTCGAACTTATAACCGTTCTCGATACAGGCCGTTAGAACCTATCAATATTGTCAGTTAAACTGCTTGGAAAATAAATTAGGATCATTCATCCATTATGTTAGGCACATAAAAAGTTTGGCTCCGGAATACCGAGAAGACGCCTCAAAGTCGGAATTGCCAGCCTAGACATTGGTTCAGACGCTAAAGTTTTCGTGGACTTAATTATGGGAATTACGGCTGCTGATCGTGAGTTTTGCCTAACTAACTCTTTTTGGCAATTTATTATTAGGTCGTTACAAAACTGAGCGCCACTCAGCACGATGTGTGACGTAAGCAGATCTATACAGGTTTCCCATCATTCCTTCAAGCTGTTGTCCCCTGAACGGGTGACGGCACGTTTCAAGAGATCTAAGACACCAACCTTTCTCCACGCTGACTGGAAGGAAACCCTCAAGACGGAGTGGAAGAAACGAAATCCTCCGCTTTCACCTGTGGAATGGAAGAAGAAACATGCCAAAAACACGAACGAAGAATGGTCCGAGATGCTTATGGGTCGTAGGTGTGGTCGGCGGCGGCGGTTGACATTTCGAAGCGGGTTTTACTTGACCATTCGACCCGATGGAACCGTCACGGGTACCAAACAGAAAGACTCTCCGTATGGTAAGAGTTTGTATGCATTCTAAAGCCTGTTTTTTTTTCTGCGACATGCAATACCACATTAACATCTATCCTATACAGTAATAAACGCAAGTCAAAAGTGGAGATCCTGCGGACGCGGAGAGAATCGAGTACACCAGAAAACGTCTGTGTTCACTGCCTAAAAAGGGGTCAACAATATGACTGCACGAATTTGCAAAGTTTATAACTTGAGTTTCTTGATCTTAGCTTTGCCTAGAGCTTTCTGAGATTGCTCTTCCGATGCTACGCACAAGAAGACCGTTCCTTAGTTTTTCAGATTTTAATCCTGATGCATATGGAGTTAAGAGCCAATCCTAAATATCAAGGAAGACGATAGAAAGGTACTATCTGCGACGTCCCATCTTGAGAAATACTAAATCGTTCTTTATTGTTCGGTGCCCCCTCCCATCTTGGAAATATCTAATTAAAATTTCGCTGTATCCGCCAAAATAACTGCCATAATTTGCATCTCTCCCTCCCTTATACATACCCCAATCGTTATTTCCCGTCCCTGACGTTTCAGTTGTATTTGATATCATATCAAGAGCGGGATGTTAAATCATTCAGGAAGCGCCACGTGTACAGTGGCGGAATCGTATTAATCTGCGGGAACATCTGGCATCGTACAATGAATAATGTACGAATTTGGGATTCTGATTCAGATGAATCCAGTTTCCGCTTCCGGAATCAAAGTCTAAATTGTTTACGATCCGAACATTTGTGTACGTTAAGTCAGAGACCATGTAAGCATCCAACATCGCATGAAATGCCGTTTGTATATTACGTGTACATCCCAAAAATCTCTGTCGACTTCTCTTTTGACAAACAATTTGGCCTTAAGACTTAAAGAAAACCCTTTTCGTGGATGTTTTCTATTTAAACTATTTTTGGTAGGTGTCCATACCTTAGATGAGCTAGGGAAGCGAAACGTAAGAAAACTTTCTTCTGTATTTGAACATCTTTCAGTAAAAGGAGCTGATACAAAGATCGAAGAGCAATGGCGGTCAAGATTAACCGCCGACCTTTTTTAGAGCGCTGTTTCCGATTGCGTCATCGTTAAGCCTTCCATTCAGACGTCGACATCTCCACGGGGCCTCTCCCATGGGATTACCAGTCTTCTTTTCCAGATAAGGCTGCCGTCCAAGTGCTTTCAAGTGTCGAGAACGTATATCCTTCCGCGCGGGAAAACGTTTTCCCCAGCTAGGTCACTCTTCTCGCTTTTTGTAGTTTCTCTCTCGTTGTTTGGTAATGGATAAGAAAGACCCTCGGAACAAGCTTGGACCGCAGACAGTGGGAGCCCGCGATCCTCCCTCTCCCCACCCGCCCACCCCCCCCCCCCCCCCACCTTGCCCTAACTCACTAAATGTTTTCTCCACTCCCTCCCCGGAGCTCGATTTTCGTCTTTGCAAAATTTCGCCTCCTGATCTGCTCACGGCTGCTGGGTATTGCGTTGCATATCATTTTAAATAATTCGAGGAATATTTTTTTCTCACAGCCATCGTGGAAATTTGTTCAGTCGGAGCTGGCTTAGTAAAAATTGCAGGAGTGGAAACGGAGTTTTTCCTTACAATAGATGATTCTGGGACCCTGCGTGCAACGGTACGTATTCCGCTCAGAATTTGTGAAGTGAAGTTTTACGCTATTAGCTTAGGACCTGTGTTGTATTTCATTTCTATTTTTCCAGGAAACGAGGAGCCCATTACGCAGGGCAAACAACCGAATGACATCAGTTACTGAACATTTTTTTCACAGCTAGTTATATATTAAGATTCTAGTTTCCCGCCTGAAGTCCTTGAAGTCGCCGTACTCATCGTTATAGAGTGCTAATAGTCTTTTGAATGATCCATTCTCCGACATATTGTGATTTCTAAGTCGCTTGAGATGTTGCGGACTGTTTGGCTAGCGGCAACCAAGCTCGCGCCTCAAACACTCTGTAAAAATGCTCACTTTAGCGGAAATTAAGGAAAATGTTTGTTTTTAATAAGGAGCTGGAGGTGCTCTTTTGCTTGGGCTTGACTCCAGTGTCGATGTTAGTGTGACTCTATTTGTAGATACACTGAAGACTGAAGAAGTTAGCGAGCCTGTAGAGCGAGTGAAATTTGTCGTCATTGAAAAATTTACGAATGCTTATTTATGCAAAATTGTACTCGAAATCATTTGATTATTTGTAAATAATATACTTGCTCATGCAAACATTTGATTCAAATTCCTGCTCTCAATTTCAACTTTCCGGACTGTTTGAGATTAATTGACGTGGGCTCAGCCAATCAGCGTGTTGAAACGTTTGTATGTATAGACTATTAGCATTACTGCTCCAACGCTCGTGCGGGGCACCTGAGGCAAAAAGACAGCGGACTGCACACCTGAGATTAAGTTTTGAATAATAGGTGTCAGGCGAACGGAAGGGAGATCTCTTGATGCGTTCGTACATAACGTCGAAAACCGCAGTTTAGTTTTTTTTAACTCGTGGCCTTCATCACGTGACTGGTATTTTTACTTTGATTCAATCATTACAGGACGTTGACAGCGAGGAGTGTGTTTTTGTAGAGGTCATTGTGAAAGATTTTTACAGCGTTTACAAGTCATACGCGTATTCCAACGAACATTGGGCAGTGGCTATAAGTAATAAGGAAGGAAAGGCACACACTGCACGCTGTCAAGGTCCACTTGATTCAGATCTTGAAGCGCATTCGTTACCTGAAATGGTGCCAGAAAGTGAACCATCACCCGACAACGACTTATCACAGAACACGTGCGCGTCACGCTGCGTTGAAACAGATGCGTCACGCCTTCTTGGGCTGGAAACGTCACGCCTTCTTGAAACGCAAACTTCGCTCCTCATTGATCTTTTAAACTTTGAGACGGAAGCTTGCTTGATGGCAGAGGTCAAGGGGGTCACAGAATTTCAGAATAACGAGGACGTCGAGATTGGCCCCACACTTTCGGAGATTTTACGGGAGTTGGGTACTAGTTTATAAGGAAAGCGAGTTTTAATGCCATTAAATGCACGGATTCAAGGCCGTATGTGAGTTCTACCAAGAAGTAATAGCTCATTCTTCGCGGTGTCAAGAACTAGAGCTACTCGAGGAATATTATCAACGCAACCTTCTTACGAGAAAGTCACCACAAAATGCGTGATCCAGGAAAGTTCACAGATTGCGCCAATTGCATACAGCAACGTGGTCCTCGCACATACCGGTTAAAGTAACACCTGAATAGTATTGCCTACCACACAAACTGGCCAGTATCGAAACTTTGCGGCGCCTTTGTAACCCAATGACAGACCGTACACTGGGGATCATATTCACACGCAGAAATTCGTTTACCGTGCGAGGACGTGGGGCCTGTTTCTTGAAAGGCCGAGTGACTTATTGGACCCGGAAACGTATGTTATGGTCGCAATACTTACAACGGGAATCACAATTTTGATGGTTTTCAAGTTTAAGTGAGGCAACTCAGGCGCTGATCCAGGATTTTGTGAGGGGGGAGGGGGGGGGGGGAAGGTGTCCATTTTCTGTGACATAGTATTTATCGATATATGTACTTAAAACAAAGAGTTACACAAGGGAGTTTAATGTGCTTATAGTGTCGCCTTCACTTTCCCATATGGTTGAAGACATTTTGCAAACTGACAGCTACTTTGTTTTATTGTTTTTAGGCCTTTTCCCTAATAATCGATCAAATATGAAGAATTGACCTCCCGAAATGGCGGGTGGCTAGCCACCCAATTCTGGATCCGCCCCTGCAACTCTAAGTTAACTTTTACATTGAGCTGGTTTGTATGTCAAGAGACATTTGATAGACACAGAATGTTACAAAAATGGAGGTCGGTTAAACTACCAGGACTTTCGAGAAACGGGCTCCAGGAGCCCAGGGGTTCGTTTCTCGAAAAATCTCGTAACTTTGCGGACTCGGAGTTTAATTCTAACGCCGGCTTCAACCGAATGTTTTTGAAGTTCTACCCAGTCTAACGTGCAAGTTAACATAGAATTGTATTGCTTGGACACGAAAACCAAAAAGAGTGTAATTCCCGTTGTACTAATTGTGATCATAAAATAGATTTGGCTGCCCGCTAACTTACCGGGGCTTCCGATAAAAGGACCCCCGATCTCATAACCAACTTTAGTAAAAATGTACTTGTAGAGTAATGCAAATGCCGCAATCTGATTGGCTGAACTATTGTACACTACCAGCTATTAGTATAAATCTACTAGCGTTCTATCACAAATGCCGCGCTCTGATTGGCTACGCTACCACTATCTATTCTGTGATAGATAGTGAGTAGCGTAATGGCGGCCGCTTCTTCACGTTTTCGAAGTGTCCGTGAAGAAGATTTAGACAGTTTACTGGTCGAGGCTGTTCCAGAAAAGACAAAGTTTTGAACGACCAGTAGATTTATACTAAAACAATTAGATTATTCGCTCTCGATTTCTATGCGTGAAAGTTGACTCGGGCTGCGCCCTCGTCAACCATCACACGATAGAAATCTCGAGCTCATAATCTAATTGTTTATTAGAGTGCAGCACTTGGTCGAGGATGGCGACGTCTTCGCTCTTTAGCGAAGTTTCACAGGAAGATTTAGTATTTTGGTATTTTTTCCCCCGACACATGATTCGTTTCTTATGATTTTTACTAAAACAATTAGATTACTCGCTCTCGATTTCTATGAGGATATAGTTGATTTGGTCGTCAGTCTCATCAACTTAGTATCACCCCATAGAAAACTAGAGCTCATAATCCAATTGTTAGTTATACATTCAACACGCTTCCAAAATAATTTAAGGTCAGATGCTTTGTACCCCTTTGAAACGAAGCTCGATCCGTTTCGTCTCGACTCGTAAATTATGAAAAGTTTGGATAATATCGTACAGAAAGTAAGCATATTAATTGATTAGCTCACGTTGATTTTAAACTGTCGGTGAATATTGTTTGAATAATTACGAACATGGGATTACTTCACGCATGGTTTGGAGTCAATATGTAATTTTAATAATAATTTATTGATGCAGAATGCCTCTGCAAGAATTCTTAAGGCCAAGTTCGTTCATAAACTGCTATTTAAATTAACTGCTTCAATTATTTCTAACCTTTTGGACGGTATTTAATATATGGCTGAGAGTAATTTTTAAATGTTAGGTTGTAATTAGAACAGATCAGTGTTAGGTTTTCTTGAAACTTTCTTACGTCGTGAACATGACGCTTAATTAACGTTTAAAGGTCTTTATAGTCCTCTAGAGACTCATTCTCATTCTCATTCTGCCAGCTTTAGCAATGATTTCTGTTCTCAGTTTTGCATTTTTCCTTTTCTTTTACAAAACGTCATAGAAGCTACCTACCTATTCATAGGACAGCTAGTGCTTGTTGAAATATGTGCAAATAATAATTATGGCCTGCATGTAATTAAATCAATATTTAACTATTAATGTATATGAAAAAGAGAAATGAAATCAAGCATTGCGACGTGTTTCGATGTCTGATGAAACGTGGCTTATTTTTTTGCATCCTTGATTTATTTGGAGACACAGTAGTGTAGTGGTCAGCGTGTCGGACTTCCGAGCAGAAGATTTGGAGTTCGAGCCCTGGTGCTGGCACTGTGTTTTTTCCTTAGACAAGAAACTTAACTCTACACTGTCTCTCTCCACCCAGGTGTATAAATGGGAACCAGCGATATAATGCTGGAGGTGACCCTGCGATAGACCAGCATCCCATCCAGGGGGGAGTAATAATACTCCCAGGTGCCTCATGCTATTGAAACAGGGATAAGCTCCGGCCGTGTGGGCCTTAAAGGTTCGTGTGCGCCTTTGCCTTTCCTTTGATTTTTTTTTAGTATCTATTTCTTTTGAAAAGCTATATTTACTTCCGATAGATGTGTTTCATTACATGTCAAAAAACCTCTTATTTTAATTTGTCAAAAATGCTTTCCTCCGTGTCGTTTTTCCAAATCCCTTCTCGTTGTTTTGTATGTGATGAAACACTCTATCTCGAGTTTGATATATATACCAGGTTTCCTTCGCTAACATGAACAACCATCCCACGGTCTTTATTTTCGCCTTGATGGGCATTCGTATGCAAATGTGTTAATTTTAAGTAGTTTGTGAACTACTTAAAATCGTCAATACTGTTTAAGGGACGAAAACAAGCTTACCCCCTCTCAAGTCACCATTTTTGTGTCATTTTGACGTTCACAGTGTTCCGGATAAAAAAAATAATTTCGTTTAAGTTGTGAAAGTGGTATAAACTGGCAGCCGAACTTGAAGATAGATCTTAAAAAAGCCTAAACAGCAATGGAAAAACACTGCTAGAAAAATCCAATCGTTGAGAATTTTAGTTCGTTCAGCGTTCACTATCTTGACTTTGCGTAAGGAAAACTGTCATCACGGTCAGCGGTCAGGGCGCCGAAACGAAAATGCAGAAATGAAAAACATTCAATTATTTCAGTCTTTGCGATGACTAAAAGACACGATCGACATCGGGCCTTTTCTGTGTAAGCTTTCTTACTTCTCTTTGTTGCTGTTTTCAAGAGCCTAAAGTTCTCCTTTTGTCTTCCTTGGTACGTAGCAGCATTTATGCTCTCTTGGTAAAGACAGCCACTTTTAATGATGCTAAACTTTAGGGTAACTACTTGGGGTAAGACTCTAGCACTAAAGTAAGGCAAGGGATGCTTTCAAAGGACACTGAAGTACGGCTAGGGATGAGTACGCCTAGAGTACAGCTGAATTTGCTAAAGTAAAGCTTGGCGACTATATTTATAACGCGGACTACTTTATTAATGGGTGAACCTCCGTTCATACAATGCCAGCTCAGCAAAATTCATACGTATATTACATGAGTGCCATTAGGTTAAATTTTTTGCATTCCATCTGGTTACTGGTGATCAGATTCTCCTTATATGGTCTATTTTACGAAACTTAGGTACCAAAGAATAAGTACGATATAAATACGATACTGGATAGCGAATACTACCGACAACATCCGAAGATTCCCGGATAGAAGCAGCCATTAACTGATAAAGTTCCGCCATTTCGAAAATTGTTCGAAACCGGCCATCCTCTTGGTATTGTTATTTGCTGTGATGCTTTGAATACCGAGAAACGTTTCGAGAAACTAGCTGGCTCATTCTAAACAATCCCATTTTTTTGGCAAATTACGTCCTTAATAAAATGATGAGTTCATGTTTTGCCCATGTATGGAAGAAAGTTGCAAACGAAATGAATGAAGTGGTACACGTGCGACATTTGAGATTTAGTAGACCAAAAAACCTCCATGCCAGGGGTCACTTTTATTATGCAGCTTATGAATTTGAATGATAAATTACTTATTTGTTCGATTGTATTTTTAACAAGAATTGCTTACACATGTTCCCGCTGAGTGTTTAAAGGTTCGCAAGCTACGGGTTTACAGATTCACCTCACAATTTGCTCCAATCAACAAATATGTTGAAAAATTAATTCATGGAGTGAAACTGTTGAAGCATTGAATGCAAAACCGAGCGCTAGCGGTGCTGTCAAAATGAATTGTGCCGTGGAAGACACATCAAGAGTAATGAATTGCTCATATTTGGTTTTACCAGTTTGAATTACGAGCTGAAATGACGTAGTATAATATTTTGGGTGTGCCGGAGGGTTTAAATAGAAACAATGATCGAGTCTGACTTTTCGGCGTGACACGCTAACTGATTGTCACAACAAATCAACGTACAAAGTGAACTAAATTTATATATCGCATTTTTTTCCACCAATCAAACGAACGGTCCGTCTAAGTGGTTGGTATTTTAATGCGCCGTTTCATTAGCCCTGATATAGCTTGAATTCCTGCTTGAGAGGAAAAGAAAAAGTTAATCACAGGAAACATAATTTTGCCACAATGAGCTTCAAACCGTCTCACAGGGATGAAGGAATTCTTAAGGATATTTTTCAACTCTACGACACCACCGGAGGAGACAAAATTGACGTGAATCAACTCGGGCAAGTTCTCCGATCTGCAGGACTCAATCCGACGCAAAACGAAGTGAATAAAGTCGTTCGGGACGTCGCGAAGGCAGAGGTAACATTCGAGGAGTTTGTACCGATTTACAACTCAGTCGCTCAGCATATGGCAAGTGTAACAAGCAAAGCGACTCCAGAACAAGTTATCGACTGCTTCAAACACTTCGACCGCGAAGGTGGGGGTAGCATTTCGTCTAGTATGTTGCGCCATGTTCTTACCTCTTTGGGAGAGAAATTAACAGATGAAGAATTCGACACTTTGTCCTCAGGCCACGTTAGTTCAAAAGGCGAAATTAATTATGAACTATTCGTGACGGCTATCATGGCTAATACCGACTGAGAGTGGAAAAGAGAGGAGAGATGTTTTGGTCAAAAAAGGCGTTCGCACGAACGGAATGTTTCACAGACAATTCACGCTGTAAATGTAAGACAATATCGCAATGAAGTCTTAGCCAGGGTCGACTTGACATTTCAGCTTGACCTTTTGAGCATAGTGAATTCAGTTTTATAGACTTTTTGCGTTCCCGATGTCTGATAAAGCTCATTAGTCTGGTAATTAAGGTCCTGAATATGAAAGCTAGAGAGTTGTAAAAGGAACATACATAGCATAGAAATTTGCTGGGCAAACCTGAGCTTCAGTAAAACCTTCCAAGTTATCTGTCAAGCCATTCTTCTCGCGAACGGGGCATAAGAAGCTATCCTTGTTTATAAGTTACACATAGCTGAGATAACAGGCAATACGTCGTCAGTTTACGCAGTTGTGAGGTATGTTCAAGTACGTTTCCTCTGATATCGACACTCCGGCTACGACCGTTTGGATTGAGTTTCTTAAGCTAAATTCTATTGCCTATTTTGTAACTTGTTTTTTCTTAAGTATGCAAATTTTAGTCAAAACATAAACATTGTTGTAACAATTAAAAAAAAAATGTTATCTAAATATTGACATAGTAACTGATATTAAAATTGCGTGTATTTTCCGAACTGAGTAGCGGTCTGCCGACCATCAGGAACCGCATTTAGTTAAAAAAAAACTGAGTTTTTCCTCAGTTAGGATAAATCGGAGCTCGTTGGATAATTTTTGCCCAGGGATGCAAATTGACTTCAACTAAGCCTGAGGCGATTAACATTATACGGGATCTGCGTAATTCGATTTTCATATCATACTACAGTAGCGTTCAATAACTATCCTCATCGCTATTCAACAGAATCAGCTTTCATTTTTAGTTCTTGTACCGAGGATCTCAGTAGTTTCTCTCCATGATATTAGGCTGCATCCGGAGCCCATCACCATGGTCATGGCTCCTGGCTGCATTCATTATGTATACTACGGGAGGAGGGGGGGGGGGCAGAGGAATTTTTCCAGATCCCCCAAATCACAACAGATTTTTTACGAATCCCCCCACTTGATCAGAAGGAAAAACATCCCCCCTGCAAGATGACAATGATCATCAGGATGAGAATGATGATGATCAGGATGATTACATTTATAATGATAATGATTGACAATATACACATAATTATTGGGCCTTGTATATGTATATCTATCTATCTATCTATCTATCTATCTATCTATCTTTAGTATAGCGTTCTATCACAAATGCCACGCTCTGATTGGCTACGCTACCCACTATCTATTCTGTGATAGATAGTGAGTAGCGTAACAATGTGCCATTGCTAACAAAATGGCAGTCGCCTCTTCACGTTTTCGAAGTGTCCGTGAAGAAGATTTAGACAGTTTACTGGTCGAGGCTGTTCCAGAAAAGACAAAGTTTTGAACGACTAGTAGATTTATACTAAAACAATTAGATTATTCGCTCTCGATTTCTATGCGATAGAAATCTCGAGCTTATAATCTAATTGTTTAAAATATTGTTGCAGTTACATTAAAGAACAAATGTTTTCCTGTTTGAATTTCATAATATTATCAACACTTTCTTACATACATATGATACCTCCACAAAAATATTACCATCCCCCCTTCATGTTATGAAAAACGCTTGACATGCCCCCTTTTCCAATTCCTAAGTTTTGAGATCCCCCCTCTGCCCTCCCTATAGTATACATAATGAATGCAGCCCTGAACTAGAAGAAAAAGTCTCAGACTTGTTTGGCCTTAGCTAATGCCACAGGACTCCCTAAATAGTGGCCAGAAACTTGAACTTCATGCCTACAACGCCTCTAAAGGGTCTTTAAAAAAGGTTGCACCAGGGTTTGTTGTGTGGCTCACACGAAGTGTGTAGCCACGTTACCACTACTACTACTACTACTACTACTACTACTACTACTACTACTACTACTACTACTACTACTAACTACTACTACTACTACTACTACTACTACTACTACTACTATACTACTACTACTATACTACTACTATACTACTACTACTATACTACTACTACTACTACTACTACTACTACTACTACTACTACTACTAACTACTACTACTACTACTACTACTACTACTACTATTACTACTACTACTACTACTACTACTACTACTACTACTACTACTACTACTACTACTACTAGTACTAGTGCTACTGCTACTACTACTACACTACTACTACTACTACTACTACTACTACTACTACTACTACTAACTACTACTACTACTACTACTACTACTACTACTACTATACTACTACTACTATACTACTACTACTACTACTACTACTACTACTAACTACTACTACTACTACTACTACTACTACTACTATTACTACTACTACTACTAGTGCTACTACTACTACTACTACTACTACTACTACTACTAATACTAGCGCTACTGCTACTGCTACTGCTACGAGTATTGCTACTGCTACGGTTACGGCTACGGCTACGGCTACTGCTACTGCTACTGCTACAGCTACTGCTACTGCTACTGCTACTGCTACTGCTACTGCTACTGCTACTGCTACTGCTACTGCTACTACTACTACTACTACTACTACTACTACTACTACTACTATCGGATTTATTTATTTATTTGTCTTCGAGAGTCGAGCGCTCGTCACGTAGTCTAGTAAGCCACATATACGCATTGCGGACCTATTTTTTAATTATACTTTAGGTCTTTTCACTTCATTTTTGTAGCTAGCCTGTACGTTCCAGGCAATCCAGATGGCAATCGGGGGAAAAGAAAGCGAAAACTGGCGAGCTGAGAAAGAAAAGAAAGGGAAAGCGTTTTTACATTTTGGCGTCTTGCACTTTTGAACAGGATGTAGAGCGACTATGCGATTTCTTTGGGTTTGCGCTGTGCTTAGAAAGTCGACTGTAGCTGTTTAAAGAATCTCGCGTACCCCTTCCTCAACCAATAGGAAGCGAAACTAAAACCAATCGCGACGAAGTCAACACGCTTTTCCCGCGCTTGCATTGTCGCCGAAGAGGTGTATTTCATTTGAGCTGTGATTGGCTTACGCGATTGTGCCCATCTGTTGTGACTGGTTAAATCAGTTATTTTGGTTTCAGTTTTACGCCAGTAATTAAAAATCAAGAAAATGCTCTATAACTTCATTCTTGCTTTACGCCCACGCGGTAAGGAAATTCAGTCCCCTAAAACTCGATAGAACTTTATCCATACCCCTCCTGACCTCACGAAACTGTTACTGGAACATTTCCCACTTTTAGCATGTGTTCAGGGGGCCCCTCACACAAATGACCCCGGAAAGATCTCATGTATATACCCACCACGAGTCCCCAACTGCGTAACACACGTTAAATTATTCAATGCTCCATTCAATTACGTCAACGTACCATTCAATTACGTACAGGGGACTCGTGGTGGGTATATACATGAGATCTCTGCCTTCAAAGGGAAACAATTACATACAATGGGACTCGTGGTGCGTATATACATGAAATCTCTGCCAATGACCCATCAAAGCTTTGAGCAACCTCGTTCCCAGGGTACCACTTTTTCCCGCTCCCTGGAGCTCCAGGGTGCAGGAAGAGGAGAGACCCTGGGAACGATGTTGTGCTTTGAGGGGAGTGAAAAGAACGTTGCTGTTGATGTTTTGCGTGACAACACTTAGGCATGACATCCAAACCAAGATCTTTTCGTATCAACTGTTTCATGTTTTTGTTGAAAATGATTCTGAGGCGATCTAGCTAAGGGTAAGTAAAAAAAATCGTTTCCTTATAGTGTAGAAAACGATGTTCAAGGAGCTTTCTAGACTGATTCACTTATCTTTGTTAATTCTTTTGAAGTGTCCGTGTTTCTTAGCGTGACATCAGCTGATTAGTTTAACCAATGGAAGTGGACAGTCATGTCACTAATCACTGATTAACATTTGGACTGCCCTCGGTTCTGTCTACTGGGTGGGTCCCAATAACTGAAACTTTCGCATTCCTTTATAGAGGTGGAGGTTTTTTCAATTAGATCACAGTCTTATTGCTTCTCAGAATGGCTGCAAACTGCGGATGGCTTTGGTCTTTCATCTGGTTGATTATCTTGCTTTGCTTAGCTTGGCCTCTCGGTATTTTAGCGGCAGTTCTCTACGCGATCTTTTCACCATTTGCAGCTTGCTGTGCTCCTTGTGCGGACTTTACTAACTTTTTAATGGAACATGGCGTAAAGTTTCCTTACACAGCCGCTTCAAACATGGTCCATAGCCGTCCGCTTTGTTAAAGGGAGTACCGAAGACAATCTCGCGGGAATACTGAACTTGTATTGCTGCTCTACAATGTTACTTTTACTTCAACGGCTTCAACTTTGCTTTAGAAAGACTTTTCGAAAGGTCCAAGTTTGTCCATTGTCTCTTACTAATTTTGGATCGTATGGTGCAGTGAATTGAGAGCAGAAAGAGAGAAAGGCTTACGAGGTGTTTGTTCGTCATGAAATGAACTTGGTCGCATGTGTTATTGACTTTTACTTTATTCAGCAGTCACACTCTGAGATCATTTTATCAGTTTTGTTTACCTTTAGCTCGATAAAAAGCTTAATTTTAATTTATTTTAGTGTATGCTGTCAGGACCAAAGATGTGTGTTTCTTTTTTACTGCTCTGCACGCGATGTTTCAAATTGGCGTTAAATGTCTGTAGAATCTAAACAGGAATAAAAAGCTGTTGCGTCGGGGTGAGGTTTTTGTTCGTCTCAAGGGTATGAATAATAACAATGCAAAACGCAAAACACAAATTATTCAAGGTCTTTCCGAAGAATAAACAAGCAAGGCTCACGCTAAACGCGACACGAAATGCCACGTTCAACATCTTTTACAAAATGGGTTCTTAAATCTGTTTTAGCCTTCCATGGGTTTTTTCCGTATTCTTGCTTGTTATCTGTTTTTGCTCAGAAGTTTGAATTTTGCTGTAATTTCATTTCGGCAAGCTTATGCGTTGTTCAAGTATCCGATTGCATGACAGAAAGAAGGCCATCGCGGATAGCATGCAGCGATCGATTGACATCTTTTTCTTTATGCCTGTTGAATGTAAAATCTAATGCATCGAGAAAAACCAGAGCCAAACATGGTGTTCAGAGGAAAAGCGTCCATCAAACATTTTTAACCGCCATGGATAACAACCACATATTCCATGACAGCTTTTCGTCAACCTTAGGGAAAACGAAGTTGATTCCACGACCTCACAAGATAAGTCGAGGCAGAACAATAATCAATATTTGAGGTTTTTTAGTTATTAGTCGTGATTGTCTCCATCAATACTCTTTTTTTTAAGGTCTTTTAACTATCACCATGGCATGCACATGCCACACTGACAAGAAAGCTGGATAACTTGAAAGCTCATTGACTAGTATTGTAATCAATCATTTTCAGAGGCACCGTTAGTGCTGTGACAGAGTGCACCAAAGTTACAAGATCGGCACTGCTGGGAGCACAGGTAGTACTAAGGCTGATTGTGTGTGTGTGTGTGTGTGTGTGTGTGTGTGTGTGTGTGTGTGTGTGTGAGGGGGCTGGCGGTGAGAAGATTGTAGTACAAACTTTACTATATAGTTATGGGAGTTTGGCTCTCCATCCAATTATTCACCCTCACTGGATCTGCCCTTGGATGGGGTTATTTTTAACAGTCCCACCTTAAACTTAAACAGAGCACATAAAATACTATTTTGAATAACTGTCATCAAAAGAAGTAATCTTGGCATTTCCAGTTGTTTCACATCCCTCTAATGTGCCTTACACTGAGTACTTGCTAATTTGCCCCCCTGGTTTGCTGTGTGCCCTAAAGATTCTACAATGGAATTCTATTAACAATGAGCAGTGACACTGTCCACTCACTATAAGAGCTGGAAACTGAAGCTTTGGTATTACGATTAACCTTCACAAAGCAATCCATAAAAATAGGGGCCAGGTGCTCCTACATTATCTTATGAAATGACAAGAGCATTTAACCCAATAGTGTCTTTATAGATTTTACTCTGGCTAATGCCAGACAATTTTACTCGTCACAGGGAGACCTCTCGGGGCTTAAAGGGTTAAGGTACGGTACCAGGAGCCCATTACCCGGAGCTTCCATCTTCCATACTGACCCTCTGAGTCAACCCTGTCCTGTATCTTTTTATTTTTAGAAGCACCTCCAACAGGGTTTTTCGCGGGTGTTTACATAATAGCCAATCATAAGAGAGCTGCGGCCCTTTATTGTTCGCGTCACATGTAGGCCGCACGAAATGATTCAATAATGGCGGATAACGTTGCTTTCGTGGGAAATTAAAGAACCCCCGCGGATATCTCAGTTCTAAAAATAAAAAGATACGGGACAGGGTTGACTCAAAGGTGCAATTGGTATGGAAGCTCCGGGTAATGGGCTCCTGACAGTACTAAAGTAGGAACAGACTCATTGAACTATCACCAATTATAGTACACCACTAAATATTCTCTGATTCTTATTCAATTTGACCACGTGACATAATAGTGTTTGTCCACAGAGAGTCCTGTTCAGCCCATAGTGCCATTCTGAGGAAAATACCTGTATGGACAGTATTCATCTGTGAAAATGTTAATTTTCTGACAGTTATGCCATATCTTTTTAGTCAATGTATGTTTTGAATTATTGAAATCTCAGGCTGTATGTAAGGATAAACATATGATTGATCTGCATTTGGTGGGTTTTGACTGTTTTTAAACTGGTGCATGGAAGAAAATTTAGTGGTACCGTGAACAATAAAGACAAACGAGTGTCTATGTCTCAGAACTATTGGTCTTATAGTTGCCCCGTGGAAATTTGATGTTCTTAAAACTAAAATATTTGCAGACAAACCCCTGGATTTAAAGGAGCTGTGTCTAGAATCCTAATAGATTACTTAAAAACTGAAACAGGTATTTCTAATAATGAAAGACAAAAAATAATGATCCAGAATTGCTCCACATTGCTAGCAGACAGTACTCAATCAATTTGCTGCTTGTTTTGGCTGTGGATGACAAGGGCAGAAATGTTAAAACTTGAAAAAATCTGGGTCAAGTTCCATGTAGCATTAGAGTCCTTCTCATATCCAAGACTAAAGAAAATACCCCTCAAAGAGCATATCCCAGGTCTTATATACCTCTGTCTCAGTTTACTTTGAACATTTTACCATGCCCAGGTACAATCCAATCAGCAACTTCGAGAACTTTTTTTCTGCTCTGTCTGTGCATTTCCGGGCACTCACTAAACTCTTCCCATGCACCTTCATCATCTTCACTTTCAAAAAGATCACCGCAGACGATAACAGTTCCATACTCTGTCCTCTTCACGACAACGCTTACATCCGAGAATGTATGGCCAGGCGTTGCTATAACCTGAACCCTGTCTCCATCAATGTTGTAAGGTTCTCCTATATTGAAGTTTTCGGGTAATTCCCCGTAAATATCACGCTCCAGCAAAATATCGTGACTTACTATTTGTATGGCGCTGGGAAAAAGGTTCAGATTTCCCACATGGTCTATATGGCCGTGAGTGCACACAACATAGTTCACTTCTTCAGGGTCGATCTTGTGTTCTTTCAGCTTTTGAAGAAGTCTATCCTTATCCTGCGGACTTCCAGTGTCTACTAAAATATTCAAGTGGTTTCCACTGATCAAGGTACAAGTGCCATTAGCTCGGTATCTGTTCTCGGAGTCAGTATAGGAGTATCCATCGAGTAAGACAAAAACGCGGTACGCGGCTTCTTCCGCCATTTATGAGAGATTATGTTGTTGTTCGGCTACCAGACGGAAGACTGGTGACTACTACTATCTACTTCCGCGGACACAAAACTTCTAAACGACGGGCTCAAGTTAAAAGTTCTCCTTCACAATCCCTTCACACTCTCTCTGATTGGAGAGCGAAGGAAAAGTGCTGGTTATCTCGTTTATTTGTCACTGCTATGTGTCCCAGTTGAGTGAATCAGTTCTTTCTCGGTCTAATGAAAGATGTCAGGAAGTGAACAAGAGGGAAAACCGGAGGCAAAAATGGTCTCCATTCCGTTATCCTCTGACGACGAAACACAAACTAATTACGGTAGGCACATTTGGAAAAAAAAAAATGTTTTCCTTCCTGTTGGTCCTAGGTTAGTTCTTTATGTGCACATATGAGCTTATGATATGTAAAGAAAAAAAGTAATTTCCCATTTTTGTCTGAGGGAACCTATTGCCTTGTAGCCACAGCAGTGTAGGTATTCAAATTTAAAATGTTCAGACCTTCACTTGAGCTAATTCCTGTCCTCTCGTATCAATTTTACTGTTGGTTTGCTTAGGATTATGCCATGTTTGGTTTGCGCAACGAATGAACAGAAATGTTTTCACAGGGTCCGGGAGGGTTTTCCTGAATCCCGCATTCCCGCTTCTTTTTCACGAGAATCCCCCATCCCGCACTTTTTGGTTTGATTATTGTTCACCTGGCTGGTTCGCTTTCGCTGCTGGTACATTTATTTGGGTCGTGAATATTTCGCGATTTCCGTCTGTCAATAAATTTTGCGTTTTCCCGAATCCTACACGATATTTTGATCAAATCCAGGATCCCAGATCCCGGGAATACTCTTCCAGACCCTGTTTTCAAACTGCCACTATCTTATTACGTTTGACGCTAATTAATATACAATCCCTCATTAAATAAGGAGTAAAGTATTACAATTATCTCATAGGTTTGCAGTGCAATGCAAAGAAATTTTGACGTTTGGAACTGGTCTGAGACTACTGGATCATTCCTCCAAAAATTAAATCAGAATAAAATAAGTTACATCTGTTAATTGGAGAAACATACTGTACATAGAAGATACAAAATAATAGAAATACAAAACATTTGGGATGTGTATGGTACCCACAAAGAGAAGTTTCTGATTGTTAACATAATAAATGAAATATGAACTACATGTACGTTATGCAATAATTGTAACTTGTTCATGTTATGATCCGTGTACCTTTAAAAAACCTCGTTCTCAAATTCAAATTCAATTTTTTATTCAAATTCAGTTTATCACATACAGTTAGAGTTTGGAATGATCTACCTCATGATGTGGAAGAAATAATTGCGGATGATGCTAAGTTCCTCAAATTATTGTTAGTTACGATCTTCTAGGAATCCGCTGACCGGAGATGTGTATAATATCATTCATACAATGAATGAAGTTATATCAAATAAATAAGTGAAGTGAAGTTTCTCATTATTTAAAGTCAATATTTCCATTCACTTCTCACTTTCAGGGTTGTCAATAGAAGTCGATAGCCGGCGGATTTCCGCTGGCTGTTAGCTATAGACTTCATTGCACCGGCTACCGTGGGTACTTGCTTCAAAGATTTTTAAAATAATAAAATGATGTTTTTCTTTTGCGCGTCATATAGCAGCTGCCCACTTGTATTCAATCATACACATACTTCAAACTCTGGTGAAAACCCTGCTCTTTGTAAAGTCATTATTTCTCCAGCCGTGACCTCTAATTTTTGTAAAGTCATTATAACCAGTCACTTCTTATTCTGTAAAGTCAGTATTGCCAGTCACTTCTTATTTTGTGAAGTCATTAATTTTAATTTGTCTCTTCATACTTTGTTAAGTCATTAGTTTTAGTCACTTCTCACTGTATCAAAATACTTTAATTTTAGATTCCACTGGTTTTCAACGTGTACAACAGGGATACGGCAATGTTGGAAAAGGTCCTGCCTCATACATATGGAGTTATAATTTATACATGCAGTTGACAGTGTGGTATAGTCTGCATAAAGTGTTTTATTTAAACAGTAGAGTGTTTCTGTCAAGGAACTATTGGCTGATAGTTGCCCCAAGGAAAAATTTAATCTTCTTAGAACAAATACTTGCCTGAGAAGCAAAGCTTTGAGGGCAAATATGCTGGTTGAAAGAGCATCAAATTTCCAAGGTGCAGCTATCAGACTGTTAGTTTCAAGACATAAACAGTCTATTGTCTTTATTGTTAATCACTAAATGTTCTTCCATGTGTCAGTTGAAAAACAGTCAAAACCCACTAAATGCAGATCAAATCAAATATTTATTCCTACATACTGTGACACTCGTCACGCGTGTCACGCCGCGCTTCCGTTTTTAAATGTTATTTGATTCACCTATTGATTGTAATTTTAGACGCCCTAAGAGTTTTCCTACCACACGTAATCGCTTTTCACAACCGCACAATTCGACAGTGACACTACGCCCAGCACAGCTTTTCGTTTTCGTTCTACAACGATCTCTGATTGTGAACACTTGCATGCCCGGAGCGGAACAGCTTTTCTACCTCGTGCCATGAGGGTGAATTTTAAATAAATCAAGTTTAGAATCTGGCACGGATTGGTTTAAACGGCGTTACCTGGCTCACCACTGCACTCGGGGTTGGGAACGCGACACCTACCTTGTTTGACTAGGATAGATACATCTTCTTCTCTGAACTTGGCGAAGCAAGTAGCCATACTTATTAAAATTTTCACAGACGAATACCCTCCATCTGGGTTTTTTCCTCGGAAGGGCACTATGAGCTGATGGTGTCTCCATGGACGAACACTATCGTATCACATGATCGATTTAAGCTAATGAGAATCGGAGAAAATTTGATGGTGAACTAAAATAGAAGATAGTAATCTCTGGGATCTGTGTCTACTCATTGTCATGATAATCAGATATGTATAGGTATGATTTCTAATGTCACTCATTGGGATTTCATATCTCTGTGTATCCATGTAATATCCTCTATCTATGAACACCACACAGGGATGTAAATAAGGGAAAACAGATTGATAGGTGATCAGTTCCCCTAATTCACTGACAATGAGTATCTGCAGTAAATGTTGCAGAGCAGTTTTCGTCATGTACCCCAGAGTTGTTCAAAGACGCTGCCATTACCAGTGCCATTATGGATAACTTCAGGGATTTTATTAAAAAAGGAAATGGGAGCTCAGCTACGAGAAACATTAGAAAGTTTGTCGCAAGATGTTTCGTGTATCTTTGACTGCTATCTTTCATTGGAGACAAATACCATGACCATGCTGGTGAAACTGGACAAATTTGAGGAGAAACTGAATTTGCAACAGTCACATTGACTACGGATTTTCCATTTACAATTGCTGTTTTAAGAGCCACAACGCCCATAAAAGACTAGTCCAGTGTGTTATTATGACTGTCCAGATAATATTTGATTTGATTCTTGTGAAATTTTATTATTTTGTTTCATTTTTGGCTGGCAAATTTGATTGGTAATTACTGATCACCAGCCATTATTTCCATCCTTGCCACAGATGTTGGTTGTGAAGTGATATTATCATTTGTATGAGTTGTACTTAATTACTAAAAGTGACATTTTTTTAGATAATGGCACAGAAGATGAAAGTGATGAAGCAGATGAGAAAAACAGGCTGATTAGTCAAGTATTAGAACTGCAAAACACTTTGGATGGTAAGAAATCCAATATATTTATAATATTTAAAGTTGTACATGGGCAAGATTTCCGCACAGGTCCCTACTTCATTATGCATGCGGCAGATGAATTGTTTAGAGTAATGCACATGTAAACATTTCTTGTTATTGTAGAATGAAACAGTATGGCTACAGCATGCATAGTGAAGTAGGGACCTGTGCGGAAATCATTCCTGTACATGTACCATGACTGCAAGTTAAAAAGTGTATCCAAAGCCTTCCATTTTTGAGTGAGGGATATAACCACACCAAGAGCATACTGCTGGAAAAGTATGGGAAAGATTCCAAATTTGGCATAGCATGTATGTTGTGGTTCAATTTTATCCTTTTTTCAAAGTTGGTTTTCTTTTGGTTTGGTATATGGTAATGTATGATAATGAGTTTGAAACAAAGGAAAATAAAATTTGAACCAAGGATAGAATTCAACCACTACATCAAATACACGTCAAATATTTGAGCTGCTTACTAATCCAAATGCAAATGTATATCGCAAATGTACAACTAACATTTTGTGTACAATCCCTGCAAATGCCAGGGAAATTGGAACAGGTTAATGGTTATGTTTCTACAACTTTAGACATACTACCAGCAATTAGAAATGATTTGGTGTGTATAGATCCATTGTGGGAACATTGGAATTTCAAGAACTTCAAGTTGGGGAAAGCTTTGAGACTTTGAACTGGAAGAAACCCCATTGAATCTCACGCAGGTAGTAAACCAGACAAAGGTCAACAAGATAAACATCTCTCAAGAATTTACAAAGTGCACCAAAGGAATACGTCACACATTCCATCCTGTATGTATGGTGTAGCAATGAAGCGCAGATCTCTTACCTGCCATACTGTCACCGCTTTCACAGAGAGAAGAGCAATACTTCTTCAGAAACGCTTGTGTTTCAATTGCACGGAGCCTCATAAGGCCACAGATTGTCACAGCAAGACGACGTGTCAAATTGCGCCGACCAGTTGGCTCAGTTGGTAGAGCACTGGACTACCATGCGGGAGGTTGTGGGTTCAAAACCCCAGCCGGACCAACACTCGTGGTCTTAAAATAATTGAGTAGATAGGGCTGCCTTTGTAATGATATCTGCAAATGGTTAGACTTTCCAGTCTTCTTGGATAAGGACAATAAGCTGTAGGCCCCGTCGCACAACTCTATCTGTAATGTGAGACGTAAAAGAACCCATGACACTGGTCCAAAAGAGTAGGGCGTATTCCCAGTGTTATGGTTTATTAGTCTGATTGTAATGTGCATATGATAATTTTATATAATATGCGCAATAGAAATGGAGTATATTATTATTATTATTAGTCGGGCAACCGACTATAGGTTTACCCTCGAGGTTCATTGCAAATCGCAGTCACGTGCAATGGGGAATACCGCAGACACGTAATACGGGCGCAAACTTCTTTGTACAATGTCGAAGTCGATGGCGAATATGTTGAAAACAAATGGTGTCATCTTTTCTACGCTCAAACATACAGACCCACAAACCGTTCGCGGTAGACCCACTCTTAAAGATGGCGTGTGTAATGAGCGTATATTTCGAAACGGGTCGTTCCGCGAACTGAAAATAGCAAAAGAATCAAATGATTTAGCTAATGTCTCACTAGAATCAAACAGGAAATCAAACGAGTTACCAGTGAACAGAAAATGTGGACAGAGTGACAGAAGAGCATTTGCTGATAAAGACAAGGTGCCTTGCGATGAAACTCGAGGGAACGACAACAAAGATGCCACGTTGGAAACCAGGACCTTGGTACCCTTAGCATTTCTTTTTTGGACCACTCCGCACCATAAGTGGTCAATACGCATAACAGCACGTCTACCTGTTGTCCGACTTACGATCTTAGATCGTCTTGTTATTATTATTATTATTATTATTATTATTATTATTATTATTATTATTATTATTATAAGAAACACCACACCTCAACTTCTAACCAAGAATACCAACTGTTAAGAGCTGCTGGGAGTAGAGGGATGTAATTGTTTATCCTGTCATCAAAGTGAACATGGGGGGAGTTTTGTGACATGTGCCGCTTGGTACAGGAGCTGGAAGTTCGCATGCTTTGGCAGCATTGTTGGATAAAATTCATGAGTGCTCTCCTTCTAGGGAAGTCAGACGAATTGAGATGATACTTGGATCCACTACATGAGAAGAGGAGCTTTCTACAGTCACTGTATGACCAATTGATGGGAACATGGAGTTAAACATTGATGTTACTAATGTGGAGAAAAAAGAGTTGCTGATGATTGAAAATCAGGACTTCTAGAAGATTGTTGACTCGTATATCCACCTGGAGGGTGTCCAAGTTATAGACAATAACCCCAAGCCTCATCTACCAATGCTCTTGATACTGGGTGCAAGTGAATATGCAGCGATAAAGATCCCTGATTGGCCACACATTGGACGTCTCGGCAAGCCTGTTGCAGAGAAGACACGGTTTGGGTTGACCATTATGCACCTATCAATGTCAAGCTGGCGGGGGGGGGGGGGAGTCAAGGCATGGGGTGGGGATTTGACATTTTTGAAAAATTTGCCGTCAAATTCCCTGCCCACGGGCAAATCATTCCAGTCAAATGCAACCAAATTTCCCCACCCCGGGCTGCACATCGCTGTCGAATATCCCAAGGATAGCAAAAAAAGTTCAAATATTCCCTCCCCCAGGAGAACAAGGTCAGTCAAATGCCCTACCCCAGGATCAACAAAGACAATCAAATCCCCACCCCATGCCCTGACTAAAACCACCCCTCCCAACCCCGCCGGCTTAACATTGATAGGTGCATTATGTCACCAGGTGCAGAGATTGACCATACCAACATGCTGTTAACACAGACAAGTCATGAGGACCATGCAGAGCTTTGTTGGCTGGATGGATGTCTTAGGCGTGGAATACACCCTTGAACGTGATCAGCAGGCAGTGTATGCAGAATTCTGGAAGCAATTGCAGTACAGGACCCTGAGGGTTGGTATGAGATGTCCCTCCCTTGGAAAGGCAACCATCCACCATTGTCAAGCAACAAAGCAGGAAGTTTGCAATTGCTGGGAAACCTCCAGATCAGGCTGCAGCATATGGTTTTAAGTGAAGACCATGCAAAAGTCACTCCAGAGGGGAGTGATAGCATGCCATCTGGAATCCTGGGAAGCTCAGATGCCTGAGCTTGTTGCTGAGCTGTGGAAAAGCCTTTATGTTGATGACCTTATAACTGGACAACCAACAGTTAGTGAGGCACAGAAGCTGAAAGAAGGAACCATCGTCACTTTCCTGGACGCAAAGTTCACATTATACACACACACACACACACACAAAATCAAACGTGGCTGACTTGGAGGAAAACGAGACAGGAATGGATGAAAAACAAAAGTGAATGGCCTCCAGACATTGTCACTTCACCAACTCCTGAGAGTCAAGTAGAAGCAAAACTGACTCGAGAATTCTTCTCTGCAGCAGCAGTATCAAGAGACTGACTAGACGAGCTGCTGGGAAAGTTTAACCTTAGCAAGATGTGGAGAGTATGTGCATGGATCAGGAGATTTGCCAAGAATGCATATGTGGAGAAATGAGGAGAATGACCAGTCTGTTAATCACTGAAGAAATTAAGACCAGCCTCTGTTTTGGACTAAACATACACAGCAGATTCAAGACCAAGGGGGCCTGGTATTGAAGGTCAATTGTGGTTGGGTCTGAAGAAGAATGGTCAAGAAGTTTTGGTTTGTCAGGGTCGATTGCAGGGTCATTACCCAGTGTACCTACCAGATGCACACCCTCACACAGTGAAGATCGTTGAAGGTGCCCAGCACGGCACTTTGCATGGGGGAGCTGGATTAACTATGGCGCAAGTGTGAGAGCATCATTTGGTACCAAGGATGAAAATTAGCGAGTTTCCTCGGAAGCCTCAAGAGACTTATAGCACTGAAAGTAGGCCCAAGAAAATATATTCGGACAATGCCAAGAATGTCCAGAAAGACGAACAGTTCTACAACTTATGGCAGTTGAACCTAAGTCGCGCTCCCTGGCGGGGTGACAAGTTCGAGTGGATGGTCAGCCTTGTAAAGTTTGCCTTGTACAAGACCACTAGAAACAGTTACTTGAGCTGGACCAAACTTGAGGAAGTACTCTTAGATGTCGAGGTAACGTTTGATAACTGTCCCCTAAGTTACATGGAAGACAACGTCCAGATGCCAGCCGTAACACCAAACAGTATTCATTTCGTGGGCACCACAGTTTTGCCAGAGAAAGAACCTCATCAGAAGAATCAAGAAATACGAAAATGGGCTAAGTACCTAAAAAATGTAAACAAGCCAAGTGGAACAGGTGGACAAGAGAGTGTTTGAGGGCCCTACGTGAGCGAGACAAAGTAAAACACCGTAGGGATGAAAGCACCGTAGCTGTTGGCAATGTGGTCATCGTTCAACAGATGATCGGAACTGGAAAAAGCGGCCTCTTGGAATAGTGGAGGGGTTGTATTCTGGGTGTGATGGTGTAATGCAGGCAGTGAACCTTCAGGTAGGAAGTAGTTGTAGGCAATAAATCTACTCTACCCTTTGGAACAGAGCTGTGATAGGACTAATCAAGCCACTACAGCAGAGCACAATCCTGAGGCACCAGTTTTGAGACCCACATGTGACGGGGGCAACTATGGCAAGAGTTCAGATATAAGAGCTCACTCGGGACTAGGAAGAAGTTTGAACAATCAAACTCTTAAGTTTTCTCACCGACACTTTAATCTTTTCCAGTGCTTACCACAGGAACTATTTTTAACAGAGATCATAATTTATCTCATAGATACTGAGATTTCCTCACGAAAGAAAGAGTGCGTAAAAATGATACGTAAAATGCATTAGCCAATAGGAAACGCGAACGATGAAAACTCACTAGTGAAAAAACGTCGTTCGTCCAATCACAAACGCGAACGACGAAAACTCACTAGTGAACAACATCGCATCGCGATTTCGATTAAATTTGAACCTATAAGCCTCAGTCAGGTTTTTTTTTTCAGTTGAAAAATGTTTATAAAAGTTGTGAAGGTATAAACTGACGTTTTATTTCTTGTGTTACTTCATTAAATATTTGATTTTGAAAGAGAAACTGATGTTTTAGTTATTCTAGTTTTACACGCATACTTTGCAGTTGAATGGGTTCCCTAAACACGCGCGTAAGATTGACAAAATTTGGCTTTTCAAAAATCTCAGTTTCTATAAAATAAACAAATTACACCATGGAAATGCTTTGTACGATTTTTTATTCACTCGTTGAGTTGTATGAGAAAACTCACTCGTTCGCTGCGCTCACTCGTTCGTATTCTGATACTACTCAACTCGTGAATAAAAATCGTACGCGCGCATTTTCCATGGAGTAATCTCTATATATGTCTCCAGACAGTGTTGCATCCAGGTTTTACTGGGTAGGGGTCCTCTGGACCCCTTGGACAAATATTTGGGGGTCCAGACAAGAATTTTGGGGGGTCCTGTCATAAATATTGATTTCAATCAGCTCTTAATTTGATGATGAAGACGAGAGAAAAGTCGCATTGTCGGTGTCCGCCATTTTGAAAACTGCGATTACTGGGCCGAGTAAATGTTTCTTCGTTCACCTCCACGTGATGCTACGGCTCTCTCAAACTAAAAAGCTTTTGTCATGACAAGTCAGAACTCAAAAAATGTGGAGCAAATGAACGCAAAAATCCGTCATTGGTAGCAATTGTGCATCAGAAGGCGTGACGCTCCAGTGTTAACTTCGGAAGTTCATTGTTCCGCACATGGCAAGCGGATTCTTTATCTTCTTGTCGATACAAGTGGAAGAAATGTGCATATATTTCAAGCATGATATTTGTGCGTCCACAGGGACCCCTTCTTAATATTTTAGGGGGTCCAAAAGCAAAATATCGCGTCCCAGGACGCAATGATGCGCTCTGGATGCAACACTGTCCAGATGTAGACATAATTAAAAGGGGGGGGGGAGTGTGTCAGGAATGGGTCACATTTCAGTTAACATTTTGAACAGTTATTGTAATATTAGTACATAAAACTCAAGCAATTAGAGAAGCTTCAAGTGATACTCAACATGAAAGCAAACATTGACAGTAATTAATGAGATACACTGTATGTGCAACATTGCCTTAAAAAGAAAGAAAATATATTCACATCTAGGGAGAGCGAGAAGGTCGTACATACTGAGAGCCGATTACCATTAGTTTACTGTGAGTGTGTTCAGGTTATCAATGTCGGGGGCAATTCCTGACAAAACTGTTGACAATAAAAAATTGCTTGGATTTATTTTCAGATTTGTCCCAGAGAGTGGATGCAGTGAAGGATGAAAATCTCAAGTTAAAATCAGAGAACCAGGTACTTACACATAACAACCCCATGTAATATCAATATTCAACTTGAATTCATCTAATAATAAATTTAAAGTTAACCTGTGATATTTTGCTGAGTATTGCTGGATACTTAGCTGATGAGGCCATTGGCCAAGGTGGCTACAATCAGGAGAAAGTTTTCAGGATTGGGCAGGATAGTTGTTTATTATTCAACAAAAAAAGAACTTACAGTTTTATTTTTAAGAAGCTGAAACTGTAATATATATATATACTAAAAGACATTTGCCACATTTACTCGCTCGCCACACATGAATCAAAGTGCCAGCTTTGTCGCAGTTTGAATGGAGTTGAAGGTATTGGGAAAGCTTGCAATGAGGAGAAACAAATGATTGTTTTCAAACCCCACAGACATTTTTCAGAGTTATGCATGTAGTACTTTGCAATAATGAAAATGCAATCATACGATAAACCTTGCTGTTGTTGCTAACCCTGATGGAAATACTGTACTCTTGAAAGTAAACAGTAATTTTCCAATTATTTCTAACAATGTAAACAGGAAAAGAGTAATTCATGATCTAACCATTTAATATCCTGATGACAAGCTTGGTCCCTTTCTTGGTATTTACAGAAAGAGTATTACAATAATTTCAAAATGTATAAATCCTTTTGAGTTAATTCTTGCTGCCATTTTGTCTCCTTGCAAACTACAAATATCGCAGGGTACATGTATCTGTCTTGTTAGGATGACAGATATTCAGTGGAAAGTACTACCATAACTTGAATAATAAAATACAATTGAACAAGGAATGATCTTAAAAGTTATTCTCCACAAAAGATGCACACCAGTTATGAAGCATGGAGAGTTAATGTTGGGAGTACTGTAACAGTTACAGTATCGAGAGTGTAACCCCCCCCCCCCCTTCCCATTCCACCTGGATGAATGCTTGTCCATTGCAGAGCTATCCCTGGCACGATATCTCCAATAACCATTTATACACCCAGGTGGAGGGAGACAGTTAAAAGGAAGAAATTATTGTTATTAATGATCATTGCTATTTTAATTATCATTATTATTAATACCAACTGTATATGATAATTTCTGTTTTTTACCAGGTTCTTGGACAGTATATTGAAAATCTGATGTCAGCTTCCAGTGTGTTTCAACCTGCTAACCCTGACGGGAAGAAAAGGTGAGCTTGTATGTACAGTTGAGGAGCTTAACAACAAGACAAGCACCTGAAAAGTAATATTGCATCAAAGTGTGTTCTATATACATACAGTACAGATGTTCTAAGCTAGGATATGAAATTATTACCTTGTAGTATTGTTGTTGTTGTTGTTGTTGTCATTGTCGTTGTCGTTTTTATTACTGCCACCCAGGTTAGCTTAGTTGGTAGAGCACCGGCCTGTTGAGCAGGAGGTTGTGCATTCAATCTGCAAATGGTTTAGCCTGCAAAGCAGGCGTATTTTGGAGCGCGATCCATGAATTGTTTTCAGGAATAACGTTGTCCTGCCATCTTGGACGTTGAAACTACCAGAGAGTTGGGAAGAGTCAAAAACTGATTTTAAGGGAGAGGCTGATGGGTTTAAAATAGGACAGGGGGAGGGGGAGGGGAGGAAAAAATACGCCTGCCCGCAGCCATTGTTCGTTTGGCGAACCCGTACACCAGATCGACGGGGACTCTGATTGGTGCGGTTTCGGATGTTTGATTGCTAGCTGCCAATCAAGGGGACATTTATTTTTTTACGGGCCCTACGAGAGGAGTATTTTAGTCTGATTCATCCGAAATTTTATTCATCCGGATTTGGAAGACTTGGATTCTGCCCTGGAGAAAGCTCTTTCTGCGCTCGCTGGATTGGGAATATCGCTTAAATTACGATCGGAACAAAAGGAAGCGGTTACGACGCTGTTGTCGTGGCAAGATTTATTAGCAGTTCTTCCAACAGGCTTTGGAAAAAGCCTCATTTTTCAGTTGTTTGTGCGGGTGAAAGAAATATTGACAGGCAAACCTGCATGTGTGATCGTTGTTTGCCCTCTTAAAAGTATTGTGCATGATCAATTGTCCGAAGCAACTGCGATGGGTTTAACAGCCACATCCCTTTCGGACGCCAGTTTAGAAGATGTAGAGAACGGCAAATACCAGCTAATCTAAGCCTTTCCTCGGTCGGCTCAAAAAGAGCAACACTCCAGAATCTTGCTGCACTGATAGTCCATGAATCGCACACTGTAGAAACATGGAAGGGTCAAGGGTTTGTTTTCCTCCCTTGTTGTGTTTTCAGTAGATCTTAGAAGGTGTTCGATTAACTTGTGCTGTAAACATGAAGATGAATTCAACGTTCTCTTAGGGCAACAACTAAGAAACCCAGACAAAAGGGCACTGTTGCTTTCCGTGAGTCGTAATTTGAGGCTACCGGAAAAGAAGTGAAATCGATTTTCATTGGCTGTGTTTGCATTTCCGGAAAAGTAGTCAGGCGCGACTAATTAGGGGGCGTTCAGTAATTTCATAGGCTTTGCTGGCAGGCGTTTTCTCCTCTCGCCTCCCCGCCCCTCCCCCCTTCCACCGCCCTTCCCCCTTAGTCTTTTCCGTTGCTTTTCTAGATGGCGGCCACGATCAACCGAGTTTTCGTTAAAAAACGCCTGCTCTGCAGGCTACAAATGGTTAGACATTCTAGTCTTCTCGGATAAGGACAAGAAACTGTAGACCTGGTCTCACAGCACTGTTCTTGTGAGGTGTTAAAGATTCCACAACACTGTTCGAAAAGAGTAGGGGATGGATACCCTGGTGTTGTGGTGGACCTTTGATAATAAATTAATTATGTAATTATAATGTAATGATGTAAAGCGCCTTTGAACATATCCGTGTGAAAAATAGCGCTATTAAACAAATTCATTATTATTATCATTATTGTCATTGTCATTGATATTGTCATTGTTATTGTCGTTGTCATTGCTATTGTTAGTGGCATTGTTATTGTTATTGTTAATGTCATTGTCATTGTTAGCATCATTGTTTGTGTTATTATTAGTGTCATTGTTATTGTTAGTGTTATTGTTAGTGTCATTGTTAGTGTCATTGTCATTGTTATTTTCATTGTTAGTGTCATTGTGACTGTCATTGTCATTATCATGGTCATGGTCATGGTCATTGTCATTGTTATTGTTATTGTTATTGTCATTTTTAGTGTCATTGTCAGGGTCTTTGTCTTTGTCAGTGTCTTTGTCAGTGTCTTTGTCTTTGTCTCTGTCAGTGTCTCTGTCAGTGTCTCTGTCAGTGTCTCTGTCAGTGTCTCTGTCAGTGTCATTGTCAGTGTCATTGTCAGTGTCATTGTCAGTGTCATGGTCAGTGTCATGGTCAGTGTCATGGTCAGTGTCATTGTCAGTGTCATGGTCAGTGTCTTTGTCTTTCTCTCTGTCAGTCTTTCTGTCAGTGTCTCTGTCAGTGTCTCTGTCAGTGTCTCTGTCAGTGTCTCTGTCAGTGTCATGGTCAGTGTCATGGTCAGTGTCTCTGTCAGTGTCTCTGTCAGTGTCTCTGTCAGTGTCTCTGTCAGTGTCATTGTCAGCGTCATGGTCAGTGTCATTGTCAGTGTCATGGTCAGTGTCTTTGTCTCTCTCTCTGTCAGTGTCTCTGTCAGTGTCTCTGTCAGTGTCATTGTCAGTGTCATTGTCAGTGTCATGGTCAGTGTCATTGTCAGTGTCATGGTCAGTGTCTTTGTCTTTCTCTCTGTCAGTCTTTCTGTCAGTGTCTCTGTCAGTGTCTTTGTCAGTGTCTCTGTCAGTGTCATTGTCAGTGTCATGGTCAGTGTCATGGTCAGTGTCATGGTCAGTGTCATTGTCATTGTCATTGTCGGTGTCATGGTCAGTGTCATGGTCAGTGTCATTGTCAGTGTCATTGTCAGTGTCATGGTCAGTGTCATTGTCAGTGTCATGGTCAGTGTCTTTGTCTTTCTCTCTGTCAGTCTTTCTGTCAGTGGCATTGTCATTGTCGGTGTTAGTGTCATGGTCAGTGTCATTGTCAGTGTCATGGTCAGTGTCATGGTCAGTGTCATGGTCAGTGTCATGGTCAGTGTCATTGTCAGTGTCATGGTCAGTGTCATGGTCAGTGTCATGGTCAGTGTCATGGTCAGTGTCATGGTCAGTGTCTTTGTCTTTCTCTCTGTCAGTGTCATTGTCATTGTCATTGTCGGTGTTAGTGTCATGGTCAGTGTCATTGTCAGTGTCATGGTCAGTGTCATTGTCAGTGTCATGGTCAGTGTCTTTGTCTTTCTCTCTGTCAGTCTTTCTGTCAGTGTCTCTGTCAGTGTCTCTGTCAGTGTCATTGTCAGTGTCATGGTCAGTGTCATGGTCAGTGTCATGGTCAGTGTCATTGTCATTGTCATTGTCGGTGTTAGTGTCATGGTCAGTGTCATTGTCAGTGTCATTGTCAGTGTCATCGTCAGTGTCATGGTCAGTGTCATGGTCAGTGTCTTTGTCTTTCTCTCTGTCGGTGTCATTGTCATTGTCATTGTCGGTGTTAGTGTCATGGTCAGTGTCATTGTCAGTGTCATTGTCAGTGTCATGGTCAGTGTCATGGTCAGTGTCATGGTCAGTGTCTTTGTCTTTCTCTCTGTCAGTGTCATTGTCATTGTCATTGTCGGTGTTAGTATCATGGTCAGTGTCATTGTCAGTGTCATTGTCAGTGTTATTGTCAGTGTCATTGTCAGTGTCATGGTCAGTGTCTTTGTCTTTCTCTCTGTCAGTGTCTCTGTCAGTGTCTCTGTCAGTGTCATTGTCAGTGTCATTGTCAGTGTCATGGTCAGTGTCATTGTCAGTGTCAGTGTCATTGTCATTGTCGGTGTTAGTGCTATTTGCTGTTGCTATTGTTGTTGTTATTGTTATCATCATTTATTCTTTTGGTGTGATCTACAGTTCTTTAGTTGACAGGGTAAAGGTGAGAATATAGGTCCAGGTACAATGATGTGCAGCGAAAATAAAACAACAGATAAAAGATTTTACCAGTATAGGCAAATTATGACAATAATGCAGCTGAAATGTTGTTTTCTTACATCCTTCTGATCTTACTATGTTGTTATAGATTCTTTTACAGAGATGTTACATTGATGATTCTTGTTAATGTTTGTTTTTGTGGCTTCTTGTTGTGTGAATTTACTTTTTAATATTCTATAAAAAGCAATTTTATTGTTAGTAGAGGGCGCTTTTCACTTAAACAGGGAATCTGGCCCTCATTTGAATCAGACTTTATTCATTTGAATCAGACCTTATTTATTTAAATCAGACCTTATTCATTTGACTCAGACCTTATTTATTTAAATCAGACCTCATTCATGTAAATCAGACCTTATTCGTTTAAATCAGACCTTGTTCATATAAATCAGACCTTATTCATTAAGATCCGACATTATTCATTTATGTTAGACCTTATTCGTTTAAATCATACCTTATCCATGTAAATCAGACCTTATTCATTTAAATCAGACCTTATTCATTTAGATCATTCCTTATTCATTTAAATCAGACCTTATTCATGTAAATCAGACCTTATTCATTTAAATCAGACCTTATTCATGTAAATCAGACCTTATTCATTTAAGTCAGACCTTATTCATTTAAATAATTCCTTATTCATTTAAATCATTCTTTATTCATTTAAATCATTCCTTATTCATTTATATCAGACCTTATTCATTTAAATCAGACCTTATTTCAACCTTTTGGTTTAAGCGTCCTCCTTGTCATTTCTTGTAGGCCAAGCCCTTCAAAGTCAGGAACGAAGAAAGGAGAGAAAAGATAAGTTATGAAAAATAACTCAAGATAGCTACGATAAAACGACCAGTGAATTATACACCTTGTTGCTCTTTCTGGACACTTCGGTCTGACAGTCATAGAAAAACAAGTCATTGCATCGTTTTGCTGCATAACAGGCTCGACTTTGTAATCGATTTTTTTATCAGATTTTTTTTTGTAAATGCTTCTTAACATATTTATTATTAAAAGTAACAATAGGTGATTAAAGTTTGATTTATGAAGCGAATAATTATCCAACTTTGTGATATATAATATGCACGAGAAGCAACTTCCCTTGCGTGGATGTGTGGCCTGTGTTGTTGGATGAGCTGTCTTCATAGGCCTACTCTGGGACCTTAAGAGTGAATGCACACAAAAATCGAGCAAAATCGATAAATCGCGGCCACAGCTCAAAACCTAACCTGCCCTTATTTTGAGTCTAGCAAAGTTTTGATTGGAAACCCAACTCTTAATCAAGGTAAGCCTGAATTTGAACAAATACGGTCGAAAATAATTCCTATCGTCCCATTCCTGGCTCATCGGTGACTTTGTTTACGTGATAGAGTAACATGATCGGTGTCAACTGAACTATCGTATCCCGGAGCAAATTACGTGAAATTGAGCAAATCGGTCGACTAAATCTGAGGCGCTCGCTCAAAAACCTTATTGATCATACATGAATTGTTGAAATATAACATCTCTAGGGCTCAAAACCTGATTTTGGGGCTACTTGAAGAATGGCCCCTTATGTAGAATAGTAGTTGGATTGTGGGCATTCTGGGCCAATTTCATTTTTGATCGATTTTTTTGCGAAATCGTGGTTTTGGGTGTGGTCGATTTTGTCAGATGGGTGTGGCCAAAGAGTTTGCCTCTCGACTTGTTTGGTTTTTGATCGATGACTTTTTTCGTTGAGTGCCAATTTTTTCGAGTGGATCGTCGATGTCCTTTGGGGGGTGGGGTGGGGGTCGAGTTGTTAAAGTGGGATTTTTGGTCGAGTGGTGTAGCGGCTGGCATACGATTGCGAAATGAAGAATTTTGGAACGACTTTGGATGACATTATTGAATTTGATTATGCAACATCTTTTCCTAGTTGGAAAGATGGTAAAATGATGGTTCACCTGGAATGGATTAATATTGGTGATTTGCCTATATGGGAATTTCTTGATTTCGTTAGGTCAGACTTAGTACGGTACTACTCATTGTATGGAGATTGTATTAGACAAAAAATGCGGGACGACTATTTAGATGGTAAACTTTCTCCAATTCAATTCGACTTTAATTTTAATATGGTTGGTTTAATGTTCCCAGAGATTGGAGGTAAATTTGAAGATTTTAATTTGATGGATACTGATGAACTTTATAGTGAATTAAATAAAGAGATTAATAAGCATATATTTGTTTACAATAGTGATCCTGATGACTTTGCAGAGATTATAGATGTTAATATGTCTATAGAATTTGATTATGTCAAGTTATTTAAGTTTTGTCTTGATGGTGTTGTATACGATGCTAGTAAGCGAATACATAGACGTATTTTCCGAGATGAAATTCAGTATGAGTTGAAAGCCGTGGCATGGTATCCAAACAGGGTTTTGGATTGGTGTCTTGATTTTGAAGAGTCAAAGGATTTGAAAGAGCGTTGGGGGGTTGGTTGTTAAACATATGGAAGTACCTTTGTGACATGGATCGTGTCACAAAAGTATAAGATTGATATTTAGGTTTGGTGTTGGTAGGGATTGGCATATGGCCTTACATGGACGAGATGAGAATGCCAACATCATTTGACTTTCTCTATGACAACGTGGATCGTTTAGGGGTTTATGATTTCATGGAAGAATACAAATCAGACATATTATATACAGTGTCTAGTTTCAACCAGTGTTTTGTTGAGAAGGTTCGTCTTGTATTTACCATGGCCTATTTTCCTATTGACGATAACGAGATAGTATATGAATATTCAAAAGACTTTGATAAGTTGTGTATCAAAGACATTGCTGAGAATTTATGTAGGGATGCTGCAGATTTAACTCTGTTTGGCATGATGGATTCTGATCTCGAACGGCCATATTCTGTCGATGATCTTCTTATCGGAGATCTTTTAGTTACTGTGTATATAAGTTTCAAAGACGAGTTGTTACATGAGGCTTGGAAGGGTATACACAGACGTATTTTACTAAACGATATTCGGGGAGAGCTGATGGCTGTGGCATGGCATCCAAGTAGGTTTGTATATTGGTGTCTTGATTTGGAAGAGTTTCAAGAGTTGAAGGAGCGTTGGGGGACTCATTGGTAATCATGCATGATATTTTTGTAACATGTATCGTGTTACAAAAGTGTAATTGATGGTCGATGGTTATACTGTGGTGGTATACACACAATGGATTGTGCTCAAGCTAAACCAAGAAAACGTTGTCCACATGGCAGAAATAGATATTACTGTAAAGATTGCGGTGGTGCAGGTATCTGTCCACATGACAGAAATAGATATTATTGTAAAGATTGCGGTGGTGTAGGTATCTGTCCACATGGCAGATATAGATATTATTGTAAAGAGTGTGGTGGTGCAGGTATCTGTCCACATGGCAGACATAGATATTATTGTAAAGAGTGTGGTGGTGCAGGTATCTGTCCACATGGCAGACATGGATATTATTGTAAAGAGTGTGGTGGTGCAGGTATCTGTCCACATGGCAGACATAGATATTATTGTAAAGAGTGTGGTGGTGCAGGTATCTGTCCACATGGCAGACATGGATATTATTGTAAAGAGTGTGGTGGTGCAGGTATCTGTCCACATGGCAGACATAGATATTATTGTAAAGAGTGTGGCGGTGCAGGTATCTGTCCACATGACAGACATAGATATTATTGTAAAGAGTGTGGTGGTGCAGGTATCTGTCCACATGGCAGACATAGATATTATTGTAAAGAGTGTGGTGGTGCAGGTATCTGTCTACATGGCAGACATAGATATTATTGTAAAGAGTGTGGCGGTGTAGGTATCTGTCCACATGGCAGACATAGATATTACTGTAAAGAGTGTGGTGGTGCAGGTATCTGTCTACATGGCAGACATAGATATTATTGTAAAGAGTGTGGTGGTGCAGGTATCTGTACACATGGCAGACATAGATATTATTGTAAAGAGTGTGGTGGTGCAGGTATCTGTCCACATGACAGACATAGATATTATTGTAAAGAGTGTGGTGGTGCAGGTATCTGTCCACATGGCAGACATAGATATTATTGTAAAGAGTGTGGCGGTGTAGGTATGTGTCCACATGGCAGACATAGATATTACTGTAAAGAGTGTGGTGGTGCAGGTATCTGTCTACATGGCAGACATAGATATTATTGTAAAGAGTGTGGTGGTGCAGGTATCTGTCCACATGGCAGACATAGATATTATTGTAAAGAGTGTGGTGGTGCAGGTATCTGTCCACATGGCAGACATAGATATTACTGTAAAGATTGCGGTGGTGCAGGTATCTGTCTACATGGCAGACATAGATATTATTGTAAAGAGTGTGGTGGTGTAGGTATATGTCCACATGACAGACATAGATGTTATTGTAAAGAGTGTGGTGGTGCAGGTATCTGTCCACATGGCAGACATGGATATTATTGTAAAGAGTGTGGCGGTGCAGGTATCTGTCTACATGGCAGACATAGATATTATTGTAAAGAGTGTGGTGGTGCAGGTATCTGTCCACATGGCAGAACAAAATGTTACTGTAAAGATTGCGGTGGTGCAGGTATTTGTCTACATGGTAGACGTAGAGATTGTTGTAAAGAGTGTAGCCCTCATCGTTATTGTATACATGGTAGAATTAAGACTAATAATAAGAAAAGGATGTGTCATATGTGTAGTGGAGATTATATTTGTCGTCATTATAAGCTAAGAAGAGATTGTGAAGAGTGTGGGCCTTTGTGAGGTATCCAAAGACATTTGTAACGCGTTTCACGTTACAAAAGTTCATTCAATCATCATCAGACATAAACGACTATAACCTCTCTCTTGTATTTCCTAGCCATCTTAATAGCGGATTTGGTACCTGGCGAGTAAATACAAGAAGGTAAGGCCAATACATGCGTAGCACACTCCATAATCGCTCTATTGCGAATTGGCCCAGCCGCCTTGCCATAATAGTCCCATTGAGGTTCAAACGCTTTGAATGGGATCTCCTTTTCAATGGCAAAATCTCTGGCCAGTTCATCAATCCCTTCTGCACCCCCCAGACACAATCAATTGTATGTCTGAGAGATCCAGCTTCCATTTCTTGAGGGCTTTGTGTATCTGTTCTTTCAAGTTTATATAGTCAGTGGAGTATCTACTGCCAATGATTGCCAATGATGTCATGATTTACGAAGCCATGATCTATGGATTGACCATTTCAATTTTTATCTGAATAGCATCCAAGCGGCAATTCCAACTCCAATGATTAATAGTATCAGGTTGGTTTCATGATTACTAGTTGTTTCTTCTTTGATTTCAGGTTGAGGATTAATCGTTGGTGTTGGTGTTGGTCGTTTAGTCTCTACAGCTGCATGTGGCAACTTGACTTTTGAGGATCCCAGATTATGGCTGATTCCCACAGTCTTAGTCTCCAGGTTTATGTTTGTGTTGACACCAAATTTCATGTTATCAGTGGCCTTCATGAGGTTGTTGTTATACCCGATCACACTCTCTGTGTTTATGATCATGTTACTGGGCATTAACCACACTCCAGGAGCAATGGCCAAATCAAGTCTTAATTTAGCTTCTTGAGTGGCCAGTTGATATCTTTGGATCGAACTCGAAATGTCATTCTCGATCACGCTACTCTCAAAAAGGGCCAAGAATTCTTGTTGAGTCTCAATCGCTCCACCACCAGTGCCCACAATCGAGTTTCTAGTGTTGACTTGCGCCCCCAGCACACAGTAAACAAAGGCTTCAGCAGATCGATTTAATCTGCCAAGTCCAGCTTTAGTGAGTCCATAGCCACTAGTTGGTATGAACCAAGCATATTTGTAATCGGCAAAGTCATCATTACGGATGAATGAGATGAGGTCACCCTTTTCCTTCTTACCCCCATCATCAGCAAATTTACCACCTTCACCAGGCCATTGATCAGCTTCATCGTCATAGTTTCTTACCATATGAACATTTTGGTATCCCCCACCCACTCCATGGTATCCAGCCCCATAATCGATGAATATGTCACCCAAACCCCCGTTTCGTCCACCTTTCCATCTAAAGTCAGAGTTGTTTGAGATGCCAAATTCAGCGCATAATCGTTGATAAGCGACCTTGCTGTAAGGGTTGTTGTTGATTACAAAGGGTTGCTCATCAGGCAGTGGAAGACTCAGTTCATACAAAATACGTCTTATGGTGAAGTATACATGAAACTTGATGAAGCTACTCACGACTTTGGGGTAGTTGAGGCTTTCTAAGGGGCTAATCCCACAACCAGAGGTCGCACACCACACTGCAAAGTTCAGTTGTTGAGGCCAGTAGTTCATATCGGGGGCGTTCAACCACTTTCGACTTTGTTTACCAAACTTGAAAGTTACAACTTGGGAGGTGAAAACATTACGCATCTTGGCTGTGAATTTCTTCGTATTGGACACGTATATGTCCAGCGAGGTCAGCATGCTTGTCGTGTTACTGGTGGGGTTGTCAAAATCAACAGCAGGTATCGGGTAGTATCGTTTGGTCATGGTTAGGCTTGGTGGGAATGAGTTTAATGTGTCATCATCGGCCAGTCCAAGATCAATCCAGAGTCGCGATTTCAAACTTGGTTGCATCCCATCAGTCCATGTCTTGCCAGTGGGGTCATCATAGGACATGACTGTCATACCGTAATGTTTCCAACTAATGTAACCCCCATATAGATCACTTATGAATTTGAATTGTTCAGGGTTAGCCTTTGGATACTTCTTTTTGAAGTCACTGATTAAGCCCATCTTCTATCCAGATTTTGGATAGAAGGTTTCAAACTTTTAAGCCATTAGACAATACATTCTACTAGCCAAACTAAACATCCAATATACTGCACAACCTGTAATAACTACAAACAATACTTTGTCTAATTCCCTAATCCTTTGTTTTGTTCTTGATAAGTCTTTCTCCATAACATTAAAATTATGTTGAGCAATTTCCTTTACATCTGACATCCATTCCTTAATATAATTAACTTCATCCTTAGTTGCATATTTAGGTCCATTATCTATCAAATTTTTGAGAGCATCTCCAAAGTATTTACATTCCTTTGAATCCAACACATTTGTAATAGCATGTTCTAGGGACTTGAATTTCTCTTCAATAGATTGACTATTAGCCATGGTTATGTTACTAGTATATCAACTTTTTAAGTCTATTTGGACTAGTATTTGTTTTGCTCATAGATTATAGTTATGGCCCTCCTTTTAGTTCTTTGAGGATTTCGTTGCGTACTCTCTGCCTCAACACCACGGGGTCCTCTCCACTCATATTTTTTTGAGCTTTAGCCCGTATCTCAGCCTTGAGCTTTTCGAATTTCTTGAGTTCTTCTATGATCAACGAGAATTGCTCATCAGAGATCTTATTGTCACTAAGGGCTTTGGAAACCAGGTCTTCAATGGTATTTATCTTGGATCTGGCCAGTGTGATGGTGTTTTGATGCTTCACAGCTTTCTTTGACAGTGTCTTGGATATTTGTTGCAACGCTATGGATGCACACACAAATACACCACTCACTACACCCAATGGCACAGATGCGATGATTCCGACTCCACTAAGCGATGTGCCCAATCCACCAGCCGCCAAGACGCAAGACAGTATACCACAGGTCGAGCTTACATTTATGAGTACACCCTTGGATCGGTTGTATTTTTTGAGTACTGTCTCGTAGTGGCTTAATTCAGACTTTAGTTTGTTCAAAGCATCACAACATTGTTGAAGCCTGAATGATGGTCCATCAGTGGGAGGCGCAGTAGCCTCTAAGTTAGGATAAATCGTATTATATGCATCCATTTTGGAATGAGGATCGCTTACTTTTAAGATGTTATCTGAATCGTAAACTGAAAGTGATGGGGGAACCCTTCAGATCAAGTTTCTTCCACCCAATGTCGAGGATGCTTAAGTCGAAGTGGTTTATGAGACTCTTGTGTTTTTGAGCTGGAATGGCTGGGTAATCCTGTGATGGTATGTTGGCAAGGAGGTGGGAGGGGGAGAGTTTCACGGGTTCCCCAGATTGAGTCTTATTCATATATGACGACTTATTGTCCACTATACTACACATAAGTCTCAGTGGCTCCTTAATCTGTATATTTATGGGGTACAGCTTTCCAGGGGTTACGGTTTCAGGTAACCCAAGAGCAACTTGGAGACCTCTTGTGAGTTTAATGTTGAAACTCTTGTTGGAATACAGGTAATCAACAGTGTCAGTCTCAATGATCGATAGCTTGGCATTATCCGTATCGTTCAGAAAGATTGCATGTATGTCACGTAGAGAGTATGTACCGGGTTGAATTATTAAGATGGGTCGATTATCCTCCTTGAGAAAGCCCTGTCGATCTTTGAAGTTGACCAATCGTTTGGGTACAATACAGTCGAGGAGTTGGATCTCCCGAATCTTTTCCAGTGGGGGATCCAAATACACCCTGGCTTCAGACTCGTACATAGTAATGCTCAACATATTGTTTGATTACTCCTTCTTCATCTTTAAATTTCTACAGTCAGTATCTGAGAGGAATCGAGTTTTGATGATGCCACAGCTGGAACATTTACACTTCATCATCGGCCTTCCTTTGGATGTTTTGGCAAAGGTTTCACTACCAGGTACACAATCAGTCAGCTTTTTCTCTTTGACACAATAAGTCTTCATTTGATTCATTTACGTTTCCTTTTTAACTCTTCTATGAAGTAAAGCACAACTGCCATTATTAACAGCCAAGCATGTTTACCCAGGAATGAGACGACCTCTCCAGCAGTCTTGAACAGAAAGCTTACAATAGCGCCCACCATTCCAGGCAGCAATTCGCCAAGTGTCTTCCCAAGGGTTTTCAGCCCATCACCAACCCCTTTGCCCAATTTCGATAGCCCTTTGGATAGGTTGGAGACTATGACACCAATGACCACTCCAACGGCACTCATGACAGCAAAGACTGTGAATCCGTATTTCTTGAAGATGGCCTTCACACGATCCCGTAATGACATTCGTTCCTGGATTTCTTCATTCTCACCCTCCAGGTTAGCTATCTCCTCCTCCTGTTCACCGATTTCCCTCTCCAGAGTCTCTATTTGGCTACTTTCTTCTGGGGTCTTCAGTGGCTTGTCCCTATGGAATTTTAGCTTGTCTTTGAGTTTGGATATCATGGTCTTTTTCTTGGCTATCTCACCATCATTGGCTTCCATAACCTCTTCTGCCATTGGGCCCAGGCTATTTTTGATGGTGTCCGGCAATTTGTCATTCAATTCATCATCACCTTTGAATAACACATAAGGTTTTGATCCTTTCCTAAGCAATTTGACGACTACTTGTTTGAATTGATTCAGCCTAGCTGTAAACTTAGACGTATCAACTTTGGGGAATCTTGATCTAATCTTGGCCCAGGCTTCATCTTGTTCAATTTCCATCTCCTCCATCAATAAGGGTCGAGTTTCATCAACACCACCAAACGAGGTTTCCTCCTCTTCATCAGGATCAATTGGACGAGTGGTTGATGTCTTTGTGATTGGGCTCAAATAAAGTGTATCATTCCCATCATCATCACCTGGCTCATTTAGTGTAGTCGGATCCAAATCGGGATCATAAGCAGTTGCCATATTTGAAGTTGAATATGGTAACTTTCTAAATTGATTTCAAAAGATTATATCCACTTGCTGGCAATATATCCCAAGGCTAACATCCCACCAGAAACATAAACCATTTCACTGGTCTTTTGATCTGAATTGGGTCGGTAATAGTCAGAGAATTTGGGGGGATTGCCCATTTGGTTGAACAATCTCAGCGCTTCATCCGTCTTTGATATGTTCTCAGAGGCTTGATTCTCATCACCCTTCCTACGATTCTCAAAGTCAATATAAGCCATTCGTTTCTCTTGATAAGCAGCATAGTCTTTCTGGTACTTCTCCATGGCTTTGTCGTGCCTCTCCCTTTCAAGTTGGAGATCGGCCGAAGACGAGCCGCTAATGACCTTTGCTAAATAATTTCCACCAATGAAGGCTGTTGCATTGAGGACTGCTCCTCCAAGCATGATTGCTATAGTCGCCATTTATCCACTTGGTGTCCTACTTCTTAAACAATTTCAAGACTGTGTATAATGCTATCGGTGTCAACACCCCAAACATAAAGGATACTAATGGTCGTGGTGGTTTGGTTTTAGGCTTGTACTCTGGTTTTTTGGACTTGCACTCTTGCTTTCTTTCTGCTTCAGACTTAGCTTCATAGCTCTCCTTGAATTTAGGACTTGCATTTTTCAAGGTTTCTATGATGTAATCGTTAAGATCAGGAGTTCTCTTTGAATAACAATGGTGGTTATGCTCATCACAGAAATACCACTCGAATATGTCTTCCAACTTCAAATCCTTTCCATAGAAAGTCAAGTTGGTATTACTTTGGTTAAGCTTGTACTCAGTATAAGATAAGGAATTGTTGTTTGCATTTCTGATATGACTTATCAAGTCTTGGCAGTAAGCATGCACAGCAATGTCAAGTATATCTTCCACACTGAGACTTTTCATAGCCATCATATGCTTGTGGGTAGTATCTTCTGATCCTCTAAATAGGTTTTGACATACATGCTTATGGTCAGCACAAGCACCCATTTGCCATAGTTCATGATACTGGTCGATGGGTCGCCGATGAACGACTCCCGAAGAGCCTTTTTGGCCAGCCAGCCCATCCCAGCCGACAATCCAACGAGCACTGCAGAGCCAGTAACTGTCTTTACGAGCTTATTCTCAGTCATTTTGAATCACAACAGATCATCTTTTAAATCGGTTTCCTCTGTGGTGCTGGCCACGGGTTGACTTTCTGTGACTTTGGGCTGTGGTGGTGGGTTGAAAATGGTTGACATATGCGCAGCTATCCTATCTTCATAGCTTGTCCATAGGCTATAGGCGGTGAGGCCAATTGCACCTATGGCTAGAAAAATAGTTTGGGACGACATATATTTTGGTATCCAATCACCCCCTCCACCAACAGAACTACCCTTATCCTCTTCCTTTTCACTCTCTTCCCTTTCCCTCTTCTCCCTTTCCTCTTCACGTTTCAAAGCCTCTCTGGCCCTCTTGTTCTTTTCCGATAACGTTTTGCCAGCCTGAACTCTCTTGGGGTCTTTGACCTTTGTTTTGACAGAAGGCTCTCTAGTGATTTGCTCAACCTGACTTGTTTCTTCAGACATTGTTGTGAGATAATCCGTTATAACCTTTAAGTCTCCTAGTAAGTGGTATACTAGGAAACTGTCAGATCCCACCCAACCCCTAATTCTTAAACCTAGTTATGCTCAATAACATTTATCTTCGTCTGATTCTTCATCTGAATCTTCTTCATATTCCGAATCACCAAGTACCGCCTCTTCATCCGCCACTGGTTCGAATTCAACCATTGGTTTGCTCAACTTAATATGTTGAACCACTAATTTTGCAGAAGCGATAGCATCGTTTGTACCATGTGCTCCATAATACACAGACTCCCATCTCAATGCCATATGTGAGCATGCTCGGGTGCTGTTTTCAGGATCATACAAGTAGTTTCTAAAAGTCTCATTCCTTTTGTGGCCCTTGAAAACAGTATGACACCTTATTTTGTCTATACCAACACCACTAGTCTTGAAATTCAGATACATTTCCAATGGCCTTGTCGTGTCAAGTTCTTTAGTCTCCTTGTTTTTTGGAAATGAGTAAGGCATTTTCACCAAATCACTTGGAGCGGTTTTTAATATTGTCTTTTTAGCATCACCGATATTTGGCAACTCCTTTTTAGTATCTTTGTCCTTGTAGAATCTTTGAAGATTGGAACCAACGATTTCTACAATCTTGTTAATCCTATTCTGGGTTTCCTGTTCCAAAAGAGTTGGAGCAGTCCTGGTCTCAAATGATGTCAATGGATACTTAACTTGAATCCCATTAATGTTCGCAGAATCCTTTTTATTCATGTCTTTGTAAGACCATGATAAACCCCATATGTCTTGTTTTTCCAGTTCAAACGATAAACTCTTCTTTTCATCACCATCCATCACAAAGACTCTGGAAAAGGCACAGTTGTACCTTCCACTCTTCTTGGGTTTATCCACAACTATGGAATTCCAATCAAAGTCAGTCTCAGCAAGTGGCACAAAACGTGACTTCATTGAGCCAGTTGAGGAAGTTGAGTTTGTTCTCTGTGACATGTTTTCGATCTCTTTCGAGTATGCTTTCAAACGTAAAAGTTTCACGTCCAATTTCAATTTTTTCACCGAACAGTGTCAACTCCTTCACCTTCTTCGTCTTCTGAATTGGACATATCATAGGTGTAATTAGGTCCATTCAGTCTAAGGTATTTCAAGACTATGTTTAATACTGTAAAAAATAAAGCAAAAAGACCACCATTTACAACGACCCAACCAGCATATTCCGAAATGAACTGCTTTATCAACTGATTGTTCTTCAAATCCTTTACCAAACCTTCTATATCGTCTATTCTACCATAGCGTCTAATGACCCAGTTGACTAATCTAGCTAATAGGACCAAAGGAGGATCAACCAGACCATCTGCTAAATTCTTACCAGAAACAATCTTGTACCTCTTGTAATACTTCTCTACGTCCTTATCTGATAGTTTATTTTGTACATCACCCAATGTCATTTGAACACCAAGATACTCTTTAGTAGAACCTAGACAAGCTAGAACTGAAAGCTCTTCCCTTTTCCATTTCAAATCGTCATTGATGGTTGTTGGTGTTGATTGTTCCACCACAGTTTCACCATTCATGATTTCTTCGGGAGTTGTCATGGTTGTACCGTTAAAGCCGGTATCTCTAAATAATTTTGGAATGGATGTCTAAGGGAGAAGCACAGCCTGGCATACTTTTCATTCATAAGATGCTTCTTGAGTTTCTTACACGTTTCAGCATCCAGGTCCCCGCCATACTCCTCGAAAAGCATCTTCATCGCCGTTTGTGATGGATTGTGGAATGAAACCACACAAGCTACATTTTCACGGAATGGTTTGGCTATAGATGTCAGTTGCTGAGTGAGAACCCACACTGATATCCCTACATGTCTTCCAGAGAAGGCCAAACCGATGAATTTGTTGGACCTATTCTTCAGATCCTTGGAAACGGCACAGTCGTCCAATATTATGAGCGCATTCGTACCCGAGAAGAACGATTCACAGTCCATCAACAAATTGTTGATTTCGTCATGATCACCCGCATCTGGCGACAGTACAAAGAATCGTTTGTCCCCCTTGGCAAAGCCTCTATAAGTCTTGTTATGGGCATTTGTTGGGCAAATCAACACAATATAATCAAACACTTGCCTATAGTGACCTCGAAGCTGCTCCACTATGTATTGGGTCTTTCCACAATTCGTGGGACCAGTTATGATGCAATTGAATGGAATCATATCTTTGAGTTCGTTCATCATTACTCACTACATTAACCCCTTTAGATTGATGTTTCTTCTCATGACAACGTGAGAAGAAAAACACACAGCAGCCTAATATCTAATCTCCTTTAGACCGCCATTAACAATGGTCATGACAGCGTCAGCAATAACAAACATGTGACATGTAAGAACTTTGTCTCCTTTCTTTTCTCTCTTAATTTCCAAAGTCACACCATCACGAGTAGCATGAATATACAAACCACTTCCTTGGATATCATTATCTGGATAAGTCCTCAAATCAATCCACAAAGCGAACTTATCTGTATAGAAATCAGCTTCCTTAATTGAATCACTAAGGCCAACTCGCTTAATTATGGATTGCCACAAATCAGTCGCCATCATACCTTTCAAATAAACTTGGTTGGGCACTCCATCTATGTCAATCTTGACTGATGTGATCCTTGGGTTTGCAAAAATCTCAGAATCCCTAAGACCTTCTGTATGAGGGGCAGTGAAAAGACATAGTATACCAGTCATAGATCTCCTCGGCACATTAACATGCTGATTTATCACAACATCATTAGCCTCAGAGATTGTAAAGGTTTTGTGAAGAAGTACTTTTTCATACGTGAATCCTTTCCCAGATCTGTAGGACCCAACAGCCTGTCTTGCTAAAAAATCATTTGATATGCACTGATACTCCATCTCCATGTTTATTAATTTATAATCAGGTGGTACTTCACTATTCGAATAAACCACCACATCAGAAACTTTAGCCAAAGTCAATTCAAACCTAAGTGGATGTGGTAATCCTATTGGATAAAATACTCCATGATCTTTGAGGATTGTGTGATCTAATGGAATAGCATATCTAGTGTTATGAATCTCGGCTAAAGTATTATGCTTTGCTTTTGATGTGTCTTTATTCCCCGCATTGGTCCTAATCTTCCTTATGTTAACATCAGATATGCCCTGTCTCAATCTATTCTCACGATCTTCAGTTGTCAAAAACAAATCGTGATAAGTCTTGAACAAATCAAATCTACTAAGATCCTCTACGATCTCACCACCAAATAGAACCTTATACTGTGAAATTAGATTCCTTCCCAAATTATTAACAAGAGTGTTGTCTTTGTGTCCGGTTACAACCATATCAAAGGTTATGTAGACGCTACCTGGCACAATCACAAGATTTTCATTCAATCTTGGTATTTCAATGTATAATGTCTCACCAGGTTCGGCTGACGATGGGTTTAGTGTGACCCTATTTAATGACGTCATAGCCTTCAACCCTTCGCGAGTCCTTGGAACGCGATTGATATCAAGAATGCTTGGTATAGAAGTCATTTAAAATGCTTATATTCTTTTGTAAATGACTGATTCCAACGTTTTAAATCGATTATATTACTCCACTGATGGATACTGGAAAGGATACTCGGCCATACCCAAATTGGCCAAAGCAGCCAAAGTTAGTGAAAAGGTCGCCAAAGAGTGGTTGGAGAAGCAAGCCTTGTGGCAAATTTACCTCCCAGCCCCCAAGTATATGCCCAGGCCACATTGGAGTGTGAATAAGCCTAATCAGATTCATCAAGCGGACTTGTTGTTTCTTCCTCACGATACAGTGAGAAGAAAAACATACCGCTATGCCTTAGTCGTGATTGATATTGCTTTGAGATATAAGGATGCTGAGGCATTGACCTCAAAGGAGAGTGGTGAAGTTGCCAATGCATTTCAACGGATTTATTCCCGTAAGTTGAAGTGGCCACAAACATTAATGGTGGATCCAGGAACAGAATTCAAAGGTGATGTAACAACTCTTATGAATAAGCATGAAGTCACAATCCAGCGTAGTGAAGCTGGGAATCATAGAGCTCAAGCTTTTGTGGAGAGGGCAAACAGGACTCTAGGTGAGAAGCTATTCAGCCATCAATACGCTCAAGAGATGGTTAGTGATACCCGATCCACAGTTTGGGTGAATAGATTGCCCGCCATCATGAAAACCCTCAACAGTGAACCCACCCGTATTACTGGTAAAGAGCCTGACGAAGCTCTGAAAATGGACTCAATTGACACCAAAACTCCAGACTACAAGCGACCTGTGGGGTTGAATGAGAAGAGATTACCTCCAGATGTTCAAGTCAGGTATCTTTATGCCCCCGGTGAAGATGAGGGTGGGGACAAACGAAGGGCTACTGATCCCATTTGGAGTCTTGAAATCTATGATTTGGCTCGAACCATAATCGAACCGGGTCAACCAGTCTTGTATTATTTGAGTGGAGGTCCAAAACGAGGATTCGTTCGCGAAGAGCTTCAATTTGTGCCTCAAGACACCAAATCACCCCCTTCTAGCGTCCTAAAATGACCATGTGCATAAGTGTTTACCCCGTCTTCCATTATCACACGTTTATCGTCCTCGCGTGATAATGCAATCTTATTGATAGTTTCAGTGTAGATGTCATGGCTATGACTCCTTATGGTGTTCATCTTCCGTCTCTGGGATTGGCCACTGAAAAGGCAAGTCTTGTAATCCCGGAAACTTATGCTTTTGCTGACCACTGCCTTGTTAACACCCTTACACTTCTTGACTTCCTTCTCCTTGTCCGTCTTGAAAGCATACAGTTTAGCCCTCAAACCCACAAATTCCGTGATCTGTTCACCACCAGCCTCGTCTTTGAACATCCCTCCGACCTTTTTGTTCACTCCGGTCTCAATCCCGGATGGATGATCCCTGGGGTAGTTGCTGGTGTCAAATTTAGCCCTCACATCTGGACTGATGTCCCTGTAAAAGTCCTCAGTCTCTATCACATAGGCTAAAGAATCCGTGTCTGTGAACAGCAACTTGGCCTTCTCCCCATACTTGGGCTTTATGTACCTGTAATGGAAATCGTACATGACAGTCTTGCTCAGATCCAGAATGGATAACCCTAAGTAAATGGGCTTATCAAAAACCAATCTCGTTCTCTTCATGTGGAAGGCTGTCAGATCCTCGCAAAAGATGTTCCTATGATGGAAGTTTGGCTTCACAATCAATTTACGCGCTTTCTTCTCATCAGTGACCAACTGGATATCCACCCTCTTCCTAATGTTCTCCATGGTCTTTCCAAACACTGAATTGTTCATCAATTTGAAGAAGTCCTTTTCGAAATCATTCTCAGCCCTGGCTCTCAAACTATTGTTCAAGTCAATGTAGGACCTCAGCCATTCCGACTCCTCGAACTTGATCCCTCTGTGCACCTTGGTTAACTTCAAACCCAATGACAAATACTGTTTCAGAGCTTCGTGGTGTAGAATGTACTTCTTCTTGTCTCTCAAATTGGGAACCAACTTAACAACCCCATCAACATCCAACCTCTCTGGGGCTAATGGATAATCATTGTGAAGATCGTGTAACTCCAACGGGTACTCCAAGTCCACCTCCAATATGCATGGATGGTTCCTCCAATCTGTCAACTCTTGATCACTCATCCACTCAAAACCGTGGGTTGGTAAAGCCTTGGTCATTGCATAGCCATAGAGCCCATTAGCATCCAAATATGTGATGTACTTTGTAGGTAGCCTGGGATTATAATTCTTCATATATCGATTATTGGCCTTCCCATGCCTCGTCGAGATCGTTGATATTCCACCTCTGATACCATTCTCTATCATAATCAGCATATCGGGATCCCTCAAAAGCTCCAACTCAACCTTGGTGATCTTCAATGTAGCATCCCAAGCCAATCCAGGTGCAGTATAATGCCATGCTGGATCCAACCCGTAATTCTTCATACAAACCCCTCTGAAGTTCTCAAAGACATCAGCCAACAGAATCACATCTGTTTTGAGATACAAGTCATGGTAATCCCTAAAACTTCTCATACCAAAGGTCTCCCACACGTTTCCGGCATGTTGATAATCGTCATCCGATATGTCAGTGTCGTATAATATCGAATAAAACTCATCCTTGGGTGGTAGACTGGACACTTGTAACTTGTCAAAGCCATCAAACCAATCATAGGGAAACACTCCCTTCCTAGCCAAAAGATCAAAGTTTGCCCCTTCATAGTATCTCGAGAGGTTTGCCAAAGACTCTCTCGGCAAGTTGTCAGTCAATCTAGCCAAACCACTTGCCATGAACCTAAAACTGTCTATAAATCTAATGGTTCGTTTAATCTGAACCTCCTTCTCCTTACCATCATCATCCTTCTTCATAAACTTTTCAACCACAATCTCTTTTGTGAATGAAATGTACTTTTCATCGTTGAGTGGAATACAATCAATTTTACCCTCTGACACTCCCATCTTCTTGATAAACAAGTGACTGTCATATCCAGACAAGTTGTGGAATATGACTGGGAAGAACTTGGGGGTGCTAAATTCCAGGTTGCATTTTCTGTGAGCTGCTCCTCTGTACCTACCTGTAATATGACAGTGATCGACCACCTTATCGTTCCCCAATTCACCCTCACAAATATGGCAATGAGTGGCCTCTCCATGTTTCTTATGATCGCTAATCCTCATTGTAAGCTCCTTTTCAGACTTGAATTGATCATAGATCTTCTTGATGTCCTCCTCCAAACTTTCTTGGAACATTTGTGGTATGTCGTCCTCGGGTGAGTTGGCTGTTCGCATCACCAACTTAGGCTCAAAGATACTATCATCGAAACACTTGATAAGGTAACTGAAACCTGATGGCTTGTGCTTCTGATATTGATTTGTGAAGCTATACCTGTCATCCGGGAAACAAGTGTCCAACTTCTCTGTGAAACACTCAAAATCAGCATAAATCACAAATGGCACTTGCATCTTTCGTCTGTGGTTCTTGAAAGTAATGTACTTTGGGCTGCCATCCTCTTCCATGGGCATCTGGACTTTGACTGCCTCGTTGTTTAGACAGTACTCCATATGTTCATCCAACGACTTTTTAGAATTGAACGAGTTTAGGCAATTGTCACAATAGAAACGAGTGCCATGATGTTTGTTATACTCGACAAATCTTGACATGTTTTTGATCCAACAGTAATGATTTGTCTCTTCGTTTGATATCAAGAGCAGGTTTATCTTTTCCGCCCCTGACTTTTTACTACGCCTGATTAGGGTTGGCCCGCCATTCTCATAACCAAGGATGTTGATCCCATATGGGTTCTGCCTTTCGAATTTATCTATTTGGGTTGTACTGAGTGCTGCCACTGGGAACTCTACCCCTGACCAATCGAGTTTCTCTGAGTTTTCTCTCATCTCTTTGTTTAATCTCTCCGGATGATTCTCCCTTGGGAACACAGCGGATGTCACTGCCCATTTGAAGCACTCTTGGTCTTCATTCTTGACATTGATGATTGCCTTCTTAGTAGCCAATTTGGGTGGTAATTTAATATACGAACTTCCAGAAAAAGGTTGAAACGGGTTCAAATGGATACGAAGGTCAATCACACTTTCAAACACCCATCCAGAGCGCTCATTCTCGTATTTCTGCACCAATTCAACCAGTCTAGCTTTGATGCTATGACAGCAAGTGTGTCTGTTGAAGCTGTCACTGTCTCCATCAGTGAATGAAAATGTCCCTGACTCCGCTCAGTAACACGATTATCTTGGTTGTTTCTCCTCGCGAATCCACACGAAAGAATACACTTCAACTTGAATGGCTTCCTAAGTTTATACAACAAACTACGAAACGGTATCCTGACCTTGCCAAGGAATGAAGTTGGATCATATCCACCCCTTCCCTTAACTATATAAGTCCTCAAAAAACCTCTCAGAGCCGTTTCATGTCTTTCAGGGATGAAAAACTCAGGTTCCTTTCTAACCGCATTAGCTGCCCTTCTTAATCTCTTGGTGATGGCCCTCCTGTTTGGATCTCTAACATTAGATCTTATCCAATTTGTGGTCTGGATAATTTCACGCCTGGCAGAAGCAATAGCCCCTCCATACGAAGCTCGGGCGGGTCTTGTTCTTGTGGGTCTAACTGGACCAGGAACTGGAACATTAGCTTCAACCACTCGTGGAGATCCGACGGCATTAATGAGAGCCTCTTTACGCATGCTGCCAAAGCCTCGAACACCAGACTTCTTGGCCATGGTTCGTAGTATCTTCACTGTCAAATTCTCGGGTTGTATATCGGATAAGGCTGTGAGCATTTCAGCCTTTCTGAATCCTCGAACACTCACACCGGCTCTTTTGGCTATTGACCTCAAATCTTTCACTGTCAAGTTCTCCATAGCATCAATTATATGTTGAAATTGCAATCTCTAAGCCAACCACTATAGTCCTGAAAAGCTTGTTTAACTTTTATACTTTTGTGACACGATCCATGTCACAAATGTATGCCCTTAACATAACTACTCAAGAAATTCATTCAAAAGGCTTTTTTCATCTTCGTCAAAACACCAATCAACCGCCCGACTTGGATGCCAAGCAGCACGCATCAATTCATCGGACAAGTCCTTGTAAAAGGTTTTCTTGTGAAATCTCCAATCCACATCGCCTTCTATTACAATACTCATGTCATAAATATCTTCACCTTCAATGTCTTCAATAATAATGTCATTTAATCTTTTGGTAATGTAGTCCAAATCGAAAACAGCAAAATCCTCACCACGATCAAGACCCCCCCAATCACTTCCTACCATAAAACTTTTGTTCTTATCAGACCTCCAAAAATACACTTGTGTAGAAGGACCTAGGAATGGATTTTCAAAGCAACAAATAGAAAACCAAATGTCACCTTCACCCCTGTAAAATCTATGAATCCATTTAAGAACCAAACGTTTATTTCCCTCAATCAAATCATGAATATTCAAAGCTTTTTTAGGTATAAACCTTATAGCCTCAACTTCATAGCCATCCAATTCTGAACTTCCAACGTTAATTCGCATATTGCCATTCTCAAATCTCATGCCATCTTTGTCCATTTCGCAATCGTATGCCAGCCGCTACACCACTCGACCAAAAATCCCACTTTAACAACTCGACCCCCACCCCACCCCCCAAAGGACATCGACGATCCACTCGAAAAAATTGGCACTCGACGAAAAAAGTCATCGATCAAAAACCAAACAAGTCGAGAGGCAAACTCTTTGGCCACACCCATCTGACAAAATCGACCACACCCAAAACCACGATTTCGCAAAAAAATCGATCAAAAATGAAATTGGCCCAGAATGCCCACAATCCAACTACTAGAATTGGAGTTTTAAATTTTGCCACTAAATCACCCTGTTGTCAAGTGCCTACTAAACAAAGCTCTTGAACCTTGTCACGAAATCCGTATTTAATCCGGAAATGTTTCTTAAATTACTGTCAGCTATTTGATTTTGCTTAATTAAGTATAAAATCGTCGGTAAAAAGTTTATTCGGCCGTCGCGGGACAATTTTTTAGACCAATAAATTTCGCAGTAAATTGAGAACTCAAACCGTCGAAATCGAAAATCTCGATTTTCTCACAAAATTCGATCTAACTCAAAAAATAAACCCCAGAACCTTCTTAATCTCACTAAAATCTTCCTTTAGACTCAAAATAAGGGTAGGTTAGGTTTTGAGTTGTGGCCGCACCTTGCTCGATTTTTGCGTGCATTCGTTCTTAAGTCGCCGTAACTTTGGACGAGTTTTAGGCGATTTAAGGCGACTTTAGGCGATTTAAGCAAAATTGACAGAAAAAAAAACATGACGACTTAAGCAAAGTTAATGCGACTTAAGGCGACTTTATTTTAGACGATTTAAGCAAAATTGACAGAAAAAAACATGACAACTTAAGCAAAGTTATTGCGATTGAAGGCGACTTAATGCGTAAGCAAAAAATGACGACTTAAGCAAAGTTATTGCGACTTAAGGCGACTCAGGCGATTTAAGCAAAATTGACAAAAAAAAAAAAAAAGCACGACGACTTAAGCATAGTTTTTCAGCGATTTAAGGCGACTTTAGGCGATTTAAGCAAAATTGACAAAAAAATTATGACGACTTAAGCAAAGCTATTGCGACTTAAGGCGACTTAAGGTCCCAGAGTAGGTCTCTTCATGTTCTGTTGTAACTCGTATTGTTTTCCAACATTTCACCCCAATTGAGATGGTTTGATCCCTGTCTCAGAAGTTATTAGATGAGTTTGATCGTTCGGATGTAAGTAGTTCTGAAAAAAAAAGATAAATTGATTTTGACCGACATTTTTACGTCCCGACTGGAAGTCACATTCGGAGTCAGGTGACTTACGTGCTGTTTGGTGACTTGCGTGTCGTTTGGTGACTTGCGTGTCGTTTGGTGACTTGCGTGTCGTTTGGTGACTTGCGTGTCGTTTGGTGACTTGCGTGTCGTTTGGTGACTTGCGTGTCGTTTGGTGACTTGCGTGTCGTTTGGTGACTTGCGTGTCGTTTGGTGACTTGCCTGTCGTTTGGTTACTTGCGTGTCGTTTGGTGACTTTCCTGTCGTTTGGTGACTTACGTGTCTTTTGGTGACTTGCGTGTCGTTTGGTAACTTGCGTGTCGTTTGGTGGTTGTAATTATCACGGGTTTCGTTAAAGTTTTGGAGCAGGTGGACATCTGAATTTGGCACCTGGGCATACGATACTGAACATCACAATTGACAAAAACTTATGTCTTGGTCTTTTGGTCGCGATGTTGAAAGCAGCCGGGCAAAGTTGTCTTTACAGCCGATCAATTTGTCTGGTGCCCGGCCATTAATGAAACCACTGAATTATTTCTCTGTCATTCGCTACGATTGATTAGTTTTGCCCGGCCGGTGTCCGATTTCACCCCTGAGAAAGAACTGTGAACAGCCATGAACATGTATATGATATGTGCGGTATGAAAAACCTCATTACCATTACCATTACCCTTGAGCCGCTATGTTATTGGCTGTTTGTCAGCAAGGCCGTCATGTCATTGGTTGTGAAAACTCAAATATTATTGGTCAGTTTGTGTAAGTGTCCATTCTTTTGTTCTTCGGATGTCGTCGATAAGTCGTTCGTAGGGCGCAGGTCAGACTTTCTGGCAACGGCCCATTGGCGTTTCCTGTAAGTTAATCAACCAACACTCCAGATTGATTTGTTGTTAGTAGTCAAAATAGTAAGTGACATACTCTGCAAACTCCTCTCTGGCGTCATTTTGTCAATTATTTTCTGCTATGTTGTTGTTGTTGGTGTGTCCGTTTCTCGTAGCTTGTCTGTGTTAAGTGAATCGTTCTTTAAGGCTCCTGGCAGTCTGATCAAAGTACGTGGCTTGAGAGTGGCGGCAAGTTCCATTTTTTCTTATTGCACACTGTTTACAAAAAACTAAACACACATAGACACTATACAATCATGTCAATACATAGAAATTAGCTAGTCAAGACTATGTTCAATATTGTACAGTGACTACAGTAGCCAAAAGCTTTTGAGTTGGTCACTGCGATGTGGATATAAACTGGCGTTGGCGGTATATTAAGTATATTTGAATCACATTAATGACAGGTATCGTAAGAGAGGAAGGAAATACATATGCAAATTGAGCAAAACGCGGTTTATATATTGTACAGCAATTTTTTAACTATCCAACGGCATTTGTTCTTCTATACTGCTCTCTGTCTATCGCTTGGATATATGTCTTGAGAATTCAAATAGAGAAAGGAAAAAAAATGTTTTATTGTTAGAAACTCAAGGTTGGTCGCATCAACTTGTTGGTTCCTACGGAAATATAGTCTGTCCACTGGAAGTGTTGATTAGTAATGGTAATAGGACTGAGTGGAGTCCAGTTCGGTCTGTAATCATACGAGTGATTAATCACGAGTATGTTTACAGACCGAATTGGACGACACGGAGTTATGTTACTAATTAATCATAACTTAAACCAAATTTGTGATGTATAAAGCTCTTTTTTGTAATCAAAACACAAGAAATTCCAAGATTTTTTTTAACAAAAAAGCCATTGAAGCGCGCGCGTGATGGCGCGTACTGTCCAATTACTCAGGCGTGACGCGTACTGTCCTATTTAACTGTCTTATTAAATCAGGGCAGTTGATAGCCAATCATATTTGGGAATTTTGTAATTAGTTATGATTATTCTGGATCTTGTTTGCTATTTTGGTCTTTTCTGCTGACTACATAGCTGGCAATAACGAGTTTCTTGAGCTTCGTACAACCTAAAAGCTTGGTTAGAATTTCTTGTGAGGTGGGATGGGTGACCCAGTGGTGTTGTTGGGACACTGTCTCTTACGTAACACGGACGAATCAATGTCAGTATCTGGGTAACTGTGCACCTACCCCTCCCCTAACCCAACAAGTGATAATAAGTTTTAAAAAGTTAGCGTTAATGTTGGGTTAGGGGAGGGGTAGGTGCACAGTTGCCCAGGTACTTACATTGATCCCCACGGGCTCTGTTGGACCACATGTAGCAAGCGTCAGGGATGAATGTTGAATTTGCCTTTCCAAGGCTTCTATATTTTTGCCTCAGTTTTTTCTTTTTTCGGACCTCGTCGTCCCTTGTCATTGGTCGTTGATACGTTGTCGGAATGAATTCATAACACAATTTGTATTTAAATTTATTTTGCCATACACCACATGAAAATATGCAAGTATCGTTTACAATTTTAGTGTAATATTGTAAAGAATATGACCAAATAATTGACGTTAGATATGTGCGTTATTGACCAAGCATGCGGTCAAGATGGCTGCATATTGGCCAAGTTCGTCTTTGCAGCCGATTTTACCGAACAAGCTTATGATAAATATTTGTAATGTCTATAACAAGGAAGCCTATATAGAAGCCGATAGCTGATAGACTATGTGCTTTATAAGAATATATAGAGTCTACAATGTATAATGCTGGATATTGAACATGTATGTATAGTTTTTGACATTTTTAAAACGGTTAAGAGCGAAGCAAAACAGCACAAAAAAGAAAAAACCCCGGGTATTTCGCTTATTTAAGAGTTAATGGTACTAAACAGGAAGGAGTTTTGTACGCCTTTCGGAAAGCAAACCAGTACTTCACTATTTTGAATTTCCTGACTTAAACGAGTTTGAAAATTTGACACCTTGGTACCGAATTAAGAATTTTGGAAAATTAGTTTGACTAGGAAATATTTAAAACAATTGAAATTTCTCGAAATACGCGAATTCATGTCGCTTTCAAGAGTAAGCATTTTTCGAAAACAACAAGGAAGTGGAGCCCTTTTAGATAAACAAATTAACCTGTTTGGTGTAATCATATGCCAGAGAGAGTTTTAGTATCTCTTGTTTTCTGAAAGAAATGTCAGTTAGGAGTCGAGCAAATCGTGTGTTTGACGGGTTTCGTTTGAAGGATAATGATACGTTTTAAATTACAGCAAATACCCATAAGACTTGAAACGTGTAACTCGAGTTTACAGCCTGTCCAGATTCAGTATTTCCAGGAGCCCATGACATGGGCTCCTGGTATTTCCCAAATACCATATTTGGAAATTGCAAGCCTCAGTCATGCTGCTGAAGCCAATTTGATTGGTCCATTCTGTTTCTCTTGATTTTTCTAATATAGTACTTGGTTACACTGAATGTGGACATGCGGTGGTTAAAGACATTCAAAGGCACTTTCACGTTTCAAGTCACGGTTTTCTGGTTACAGTGATACGTCATCCCACACTGAAACAAAACATAACATGGAAGGGAAGTCTGTACTGTGGTATAAAGAACGTAAGGACGTTTTTGAAGGCAAAACTTGATTTGTAAATTGTGTCCATTGATATTGACATTCTTCTTGTAATAATATACATGCAAAAATTGCAACGAGCTGATTGGCCAAGAACTCGTCAATTAATCCCAAACAGTGCAGAAAGTTGGAATTAAATTTTCATGTATATTATGTCATGTATTTAAGAAATAGAAAACATGTACCGTGTTTCTATCGAGTTTTAGTATAAATCTACTAGCGTTCTATCACAAATGCCGCGCTCTGATTGGCTACGCTACCCACTATCTATTCTGTGATAGATAGTGAGTAGCGTAATGGCAGCCGCTTCTTCACGTTTTCGAAGTGTCTGTGAAGAAGATTTAGACAGTTTACTGGTCGAGGCTGTTCCAGAAAAGACAAAGTTTTGAACGACTAGTAGATTTATACTAAAACAATTAGATTATTCGCTCTCGATTTCTATGCGTGATAGTTGACTCGGGCTGCGCCCTCGTCAACTATCACGCGATAGAAATCTCGAGCTCATAATCTAATTGTTTAATAGAAACACGAGTGGAAGTTTGGGAGAACGAGAAATGCTGTGGGAACACGAGCCACAGGCGAGTGTTTCCACAGCTTTTTCGAGTTCTCCCAAACTTTCACGAATGTTTCTGTAACTCGATAGAAAAACGAAGAACATGTTTTCTATTTCTTTTAGGAAACACCGCGACGAAAAAAAGAAAAACAACTTGTTAGCTTTGATTATCAAAATGTAAATTCTCTTTGCTCGCGTCATCAAAACGTCAACAGCTCGTGCTAGTTCTGTGTTTCTATCGAGTTATAGAAACACGAATTCTAACCAATCAGCGCGCGTACTTTCTTAGGACTGTTTTCTAAATTATTATAAAGTAATCAAATGATTGCGCGTGCAATTTTTTTTTATAAATAATCACTCGTAAAGTTTTTAAAGACAGCAAATTGCACTCGCCCATCAGGTGAGTATAATTTCTTCAGTCTTTGAATAATTTAATTGTGCTCATTTATTCCAAATTGCACACAAGACCATTTGGTTACCTATGCAAACAGAATCTCAACTATAATTACTGTTTCCTTCCTCCAGTCGATATCATTCTTGTTAGTTTTAATTCATAAGTTGAATGTATGCTTCCTTTGGCGTGGCCTCAAATCCATAAAGTTAGGCCTGTTTTTAAATGTTTATACTACTACATGAGAAATTTCTGTAATTTGATTGGCTAAGAGCAGTGGTATTTCTGCTTAATTTGAAATACCTGCATGTGAAAATTACAAAGCTTTTGCGAGTAGTAGTGTAAACAAATAATAGCATGATTTGTACGTGATATTTGGCATAAATACCACTCGAGATATTTCAAAATTGTCTCAAATTTCACTCGCCTAACGGCTCTTGAAATTACGTACAACAATTTTGAAATATCCCTGGTGGTATTTATACCAAATATCACTACAAACCATGCTATTACCTATACTAATAGACCGCTTATCAGTTTGGCCACATTTTGCCAGTTTCGTATCAGAATTTAAGTTAAGTAAAAAGAAAGCAAATTAAGACTCTCTGGAGAAAATGCATTTGTGTCGCCGTCGTTTAGGATAAAGAACGTAACCTTTCACTCATTACATGCACACAGATCATTTATACGGGGATGAAAAAGCAGGGCGCCTAGTATAGAGTTCACGAAGGCGTGAACAAGAGCCACGTACCGGAACCAGATCAGTATCAAATGACGACAGCTGTTCAGGGGAGCTTTTCAGCCGAGAGGATTCCTCTTAAACAGCTTGTCGTATAGCTGGTCAACTTGTCGTAAGATCTCTTCACGACTCCCAGCAAACAAATACGCCACACCGATCAATTTCACGATTTCAGCATTATCAGTATCGATATATTCGTCCGAAGTGACAAAAAGTATGATATTTTCCATGGATTTCGCGGCTTTAAAGTCGATAATATCGCTGGCTTTACCAGAAATCATGCACTGCAGCTCAACAAAGGCAGAGTGAACACCTGTCAGTCTAGGGGTCTGCGGTTTTACCCCAGATGCCACGCGCATAAGTGCCTCAAGGGAATCTCCTGGGGTCAAACTTCTCCGGCACATTGGAATACAGCACGAAGACATTCGTCCATTGATTTCCAGTAGGCGTATGTCTCCGTTCTTGCATAAGAACAACTGAATGTTGACAAATTGATTGTTGAAGCCATGTTCGATTAACCTGAGGATACGATAGGAGTAGCAGATTAATATCACAACACATAATGCTGTCCTACTCTTTATAAGAAAATGCAACAAATCTTCGAGAGGAAAGTAACTTGGGGATAGTAAATCAATAAATATATAGAAAACAGGGCTAATAATTAACTCCAGTGCTTGGTGGCCAGTCGGGCCAGTTACCTTGAATCAGTGGCCCATCCCAAAATGAAGTAGCCCTCGATTTTTTTCTCAGAGTCACGTGGCAATCACAACATCAAAATGGTGTCTTTATGTTGTGAATATGGATCGCTCGTGAAATCACTGTTAAAACGGCTCGGAATTTCCACTTCAGAACTAAAAATTCAGTAGTAAACTACATGTTGAGTTTTATTTTTAACTTCGTACTTCGCATAATTTACATTGCAACTTTTCGAAATTCTGTAGCATAGTCACACATCGGGCTTTCAAACCTTAACTTTTGGTAGCCCTGGTCAGTTTTAACTCGCCACTGGCGACCGTGCGACCGCCAGTTTTTAGCCCTGTGGAAAATCGCGCGCGTGTTTAGTTAAACTTGGTCGAACTTGGTCAAAGTTACTCTAGTTTTGCCAACCAGTAGTACGAGTGCTTACGACAGCTGCTAGGTTGTGAACCAATAGTACAAAACCTTTCTACAGCTGCGAGATTGTGAACCAATAGTACGAGACCTTACGACAGATGCTAGATTGTGAACCAATAGTACGAGACCTTGCGACAGCTGCTAAACATTAACCCTGCGCAGCCGCGTTATCGCGGGTCACTAAAAGCCAATGAGTTCCGCTTTACCGCTTTGATAGCTCATGGAACATCTGCCACGCCCTAGCTTGAACCTCGTCGGTAACCATACATGGCATAACAAGCATCTGAAGAACCTCTGGGTGTGACTTGTAGTTGAACCCCTCATATATGGCCCATGGATACACTTCTTTATTTAAAACGTAGCTGTCATAGAAGAAGAAATAACGTAATAAAAATGGCATTGTAATAAATGTGAAATAGACGCGTGTGGGTAACCGTTACATTAGAGTAGGCAAGTATTTTAAGTAGATTGCATTCTCGTCCCATATAACATTTTGCAGCCCAGCGTTTTCAACGGCAGTGGGGTCCGTTTCAGTCTCGAAAGGCCCGTAAACCAAACGGGCCCGGTAAGCTATTTTAAGCAGTATCTTCAATCAACAACAACAATTTTGTCGGTTTCCATGGTTAGCCATTACCACATTAGGTAAACTGGCACGTTAGACTGGTTTATACGCTTAGAACTACAACAACATTTTATAGATTCTACTCAGTTTTAAAACGTACCTTCAGGCACTTATAGCTTACGGGACTTTTTAGAAACGGGTATGTGGTCTACTCATTGTAATGAATCGCAAATAACAAGTACACAATATTTTGTATCTTATTCAAGAGGTTTTCCTTTCCCTTCATATCTTCAGCGTTGCTGCCCGAAAGTGCCTTGCTCTGATGGCAGAATTTTTGCTGCCGCCAAAAATTTAAATTCTGTTCGACGGCACAGTTCATCGTAACCTGCGATCAGGCGATTTTTTTTTTGGTTTTTGGTTTTTGGTTTTTTGTTTTTTTGGCGGGGGAAAAAAAATAAGTATTTTTTTTCCCCCGCCCAAAAAACAAAAAACCAAAAACCCAAAAAGAATCGCCTGATCGCAGGTTAAGTTCATCGCCGTTATAAGGGCAGTCTGTTGCACGATGAATGTAAAAGTGAAAGACCAAAATTAAGAATTCAACAAAACAACCTATTTCACTGCGCTTTAATTGCACAATATTAATCACAGACAGGAGCTGTAACAGTTGTATCAGTTCACTGATCAGTCTTCACTGACGTCGCACTTAAAAAGACTCTCCTCAGAGTAAAGTATGATAATTAAAAGTTTAATTTGGATCAAAAGTGGCCCCCGGTCAGAGTGACAGACCAGACAAATATTTCGCCGGTCAAAACGTCAAGTTTACCGGACAATTGTCCGATGACCGACTGTTATTTGCAGCCTTGAACAGCGTTTGTTTCCAGTGAGTGGCCGCACTGAAATGTAATAATTGGAACTACACTATAACGCTTAGCTAAATCTCTTTTCACCACTGCACTTTACTTTAACAATTATTAGCTCGCAGGGGTTTAATTGAGCTATTGCATTGAAAACAGTAGAACTCAACGTGCGGTTATTTTGTTTGAGATGCTAATTAGAAATCTTGTTTTAGATCGAATTGTTTAGTCAGTTTTAACCTCCTCTCAGCGCGACCAGAAATAACACTTGCCCTTTCATGGGCAATTTCTTTTAAATCTTCGTTTGCAGTTTCTCTATTGTTTCTTGCCTATCGGCAGCAACAAAGCAATCTTTATGACAATATTTTATGCGTACATTAGGGAGAATTGGTGCGTGCAAATAGCGAGAAAGTAGAGTGAAATTCAATTACTGTAGCGCTATCGCCCATCAGATGTTAAAACGAAACAAAACAAAACAAAAAATCCATAATAATCGAAATATAAGGCAAACTAACGTTAGTTACCACCAAGAGAACTGAAAATGCAAGGAAAATATTTGCTTATTACTATAATTAGTAAGTAACCAATTAGCAACCTACCCATCCAAATCTAAAATGATGCCATCAACAAACGTCTCCACAATCAAGCCCTCTTTTAAGGCCAAAGGGAACTTTGTTAAGTCAACACACTCGGAGAAAAGCGGCTTGTAATCGGTAAAGATTGGAAGTCTGTTCTTCTGCATTAAGCTGATTGCCATGGACATTTCGTGAACGCTGTGGACCTTCTGTACGAGACTTCCCCAAAAACCATTAACCGGCTTCAAGATGGCGGGCAATCCAACTTCGCTTAGAAGCTGTTCTAGCTTTTTCTGAGAGATGAAGCTTCCCATATCGACATGGCAAAACGGAACAGGGTTTGTATCGATCACGGCGCGCGTGTAAAACTTATTTATGGTCAAAAACAATGACTCCAAAGATGGACCCTTGTAGACTTGTCTCTCTACAAGTAAAGAAAGTATCGGGGTTGTGAAATCATCCAGTGCAATTACCACGTCGATTTCTGACTGCTGCATGAACCTGAAACACATTTCAGCTGCTCCCTTGAAATCAAACGATCCATCTGTCACATAGCGCTCCAATTTTTCACGTAGAGAGACAAATTTGTATGTTCCTGACTTGAAAACAGGACAGTCGAGGCAAATTTTATCGTTCAAAGGACCAATATACAAACACAACACGTTGCTCTTCCGACCATTAGAAGTCATGTTGTTTAACAAAAATATAACACATAAAATCCGTGAAGTTGACACCCACTGCGAGTTAATGAATAATGATTTTAAAATTACACGCATCCGAGAGACATCATTCAATTGAAATCCCAGAAATTGAAAACCCAAAAAACTATTGCCTAATCTTTGTCACAGATTCAGTGTACAAACGTAGCACTTGACGTCTTCTAGAAGTGTCATAAATTCAGGCCCTAATTGCATTGATAATTTACTCTATCGCCTTATAAACAAAATGCTTAAAGTACAGCAGAATCCGTATTTCTCGAACCTCCAAGGGGAACGAAAATTGGTTCGAGTTATCGGGAGTTTCGAGAGAATGCCGGGTTCGAGAAATCGGGATTCTACATTTAGTATTGGTTTAATATATCCATCACAGAGGGGGACATTGGGGTTTACGGTATTGCGGTATTGGGCTTATTTTCAGGTAGCCCTACGGTAGCCCTACGGTATGCGGTTTTTCGTCGTTTTGACTGACGGTAATCGGTAAAAAAACATATTTCGCGGTTCAGTTGAAGTCACGGTGTTCACACTTCTCGTCGTAACTAGCTCCGAAGTTCGCGTAACATAGCAAACCAATCGTGATTTGCTTCATACCATTGTTGCTCTACAATAAGCGACGTTTCTAAAACGAGGGTCGCGGGTCGAGGGTAAGGGTCAAGGGTAAGGGTCCAGGGTAAGGGTCAAGGGTAAGGGTCAAGGGTAAGGGTCAAGGATGATAGTCATGGTTATGTTTTAATGTTTTAATGAAACTTGAACATTTTTGTGCTTAACAGGAACATTTTGTTAACAACATTAATCTTTTTCCGCCTTTCATCAGAGTAACGATATGCCAAAGGAGAAAACTTTGACAATGCAATGACTTTCTTCATGCAAAATGTGATGTAAAAACTGTGATGAATGAAATACCTGTCAACGAATGGCAGAAAAAGATAAAGTGTCAAAGTTGGCAGAAATGTTGTTTATTCTATAAAGTTCTAAAATTCTGGTTAAGACTGACATGTGTTTATGGTACATCCTGCACATCCTGCACATTGTTGAAATTTCCACATAATCCAGCATTTTTCACAATCAACTTCCACCACTTTTTATTTTTTTTCTCAAAATCGTGCTTGACATTTTTGGGTGCGGCTTATCTACGAGTGCGGCTTATACACGAGATAAAAAGTAAAAATAAAGCAAATCTCTCACCCTTACCCTTACCCTTGCCCTTGACCCTTACCCTTGACCCTTACCCTTGACCCTTACCCTTACCCTTGACCCTTGACCCTTACCCTTGACCCGCGACCCTCGTTTTAGTAACGCCGGCACATAAGAGAGATAACTGAACGCACTAGGTGGATACAACTTTAAGCGTGGCCGATTAAAAGTGCGGTATCGGTATTTTGTAGATTTTGCACTCGGTATTTCGGTATTTGCATTTTTTTTTCTTACGGTATTGCGGTATTGGGTACCCCCCAATGTCCCCCTCATCACAGGAGAAACGAATATACTGGCTTACTGTTCCTTATTTTGGCGGGAACTTGATTTTGCTAAAGTGGGACGGGTATATGTCGCGAGATTTAAATTTCGCGATTTGCCCAAAAAAAACCATTATCAGGGAACTAGATTTCGCAAAAAGGGTCGAAATACTGCTCTTTGCAACAAACTAAAGCTATGCTATTTAAGAAATAGAAAACATGTACCGTGTTTTTATCGAGTTATAGAAACACGAGTGTATGTTTGGGAGAACGAGAAATGCTGTGGGAACACGAGCCGCAGGCGAGTGTTTCCACAGCTTTTTCGAGTTCTCCCAAACTTTCACGAGTGTTTCTATAACTCAATAGAAACACGAAGAACATGTTTTCTATTTCTTTTAGAAAACACCGCAACGAAAAAAAGAAAAGCAACTTGTTAGCTTTGATTATCGAAATGTAAATTCTCTTTGCTCGCGTCATCATTACGTCAACAGCTCGTGCTAGTTCTGTGTTTCTATCGAGTTTTAGTATAAATCTACTAGCGTTCTATCACAAATGGCGCACTCTGATTGGCTACGCTACCCACTATCTATTCTGTGATAGATAGTGAGTAGCGTAATGGGCGGCCGCTTCTTCACGTTTTCGAAGTGCCGTGAAAAAGATTTAGACAGTTTACTGGTCGAGGCTGTTCCAGAAAAGACAAAGTTTTGAACGACTAGTAGATTTATACTAAAACAATTAGATTATTCGCTCTCGATTTCTATGCGTGATAGTTGACTCGGGCTGCGCCCTCGTCAACTATCACGCGATAGAAATCTCGAGCTCATAATCTAATTGTTTAATAGAAACACGATTTCTAACCAATCAGCGCGCGTACTTTCTTAGGACTGTTTTCTAAAGTACTATACAACACTGTCGAATTGCGCTTACAGCTGAAGGACATTGTCCATTTCTTTAAGTGGTTCCTCGTGAAAAAGCAGGGTAATAAATTAGTAATGGAAAAATATTTGGCTCGAGGTTATGACGTACGAACCGAGCGCAGCGAATCGTAACTTTTAATCCTGTCGCGCGTATCTCGAAAGTCACGAAACGCTTCGGAACGTTTACGGGTGCAATAATTCACACTCTAGTTTGATAACAGACATTTCTTCCCGTTTAACTTTGCCATAGAAGGAAACTCCTATTTTAAAAACATGTTTAAAAAAGAACAGGTTTGAAGAGGGAGCGCTTCATATTTTCACACACGGCTGGCCTCTCAAATTGAGGGTTCTTTTATGGTCATCCAACCATACATAGTGCCACGTATTGTGGGGATAGTTTCTCAAGAAACTGGTACTGCGTCGGTGGGAAATTGAAACACAAGAAACTGGGTAAATCGAACGAGTTGATAAAGTAAGTTATACCACCGTAAGGTAAAAGGGAGGTGCTGACGTTTCGAGCGTTAGCCCTTCGTCGGAGCGTAGTCTGCTGGTAGTCCCTCACATTCAAAGTCAGGGGTCGATCAGTGTGGATAAAAACAAGCGCTAATCACGCACAACACTACCTGAATGTTCATCACTTGTAGAGAAATGAGTTCTCTAGTCGAACCAGTTTGTTCACTTCTCAAATAGAGACCGGAGATTGAATTCTTGGATTTATTTTCCCAGTTTTTTGGTTGTATTCAACTTACATATCCTCAGAGGTATTCCTTTCGTGGGTCTGATCAGTTTCTCAATTTATTTCATGTAAGAAAATTACTTTAGGGAGAATCATTTTGTACCGTTTTCTACACCGACGCATCCCGCGTAAACGCCTCCAAGCGTCTTGTGTTATCAAAACCTCGTGAATAAAAACGAACCTGCCGCTGAGGAATATGGACTGTTGCCATATCGCGTTGTGATCTCGCGAGAAACTGTAAATTTCCTTCACTCCCACGACAAGTTTGGTTTTGAAAAAACTATTTAAGTACGATTATTAAAGCATCTTGTTCCATGACAAAAATTGCTTGTGTAAACAGGCCTTAACCTAAAATGAATATCTCTGTTACATGCACTGTATCCACGAGAAGAAAAGTCTATCGGGATACGTCAAAACGACTGGCTGTTGTCGTGCAAAAGTTGTGCAATTGCGCACAGTGTCGTTACAAGGCACACTATAAGGGAAGGTACGTTTTTGATTGGGGGGGGGGAGGGCTGGGGCCTCAGAGGGGAGGGTCATCAGTGAAGGTGAGCACCAAAAGGGGAGGGCCATACCTCATGTCGGCTATTGAAGGCAGGGTCACATCTTTTCCGGAATTTTCTAGTGAGAATTTTTGTGACGTTGCTTTCCATTTTTCTTACAGATTAAGTTTTTCTTTTCATCTACTTTGATTTAATTTCGTGTTTTATTATGGGTACTAGGTTTAATACATTTCCATTTCTACATGTATATTATGCCATGGCACATACTTTTCTCGGAGGACTCGTGTCCTTTTTCGTCCGTAACGAGAAGTGCTTGACACGGGTATCGTTTCATCAGCTTCTTGCTGTTGGCTATCTACTGCCTGATCTCCTGAGTCGTTTGGTTCTGACGAGGTACTGGTAGATCCAACAATGTGCTCTACCCTGTCACTGTCGGACTCTAAATTTGAGTCGCGTGCACATGCAATATCAAGATATATTTGTATTCAAACACTGCGTTCACAAGCAAAACCTTCTGAGGTTTCTACAGCATGGAACATACCACGTAGTAGTGAGGGGAGGGTCGCATTTTGTCAGTCACCTAAAGGTGGGGGGGGGGGCAGGAGTTTTTTGTTAAAAAGCGAGGGAGGGCCAACTCTTTTTTGAAAAAAATACCAAAATTCCCCAGCCCTCCCCCCCCCCAAATAAAAACGTACCTTCCCTAAGCAATAAACGTTTCCGAGTGGTAGCTAGTCATTGACTTTTCTTGGATAGCAAACTGCTTTTTCCCTCTTAATGTCACAGATTAAGTACTAAGCGGTAAACAAGATTTCGTCACTAGTAAACATCTCCACCTTTCCTATACCCGCTGGGATCTTTTGAACAGGCGTTCCTTCGACACAGGAGAGCCGCGCTATAAGTGTGGGCTATACGCACGCCTCTTTCCTTAAGAGAACTGAATAGTCAGTACCCAGTATATGATGTTGAAAATCACAAAAGACAAAGGGAACCCCACACGGGACCAGTTGTCCACTGACGACTCCATCGCTTCGATTTCTTTATCCGAGTAAGGGCGGTATTGCACAGGCTTCCCTGGTTGTTTTCTTCCATAGAAGCTAAACCTTGCTCTCTTTCTTGTCTGCGTATTACCATTCACTTCCACGTTTCCGTCCATGACCTGTGCGATTTCTTTTTTGTCCAGGTCCTACAGTGATTGAAATCTGAGTTTGTTATTTTGTCAAACTCTCACGGCTCTCACAGGGGAGAAAGACCGAGTCAAACATTGTAATCTATTGGCAAAATTATGGATAAAAAATTAAATCGTTATCATACATTAAATATTGTTGTAGTACTACGGAAGCTTTCGTGAATGTCTGATTTTACATGCATTGCCTCTGCTGATGCTCGAGCAGAGGACTTTTCTTTGGTTTCTTCCTTTTTAGAAAAATCAACATTTCCAAATTCCAATTCAATCTCGAATCTAGGACAAGACTGAAAAATAGCACAGGGAGAAGTTTCTACTTGGTAACGTATCGTTATTTATTTCTTCATATAGTTATTGTAGAGTGTGGGAGAGTTGCGCATAGCCAGAAGCCGATGGTGGGCACCGGGCATTGCATAAAACCATCTAGAGTTTTCAGTTGTTGAGATCATGGCTTTCAGCTGGGGCGTGTTTTCTAACATTTCTAGAATGGCTGTAAATCTTTGCGAAGTAAGGGTTCTCGAGTATGTATGTCTGGATACAGCGGTTTTTCCTATCTCCCTCAGCTTTATCGACTCTCACTCTCGTCCTAACCCCTCGCAGTTGTCAGAAATCCAAGATGGCGGGTGCACAAAAAAATGTGTCTCCGTTGTAAGTCAAATATAGCATTGATCAAAAGCAAACTAAGGCTATTAATGGCGTGAATACATTACTGACCTTGCCTTCTTCCAGTTCATTGCTGTGGGCTGGTATCATTAAACCTTTCTTAAGTTTTCTATTGATTTCCAAGGAAACGCATGCGTACTCGACCAGTGAGGCAAATACATACAGGAAACAAAGGATTAGAAACCACTCTATGGACTTGACGTACGAAACCTTGGGAAGGGATGCGCGTGCGCTGTTCGTTAATGTTGTCATGGTGAGAACCGTGGTGATCCCAAGAGCTACACGAGCTGTAATAAAAAGAAGCATAGAGAAAGAAGAAAAGTTTCTGCTATGAGCTCTTCAGACGATCCCCATAAAATGTTTCGTTTCCCATCGTCCGGTCGACCCATTTTTCTCGTTTCTCTTTGTTTTGCTTTTTTTTTTTTCTGGGGGGGGGTGGGGGTAGGGTTGGCACAGTGTTGAGGAACAGGGTTGGCACAGCGTTGGGGAGCAGGGTTGGCACAGTGATGGGGAGCAGGGTTGAAAAAGTGTTGGAGAGCAGGGTTGGCACAGTGATGGGGAGTAGGGTTGAAAAAGTGTTGGAGAGCAGGGTTGGCACAGTGATGGGGAGCAGGGTTGGCACAGTGATGGGGAGCAGGGTTGGCACAGTGATGGGGAGTAGGGTTGAAAAAGTGTTGGAGAGCAGGGTTGGCACAGTGATGGGGAGCAGGGTTGGCACAGTGATGGGGAGTAGGGTTGAAAAAGTGTTGGAGAGCAGGGTTGGCACAGTGATGGGGAGTAGGGTTGAAAAAGTGTTGGAGAGCAGGGTTAGCACAGTGATGGGGAGCAGGGTTGAAAAAGTGTTGGAGAGCAGGGTTGGCACAGTGATGGAGAGCAGGGTTGGCACAGTGATGGGGAGCAGGGTTGAAAAAGTGTTGGAGAGCAGGGTTGGCACAGTGATGGGGAGTAGGGTTGGCACAGTGATGGGGAGCAGGGTTGAAAAAGTGTTGGAGAGCAGGGTTGGCACAGTGATGGAGAGCAGGGTTGGCACAGTGATTGGGAGTAGGGTTGAAAAAGTGTTGGAGAGCAGGGTTGGCACAGTGATGGGGAGCAGGGTTGAAAAAGTGTTGGAGAGCAGGGTTGGCACAGTGATGGAGAGCAGGGTTGGCACAGTGTTGGGGAGCAGGGTTGGCACAGTGATGGGGAGCAGGGTTGGCACAGTGTTGGAGAGCAGGGTTGGCACAGTGATGGGGAGTAGGGTTGAAAAAGTGTTGGAGAGCAGGGTTGGCACAGTGATGGGGAGTAGGGTTGAAAAAGTGTTGGAGAGCAGGGTTGGCACAGTGATGGGGAGTAGGGTTGAAAAAGTGTTGGAGAGCAGGGTTGGCACAGTGATGGGGAGCAGGATTGGCACAGTGATGGGGAGTAGGGTTGAAAAAGTGTTGGAGAGCAGGGTTTTGCACAGTGATGGGGAGCAGGGTTGGCACAGTGATGGGGAGTAGGGTTGAAAAAGTGTTGGAGAGCAGGGTTGGCACAGTGATGGGGAGTAGGGTTGAAAAAGTGTTGGAGAGCAGGGTTGGCACAGTGATGGGGAGTAGGGTTGAAAAAGTGTTGGAGAGCAGGGTTGGCACAGTGATGGAGAGCAGGGTTGGCACAGTGATGGGGAGTAGGGTTGAAAAAGTGTTGGAGAGCAGGGTTGGCACAGTGATGGAGAGCAGGGTTGGCACAGTGTTGGAGAGCAGGGTTGGCACAGTGATGGGGAGCAGGGTTGGCACAGTGTTGGAGAGCAGGGTTGGCACAGTGATGGGGAGTAGGGTTGAAAAAGTTTTGGAGAGCAGGGTTGGCACAGTGATGGGGAGTAGGGTTGAAAAAGTGTTGGAGAGCAGGGTTGGCACAGTGATGGGGAGTAGGGTTGAAAAAGTGTGGGAGAGCTGGGTTGGCACAGTGATGGGGAGTAGGGTTGAAAAAGTGTTGGAGAGCAGGGTTGGCACAGTGATGGGGAGTAGGGTTGAAAAAGTGTTGGAGAGCAGGGTTGGCACAGTGTTGGAGAGCAGGGTTGGCACAGTGATGGGGAGCAGGGTTGGCACATTGGTGAGAGCGCTCGCCTTCCACCAATGTGGCCCGGGTTTGATTCCCGGCCCCTGCGTCATATGTGCGCTGAGTCTACTCTACTCTGAGTCTAATCTACTCTGCTCCAAGAGGTTTTTCTCCTGTCATTCCTAACAAAAAGCGATCAAGCTAAAACAAACCTGGTGTGGAGTTGTGGTTGATCCAAAATGCGATCCAACTAAGCATGACAATAAGGTAGGCTGGGATGTAAGTTTGAATCAGGAAGAATCCCACACTGCGCTCAAACTGGAACCACACTATCAACCGTGAATAATCCCCTGCGCATGCGGAATAAGGACAAGAAAACCAATCCAGTTAATGGGAAGAAAGACAGTGCAGATTAACCCTTTCACTGCCAAGATTGAGTATAAATTCTCCTGAGCAAGTGCCTTACAGTTCCTTATGTTCTAGTTTGGAGAATTTGGTGGTTGATCGATTTAGCATCCTTGATTTGGTCATGCTCTCAATTCTTTTCATCTGTTTGTGCAGTAGTGTATTGGAAGGTAAAGGAGAATCTATAAAAAAATAAAATGACGAAAAAATGTCGCGTAAGAATGCGAATGCAAAGTCATTCTGCCGTCCTGAGTCTTCCAGCCGTCCTGTTGCGTAAGGCCTCTATTGCTATACGGGACGGCACTGAAGGAAATAAAAAATGCATGATATGGGATAAATACAGGTCAATAGCCTAGTTGAGTTTGAAGACATTACAGCTACCGATGTAGATGGACAAAATTTTAAGAAATATTACATCATTTTCATAGAAAAATCAAAACGCTTTACTCTATGGAGGCCAGTTGGTGCACGACGAGCTTAGCATGACTCAAAGAACGATGAATAAAACAGAAGACAGAAATTGTTATTGTCGATTGTTGCTATATAAATTTTTCATAAATTATTTATTTTTGTTGACTACTGGTCTGCTATTAGAGTAAAGATAGCGGCTACGCGAGCCAATCAAATTGCAGGATTCGAGTTGGTTCCTACTAGCAACCAAGCTACTGCCGCTTGCGCGATACAACATACGATATACATGTATGATCAAATTTTGTTCAATACATCGGTCAGTGCATTTTGCTGAAACAATTCTACGGATCCCCTTGGTTTTTATCTATAAATAATGATGTCGAGTTAAAGATTTGAGCCTTTGCTTCGTGAGTGTGTGGCATGTGCTCTCACAATTTCTCGTGATCATCTCTGGTCTTTTTACCTGAAGTAAAGTTTGAAAACGTCTGTTCAGTCCAGTAATTTGTGAGGATAAACTGAGGAATCTGCAGATCTGCTGCTACTGACACTTCTTCGTTGCCTTTGCCCTTTTTCCACTGGATTAGCAATTCAGTTGCTTCGTAACTAACTGCAAGTTTACATACTTTTCATCAGTAGTCAACGCTATATAATTAACAATTTTTCTCAGAATTCGAGGTGACAAGTGGCAGAATATTCACCAAGCTTTGAAGCAGCGAGGTAAATATTCCTAAAGCCACTTTTCACCGATTTTTGGGACATTATTCACCTCCTAGGAGGTGGATAGTGTTGAATATTTCCGAGTTGGGGATCCAATCAGATTGCTGAAAATGCCACAATTGCTGAGTTGGTATATACTTATGACTTATGCACTAAAAATACCAACAAGAATTCATCAAGTAATAAGTTCTGCACTAAGTTATATCCCTCGACTTCATCAAAGAAGTCACAGAAGTTGCATGAGTCTGCTAGCGGTTCAATTTGTGTTTCTAGCTAGTTACGGGTTAAGGATAAGCACGTTGAGTTAGAAATGAGGGTTTAAGAAAACGTGAAGAAGCGGCCGCCATTACGCTACTCACTATCACAGAATAGATAGTGGGTAGCGTAGCCAATCAGGGCGCGGCATTTGTGATAGAATGCTAGTAGATTTATACTAAAACTTGATAGAAACGCAGAACTAGCACGAGCTGTTGACGTAATGATGACGCGACCAAAGAGAATTTACATTTTGGTCATCAAAGTTAACAAGTTCTTTTAATTTTTTTCGTCGCGGTGTTTTCTAAAAGAAATAGAAAACATGTTCTTCGTGTTTCTATCGAGTTAGAGAAACACTCGTGAAAGTTTGAGAGAGCTCGAAAAAGCTGTGGAAACACTCGCTCGCGGCTCGTGTTCCCAAAGCATTTCTCGTTCTCCCAAACTTCCACTCGTGTTTCCATAACACGATAGAAACACGGTACATGTTTTCTATTTCTTAAATAACAATGATCTCACAGGGGGGTCACCGACACCCCGGGACCACCCCCCCCCCCATTAGCAATGCCCCTGTTCGCTTGCCACGCCTTTATCAACAAAACTTACAGCTTTCAAAGGCCAGTTTGCAGACTTGCTTGTCCAGTGGATAATTGTGCAATGTCATGGGACACGAAGCTGTCATCGATAACCTACAAGATAATGATAGTTTATCATCATAATCAATTTTTGAAATGCACGTTACAACAAAACTTACTTCATAAATAGCGCCGGATAATCCTTGACAAAATGTAATTCTCTATTGTATAGATTCGAAAGCCAACGAAGACAAATACGACTTTAGTCGATTGAAGAAGTATGGTCTCAGTGTAACGATTTTCTTCGCTGAGCCCGCACCAGAATCCCTTGTGCATGCAATGCGAAGACGGTGTCGACGATTTTTCCCAGTCGACTTTGTGAAATAATTACCTAAGGAGACATGTCAGCTTAGCACTGATAAACGAACCCAATCCTAGTTCCACTTTGTTGTAGCTTGGTGGAAATAATAATATATATTTGTTCCAAGCTTATAAAGCCAGCTCGATAAACTATTTCCAATGGCAAACGCAACAACCAAACTAGTATTTAAAATTATTGTGGGGATAGTTTCTAAAGAAACTGGTGCTGCGTCGGTGGGAAATTGAAACACAAGAAATTGGGTAAATCAAACGAGTTGATTAAGTAAGTTATACCACCGTAAGGTAAAAGGTAGGTGCTGACGTTTCGAGCGTTAGCCCTTCGTCGGAGCGAAGGGCTAACGCTCGAAACGTCAGCACCTACCTTTTATATCATAGATACTGAGATTTCCTCACGAAAAAAAGAGTACGTAAAAATGATACGTAAAATGCATTAGCCAATAGGAAACGCGAACGATGAAAATTCACTAGTGAAAAAACGTCGTTCGTCCAATCACAAACGCGAACGACGAAAACTCACTAGTGAACAACATCGCATCGCGATTTCGATTGTCGTCCATTTTCATATCGGCGACATGGCGGAGGCAGCTGCTTCAAGGTTTGTGTAAAAATGTTTATAAAAGTAGTGAAGGTATAAACTGACGTTTTATTTCTTGTCTTACTTCATTAAATATTTGATTTTGAAAGAGAAGCTGATGTTTTAGTTATTCTAGTTTTACACGCATACATTGCAGTTGAATGGGTTCCCTAAACACGCGCGTAAGATTGACAAAATTTGGCTTTTCAAAAATCTCAGTATCTATAAAATAAACAAATTACACCATGGAAAATGCTTTGTACGATTTTTTATTCACTCGTTGAGTTGTATCAGAAAACTCACTCGTTCGCTGCGCTCACTCGTTCGTTCTGATACTACTCAACTCGTGAATAAAAATCGTACGCGCGCATTTTCCATGGAGTAATCTCTATTTACCTTACGGTGGTATAACTTACTTAATCAACTCATTTGATTTACCTAATTTCTAGTATTTAAAATTGCCTTATGTAAATGCGATCCGGAAAACCACTTTTAAAAAAGAATTGTTGATTAAAAATCCAAGCATGGAACCAAACTGGCTAGAATATCACCTGGTTGGAAAATCCAGTCGGTACACTTCACGCTGCCTCCTCTCCTTCCTTAGATCATCCAACGTGAATCCAAAAAACAAGCTGGTAGATTTTGTGTGAATAATTGGATATCAAAATAAAGATATCCACAAATATTTTTTTATTCTTGGCAACATCATTACAATGTGACCTAACCTCAACACTATTACAATACAATGTTACGATTTCAACAAAATTAAGTATCGAGAACGATGCTCTATTCAATTTTATGCTCACTGGTCGATGTGTGCCTAAACCCTGCCATCACTGTTAATATTGCGTGTGAAATCAAAGTCTTACGCGTACACATTCGTAATTATGAAACAATTTCAACGATCAAGAGGGACGAACCTCATGCTGTGGAACACTGTCCCATTAGGCCACAGTCTTACCACCTCATTTTCTTTGGTGAGGTCGTGTTTGATACCAAATTTTTCGTTGACAAAATAGATGTCGGGTATCCACATATGTTGGACCATTCTTGAGTTGAGGGCGAGTCTCTTTTCGTAAGCTGTGTTGTTG
>OX453278.1:27251948-27459448 GCA_949710005.1 Ricordea florida | reverse complement strand
TTTTATTAATAAACCACCAGGTCCTACCGGCGGGCAAATATTGGCCAACGGACGTGGCAGTACAAAAACGATCGAGTGCCGATATTCCCTGGTATTGCCCGGGGAAGCCAGGTTAAATTGTATACTTATGGACTGAGTGAACGGACTGGACATTTTCCAATCCTACTACGCTCTCAGTCAGACAATGTGTGATAGTCTGAGAGTAAGCATTTTGTCTTGTATTTTTTCTTATTTTTCTTATTTTTATTAACAGACACAAACAACCATTTTTACAGCAAAAATACAACGTACTTAGCACATTAGAAAAAATACACTAAATACTTTTACTTCACTGTACGGCCCGCTAAATTCAAAAGTTTGTTTTGAGATATAATAAATATCTTACAAACCTCGTTTTCTTGGTCCGTGCTGTAAGTTACGGATCCTCGTCTTTGGCGCTTGGATTTATGGCCCGCGCGCTTCGCGCTTGGGCCATAAATCCGAGCGGAAAAAACTCGGTCCGTAACTTACAGTACGGACCTCGAACTCGGTTAGTAAGAGGTATTTCTTGGAGGCCAGTGTGGTTGCATATTGATTTACTTTACTCGTGCTTTTGAAGAAATTATTTAAAATAGTTGGAAGTCTATTAGAATAGTAGTCATGCATGATAAGAGCACTGTCTAAATATATTAAATCCCCTAATTTAAGTAGCCTCAGCTTGCGACTAGAATGAAAAAAGCAGACTAGAATGAGAATTAAAATCAGAAAAAGCACTGTAAAGTAATACATACCTCTTAGTAACCGAGTTCGAGGTCCGTACTGTAAGTTACGGACCGAGTTTATTGCGCTCGGATTTACGGCCCAAGCGCGAAGCGCGCGGGTTATAAATCCGAGCTGAGGAAAAAACGAGGATCCCTAACTTACAGTATGGAGCGAGAAAACGAGGTTTGTAAGGTATTTATTATGTCTCTGGAGACATTTCGGCGACCAAAAACAAACTTTTGAATTTAGCGGGCCGTACAGTGAAGCACCGCCCGCTAAATTGACCAAACTGAGAAATATAATAAGAGACTGTCAAGCAGTTGGATATGTATTTACCCCAGGTACTTAAGCTATTAGTGAAAAAAGTATAAATATAAGTGTTGGCTAACAGTGTACCTAATTTTAGAAAGTATTCCAATACAGCGCTTAATTTTTTGAATATTCAAAATATGGAACTTCCATGTAAAATGTGAATCAACATGTAATCGTAAATATTTAATAACTTTTTCTTGTTTTATCTCCCTCCTGGCAATTAACAATTTGACTACTTGACTTGTTGGCTTTTGAGGGGAGGGGGGGGGGGGTGAAAAATGATGAAATTTGTTTTGTCAACATTTAATGAGAACTTGTTTGCAATAAGCCAATTGGAGACAAATTTTAGATTATTATTAATAGAAGCCTCAAGCCTGTCAGTTATTAGACTAGGATTGGAATTGAATAAATTAGTATCATCTGCAAAGATGTGAAAGTCTAGTAATTTGCGGGAATTACTGGAGTCATTATTATGCAAGAGAAATAGAAGATTACCTAGCACTGATCCCTGAGGGACTCCATGAGTAACAAGAGGCTCTAGAAGCCTACAATGGCCTGCCTGTGTGAAACCTACTCTGGGCTGCCTGTGTGATCGAAGACTACACTGGGCTACCTGCGTGAAGCGTACACTGGGCTGCCTGTGTGAAGCCTACACTGGGCTGCCTGTGTGAAGCCTACACTGGGCTACCTGTGTGAAGCCTACACTGGGCTACCTATGTGAAGCCAACACTGGGCTGCCTGTTTTTAAAAAGCCTACACTGGGCTGCCTGTGTGAAACTTACTTTTAATTGGTCATTGACATTCATGCGTGTGGTATGACCATGAGGGTGATTCGCTCCTGGTTTGACACTTTCTTCTACAGTAATACTCTGCGCTGGCTGTTTTAGGGTTCTTTCCATTCACCAAAAATTTTCGGTTTGAATTTTCGGGAATTTCTGTCTCGAATGGAACGGGCTTATTCTCGGTCGTCACGTGGTCAGTTTTTGAATCAGGCTTCTGCCTGAATTAATGCTTCTGCCTGAATTAATTACAATAGTCATTTATAGGTCAAAACAATCACAAAGCATTCAGGCACTCTTGGAGCGCTCCATTTGACGTAAGCTTGCAACAGACAGCCTGTCCACGGGTGCAATGTATGCTACTGCATGTGTTGTGGGTTCTTATGTGGTTACGGTAAAAATAGACTGCCACATGAGGGTATAGTAATGGGCTCCTGAACTTCACTGAAGTTCATATTATAGTAGTTTTTGGACTTAAAATTCATTTGATTATCTACCCATTCTTGTCAGTACCTCATTTAATAAAAAACCGATAAAAATCAAAACAATATAACTCCAAATTATCTGTGAAATGTGCGAAAAGAAACAGCACTGCATTAGGCGTTTTCGAGTCTTGTGACTGATCGCATGGTTTTATTCACTTATTGCAAAGTGATTCAGCATAGCCTAACAATTTTGGCAATTTAGATTCCAACTAAAATTATTTTACGAATTACATTACCCAGGATAGATCTGAACTTGTTAGCAAACGACGTACGCCTTCAATTTAAAGAATGCAAAAAATTTTGCCAGCGTGACAAATACGTCAGTGAAGTTTTTCGAGTTTACTGTATCCTTTAATTAATTAAAATGAATTACATGAAAGGTAATTTCGATTCATGCGTGTTTGCTGGCCTGAAAATTCGACGCAATTGAGTCTCCAGTACCGGCCGGAATAAGTGCGATATCTACCCAATACGATTTCTACCAGTCGAGCGGTGTGCGGTTTCAAACTTGGTCTTGGAGACTTACTTTGTGGTGCTAATAGCGGACGTGGTTTCATTCGTTGTTGTGATGTTTCCATTGGCGAAAGCCTCAAGGGCGACAAACAACAAGGTAAAAATAGAAGTCGGCAAATGCTGATACCCAAACATTTGCTGCTCGAGCCCAAAAGATCTTCCTGTATAAAGAAAACGTTAAACTGAATTAGTCAATAATGATTCTCGATATAACATACATCATGTTATTAAATACCAAGTTTGAGTTGCGACCCAAACCTCTACTGAACATGCCTGTGTTCGCATTAAAGAGAGCATCGCTAGATGGCTTGTGGGAGAATTACAATCGGCCACCATATGGGACTAATGTAAAATATTTTTTTCTCAATTACTTTGCCCGCAGCGCGTTGGTAGTAATGCGGAAATCAAACTGAACGCATGCGCGGACCTAAACACTGAAAAATCTGTCTCGGTCAAGGAACGAGAGCGGGAACGGAAAAGAAACAAACGTCTCTTGTTTTATCACGGAAGATTTTCTCGCAGATGTTTTAATCTTTCTATCGCGCCTCTTGATCAATAGAGACAACAATGTAAAAACTTTGCTAATCAATTCTGACTTTTACCGCAAAACACCTAATGGAAATGTAAAAAATTTATGTCGTCCGTCCGGCAGTAATATCATTTCCTTTGAGGTCGAGATTTGTGAATTTAATCAGGTCTAGCTGGCTTAGTGGTCAGACGGATAAATCGCCATTCACACGGGTATCTTCACTCATAATGCCCAATTGTGTAATACGCTCTGAAATTTAGCATTATTGGCTTCAAAAAAATGAACCACATCCCATGATAGCCAATCAAAAAAATGTTCTTGAAAACCAATGGTTATTTTGAGACCTCTAATAAACATAGAGTTTTGCTTACTAAATGCCTTGAGTTCTATTGAAATATAAATACTTTCTTAGCATCACTTAGCAAGTTGTTTTGCAAATTCATGTAATAAATACTTGATGACAAAGTTTGATTTAAAAGCGTTTTAGTGCATTCATTATGGCCATTTTATTGACCCTAAGGTTTGTGCGTTTCTGAAGACGTAAACTGAAGGGCTGGCCAAACCAAGTTCATTGCTAAACGTGGAAAAAACTCTGAGGAACTTGGCACACTGAGGATAGATAACTGACACAAAAGAGAACTAAAATACAAACAGCTTAAATCAGTATACAACACACTTAATTTGCCTTAACTTCAAAAGAAGAAAAACGTTCACGCCGTCGAGTTTAATACTGATTCCATTGCAAACGGAGACTTTAGGATTTTTGTTACTGTTTTTATCCACAGCAAAATTAAATGACAAAGCGAACTCTGAGTACAGAAAGTAAGAAGCCATCTTAAATTATTGCATGCGATAAACATGCTTATAAAGGCTAAAAAGGACTCATTTTGTTTTTGTTAAATTGTGGAAAACCTTGAACAAAACCACAATATTGCAATTCCAAGCGTGGTGCTCGATTAGACTTAGTGTGTCCTTACAATTCTTTCCAGTTTCACCAAGGACCCCATATAGTGAGACTCTTTCAATTCTCTCATTCCCCGTGTTTTGACTGAAAAGTATGCACTCGACGTTTTAAAGTGATAAAACATTTACCATTTAATTGTTTTTGAAAAATATATTTAAATAGATTTCACTAGCTTAGAGTGCTTTTTCTTCGGCAACTCAAGAAGCGGCGTTGCATGAAACATTAAACTCTTCAGTCACAAGAGCTGTTTATTCAAACTTCATTATTCTTGTTGAAAACGTATGTGAACTAGAATCAGTCATTCTTTTTAGACATAACGTCGTAGTTTTTATCGAGAGTACTAAGTTTTACATGCGCCAGTTTCAATTAAACAATCGGAATATTTTCTCAGTTTGAAGATTCACAGAAATCGTGTCAATTTTCTCTTTTTAGGAATATATTCTCATAGAACACTGGTTTACTCATTACTAATTTATGACGAGATTTCTCGTGAAAATCCTTTTCCCAAGTTATCAATATCCCCAGCGATTTCAATAGATACGCTACAATGTGTCTTTATAAATTTTTCAACTTGTTTAAATTGTTTCTTTTGGCGGAAGAATCTAAAAAGTTTTGAAAAATATTTATACAAACGGTTCGCTTTCCATCGCAAATTTCAACCATCACACCAACAGACTTGAACGTGGCAAACATTTAAAGATGCCAATTATGGCAAGATTGTTTTCTTATTCTTTTATGTATCTCTCTTTCTTTTTCCGTAACATGGACACTCACAGCGTTATTGTTAGGCACAAAATTCAACGTTGAAATGAAACTTGAAATTGACGTAAATATTTAACACGTGCAAAGCTCCTCTCTGCCTCGAGTTTTTTCAAGTAGAATATTCAATCAACATGAGAACTGATTTTCACTGTTTTGACGGCAGTGAAACAAACTGACTGGTTTCATTTGCTAAACTTTGCCAGAATTAACCGTTATTAAACAACAGGGAAATACGGACTTTTTTTTTGACATATCATACGCTCAGGCACTACAACTGTGAATATCTTGTTGAATACAAATTGATACATTCTTTGCTTAAGAATTTTTTTTTACATTGCGGGACTTTCACAAGAAAAATGTTCGAAGTTTCGTATTGTGCTCGTGGAAAATATGTAGAAAAGCATAATTTTACGTACCTTTGTTAAATGTTAAGTGTGTATCTTGACTGAGCTTATTTGTGGCGTTCAAAATTGGGTGCGTTTTCAAGGCCTTGACATAGTATAAGAGACAGAGAAGCTGAGAAGAGAACTCAACAACATTACTTTAGATGGCCATTTAAATTGAATTATCTTATCAAACAAGATAAGACCGAAAGACCAGAAGAGACAATAGCAATCCTTTACCGACCAATGAAATTCTGTTCCAAGGTCACGCTTGATTGGACTTGGCACAATATTGCATTTTTCTATGGCGGCAATCTGTTGACAGTGGATCAGTTTGGTTGGCTTCCCGCAAAGCTTCTTAATATTTTACAGCAAAAAAGAAAATGTTAACCAACCCACTTTTGTCTCTAACAAACCCCTCTAGTGACCGAAACTATTAAACTTTCAGATTATTCCTAACTTTTTTTCGTTTGATCTTACCGACTCAAGATCTTTATGCATTTGTTTCTTTGGTTCATTTATATTATAAATTTTGAATTGAGTGTATATTTTGCTTAGAATAGCTTAGTTTACAAACTGCATTTGCATTCTTGGAGAGCAAACCTTACTAGATTTCTTAAAGTATCCAAAGGACATTATGTTAGGTAATTTGATAGAATTCTGAGTTCCTAATACATCGATGTTCGTTCTTTCTCCCATCTTTACAGCCCTTTTTCTTAGAATATCATTTTCGGTTCCTTCCATAAAGATAATTGTTGAATAAATCTAACAAGTAGCTTTATTATTAATAACAATCCGAAATGATGAAACACAGAATATGCTCAAAATTTTCATTTAACTTAGCGATGGATTCAATAGCTGACTTCGATTTATAGTTAGACTGCATCTAATCTAAGGTTCCTACTTGTACATTAAGCAAGATACTGATTGTGGTTCAACGTTGTTCGTTTAAACTTTATTTTCCTTTGTTGTTGGATATGGTAATGTATGGCAATGAATTGAAAACAAAGGAAATAAAATTGAAGCCAAGAATAAAACCGAACCACAACATAGACATTATAATATGAGAAGGCTTAAAATGTTTCCGCTGAATTATGCGACAACATAAGAACACAATGTCTTGTGTATGTAAACATCACGGTGATTGCACAGTGAACAGCATTGTGGAGGAGTAGATCTGATAAAAAATGGATTGAGCTTGCTATCAGTTAGCGGATGCATTCCCTAATAGCACGTGATTTCTGTTGGTGGCGAAGTTGAGTCCGTGATACAGTAGCTCATTCTGTTCAGCGGATACCTGTTTTGAAGGTTGCTTGCAATCGATGATAACGACGCATACACACAGTCAAGTGACTTATGCATGGCTTCATATGCAAATGGTGGCTCGCCCTCAAGGGCCGGAAGTTTTAGCAGAGTTAGGAAGAATGATCACGACCTGATTCTTCGTTATGTCAGTCTTCCCCAAATGTCTTTTTTTCGACAGCGAAAACGCGGAAGCCTGGGGAGCCCAGTAAGCAATTCCAGGACTTTAAGTTTGCAAAACTAACAAATTATTTGGAAAACAATCCAGATGTTTCTTTCAGGAACGATTAGGAAACACAACCTCGCAAAAGTTCTGTTCATTGTGCCTTACAAGTTATCCGGGAATAAATTGAAAAAAGTCAGGTCGAACTAGTCAAGATCAACTGATTTTATCTATGCAAGTTAAAGAAAAACTACCACATATTGCAAATTCTTATTCTATTGCAGATTACTCGATAGGATAATAAACAAACATAAAAAACTCATTTTAGCAAATGAATTGAATTAGCTCAAATGCTTTTTGTTTTTCGTATTAACTGAAAAAATTGATTTGGTGAATTCGAGTCACCGCCAACAGTGTTGAAAATTATAACACTCTGGGTCAGTAAATAAACATTGGTATATGCAATAAACAGTGAAATTCTGAAGTTTCACTGATAGTTAACAAACCAGAACAAAACATATACCAGAAAATATCAGCAAAACTGTTATCTGTGCATGTAAGATAAGTATTCAAGTTATTAAAGTTTATTCGAGGGTCGAGTGCATCCTTTCAAATTCAGCTTTTTGAGAGAACCTTCTGCCCACATCAAGTGGCAAAAGTGATCTACCTGAATTCATTGATTATTGAAATTAGTTCTTTTACAATTTGTCTAAATAGTCGATCCTTGATCAAACTAAAAACGTAAATAAAAATTTTCGTAATTAATTTCTTACAATGCTTTGTCAGTCTGAGCAACAGCGTCAGTCTTGTGAAGGAGACATAATAATCGATGTATGGCTTAAAGACGCTTGTTATGAACACACTTGTCCCAAGGGGGTTTGAAAATATGGCAAAACAAAACGCGTGTTTTTTTCTCTTCCAATTTTTATCATAATCTATTGTTTTTACATTATGCTTTATTTTTCTCTTTCTAATCTTAAGCGTAAAATCTCTGATTTTCAATTTTTGAGCCATAAACGTCTTTGATTTGTAAACCAACTCGTGCCCTTGGAATGTAATTAATTTCGCTGTTTCAAACCAATAAGAAAGATTTCAAGCTTATTTCATATGGTAGTTTTTGAATAATTCTGCCCCTATTTGCGCTATTCAATTCGAGCTTCAATTTGCAAGAAATTGCAACGAATGTAGAACCCATCCCGTGTTCTGTTAGAATAATTCAAGTTTTGCGAGAGCGCAGATTAATTACTTGGCATAATTTCTGACTGGGTTGATCTCGGTGGCTACATGTTGTACACCGAGTTGGTATACTCACCGATACAAGGACAGATACTAAATGTTTCGTCGGTATCAGCAACGTCTTGACCACGCTTATATGAAAACTTTCAATTGTCCGGCTTGCCATCGATTTGACCTCATTCAGTCTAGCTATAACCGGCCGAATAATGGGTGATAGGACAGGTGATATCCAGGGACACCAGGGGGTGAGACTCACAGGCTAATCAAAACACTACAAGCGGCCCTCGTCGCTATTACACGTTATTCAACAGGAAGGCAATCAAATATCTTTTTTGTCATGCCATCGTCTTTATTGCTTCGAAATTCATGTTCAAGTTCTCTGATTTTTAGTCAGATCCAGGACTGGAAACGAGTTTGCGTGTCTTTGGTCCCAGTGGGCTTTCTCTTTTGTTCAGTTGTAGGCGTCATCTTTATTTCACGACTGAGATGAAAGAAATAACAAAACAACTTATTATTTCTTGTTATATTCATTGTCCTTGTATGGTCACAAATGACCAATAACATAACAGTTCCATGACTTTTATACCCCAATTTAATATGCACCCCATATTATCATTGAATGCATGCAGGTACATAGGTATCCATCACTGTTAAATGACGTCAGGGATGGCGATACTGATTGGATAAGTGATGTGAAATATTCCAAATCATGCTGGTCTCGTCTATTGTGATGCAAGATTGATTGCTTTAAAAGAAAAAGACGGCGTAGAATGCTTGCACAGGCTTCCGTGACCATGAAATTGCGTTTTCTTGTAAGAAAAATGTAGAACACACATCGCATCCCGTTAAATCTCACATGCTAACCAATCAGTCGTTCTACTGTTAGATCCATACACTTCGAATCCCTTACACTTAGTACTGAATCCTGGACACCTCAGATGTTGGTTTCTACCAGCTGATCAGGTATTAGTAAAATGGTAAAGCAAGTTTACAACAATTTAATCCTTAAGAGAATATAACTGAACCAAGTAGTATAAACATGGTGAACGGCGCCGGCGTTATTACTAAGAAAAGTCTCTCTTTACTCAAATATTCTGGTTACTGTTGTTGGCGTCCTTTTTTTAACTGCAAGTTGATGTCGGTTTGTTCGTATTTAACAATTATTCACCAATAATCACTGAGCCTGAGGCGAATAATTGTTTTAGTATAAATACACAGGTGACTATTTAAAAGAAAGAAAAGGAAAAACATTGTACAAGACGAAAAATGTTTATTTCATCAAAAGTGCGCGAACGACTGGCAGCCATTTTGTTCGTCGAGGTGATTATCAGCTGAAAATCCGAGATAGGGAACCAATCAGATCACGCGATTTTGTATAATTACCTGAGTATTTAACTACATAAAAGGGGGGGGGGGGGTTGAGAAACAACAGGAAAAACAGTCAATGAAATTTTTCAAATGTGCTGAAGAACAGCACTTTGCTTTTCAAATGACAATTTACCCACTTACCGACATGGAACTCATCTCATGATGCAGCCAAGCTCCCGAGATGGTAAGTATACGTTATGGACAAGGATGATACCGCTTGAACATAATGGTTTCAACAAACAAGAATTTTTATCCTCTTACTACCCGGGGACGAGGGTTGCACTGGGCCGCTGAGTTCGTAGCGAGATGCGTGCAAAAACGACTAGGGGCCAGGAGCCCATCAATATGATGGGCTCCTCTGCTCATCCCAGCCAATTATTAGTATAGATAATAGCATAGTTTGTAGTGATATTTGGTATAAATACCACGAGGGATATTTCAAAATTGTTGTACGTAATTTCAAGAGCCGTTAGGCGAGTGAAATTTGAGACAATTTTGAAATATCTCGAGTGGTATTTTTGCCAAATATCACGTACAAATCACGCTATTATTTGTTTATACTACTACTCGCAAAAGGTTTGTAATTTTCACATGTAGGTATTTCAAATTAAGCAGAAATACCACTGCTCTTAGCCAGTCAGATTACAGAAATTTCTCACGTAGTAGTATAACTAACTTTATTATATGGCAGATTCAGTTGAAAAATTTGAATTTGCCTGCTCAAGTAAAAAAAAAAACAAACATCAACAAAAAAAAACAATAATAATAAAAAAGAAAAGATAAACACGGTACTAACAAGACTGAACGCCAATCGTTTATCTAGAATTCAGGACTCTTAAAACCGGTCAGTACATCGTGGCCGAGACAGGGGGTCAGTAGATCCTCCATTTCCTCTGTTGCGGCCTCGTCAGTTGCCTGCCTAACGTCTGGGAATCCTTGCTTGGTGACACTGGGACATACTGCATGGCTAAGGCAAAAAGACAAACTGCTCGCCGTCTAGGTCCAGGTTCGACAGTAAAGAGAACGACTAGGTTCCAGGCCTCAGACCATGAATGCCGAACATGCAAGAGACTTTGACTTTCTGAGTCAATCATATTCAAGGAATTTGGATTCGAAAGTCCGATCGGAGTCGGCCGCCCTGATGCTTGAACTTTCCAATAACAATTTTTGTTCTCCACGAGCGAATTTACGTTGTTCCAGCTCTCCAAAAGGTACAGAGGTTCTTTGACGAGTCAACAATTCTATATAAACAGTTACTTCCACACCAGCTTCCCTTTTTCTCTTTGCCTCGTCCAAATCAGGCTCAGGACTCAAAACAGACTCGGGTATTTCGTTTAAGCTGGGGCACCCAAAGCTTTTCAATTAAGACGCAATCAGTGAAGTGGAAGTAATCTAGAAGGATGATCCCTCTAGCCACTCAAATACACTTAAGAGATTATCTACATTTTCTTATAATTTCACAGCTGCTTAAGTTGTGTACATAACTCCGATGATCAATCAATGTCATTACATATTATTCCGCTTTTCAAATATTTGGTCTTTCATATATATTGACTTGCATTTTTCTCCATCTGCGGGTATATTACGAGCTCACAATATGACCAGCTCCTAGTTGGCTTGATAGCTCAGTTGGTAGAGCACTGCACCGGTATCGCAGAGGTCATGGGTTCGAATCCCATTCAGGCCTGAATTTTCTTCAACGCTTTAATTTCACAGCTGCTTAAGTTGTGTACATAACTACGATGACCAATCAATGTCATTACATAATAAAGAATGAAAATCAAACAGATCATCTGTAACGATCATGTGTCCCTGAGCCTAGAAGCATAATTATTAGTGGCAAGTTACTGATGAATTTCAAAATTCTTCTATCGAAGGATATGTTTACGGTAAAATCGGAAAATAGATTTAAGACTATCATGGCTTCTAGCAATAATTATACACATAATTTAATCTAACCAGCAGCATTGAATGAATTGTTTGTCGTGATTTTATGTAATTGTGTTTACTTATGTTTACTTGTCTTCTGCCGGTTTATTTTATTTGGCTCTGATAAAGATGAAATCTTGTCGGCAGATGATTAGGAATTTTTCTTTGAGGCAGAGGTTACATCTTTTGCTTGAGCCGTTATATAGCGAGTATGATGACAGGATGCGCCAGGAAATAAAGTGTTTAATGTTGTTGTCTTTAAGGGTCCATATGTGTTTGCTGAGTTCGGTGGAATTTCTGTGTTTAGCGTGGCGGGAAGATGCGGGGGGGGGGGGCTGCATCTTTTGTTCGTAGCGCAGGGTGTCGCTGTATCCGCTTTCGTCAAGTGCTTTCTGGTATGGAGGAGCGGCTTGGTCGAAGGATGCCTTCTCGGATGATAGGGATGATAGTCATTTGTTGATGCCGGCGGGAATTTTCTTTGTGGTGATTGGCGGGTGGTTCTCGCGGTGGACGTATTACAGTGTGGTCTACTATCATCACATAATTATTAACCGGAATAGTTTGTTCCTCGCGAAGCGAGGCCGAAGGCCGAGCGTAGCGAGGTTACTAATCGTGTCGCTTTCGGTCAGACCACGTGGCTCGCAAGCCCGAGTAAATCGAGCCGAGAGTTTTTATATATGTATATATATAAAAACATATATACATTTATATATGTATATATATATATATATATATATTTTAAAGGTGTCCGTTCGCAGGCCAGGTTACCTGGCAACAGTACTCCATGTGAAATTCCGTCATTACGAATTCCTTGAACGATGTTTTGAAAATAATGTGAATTTTGTGGCAACCGATTTCACTCGTCTTGGAAGTACATCCCAGCAAGAAGATCTCCGACATATGCAAGAAAGAATGGTGAGAGATCGTCGTCGAGTAAGTTTAAATGCCGCAAAAAATCGGCACACGGGAAGCGGCGACTCAAAGCAGAGATTGAGAAACGACGGTTGGGACGATAACAAGAGACATCGCAGCTAAGACAACAACTGCTCGCTCAAAAAAAGCAAAGGAATCAGCAAAGAAAAGGACCAGGAATACCATCAAGTTACCATCAAGTCAGATTGGAAATTGAATTTGTTATCGATAGAAGCAAAGACTCGTTTTAGGTATCCAGGACATGAGCAAGCGATTACATAACGAAACTGGCGAACAAAATTTAGCAAAATGACTTAGAACGGAAACCGAGTAGGAACGACTTCCAGCATGCAGACAGAATCAGAAGACGAACGACAAAACAGATTACCATATCGTCGTGAAAAAAGTGCCAGGATAGGGGAAACAGAAACCAACCGCAAAGAAATGAAAGATGACAGTCACGTAGTATTGATACTGCAATGAGAATGCAAGTAGGTATTTTTCGTAGTGAAACGATTGCCTTCCATTTGAAAGAAATTCGCAATACAGAGGTTGCAGTTGTGATAGCAATTATTTATAATTATGTGATCTGATATCATTGCAACAGTGAAAATATATTGTAGATTTGTTTGATGTAGTAAGTTATGTTCAGCATTTTCAACAGAAAAGATACCAAACAATAAGTTACTGGTTCTGCAATATTATCAGTGATCAATGCAATTATTTGTAAATAAAGGAGATGTTGTTACTGACTTCTGAGTAGTATTTCTCTTTGCTATATTTCTTTCCTACATAATATTATATGTATTAAGTAATTACAGGGTTTCGTGGGGACAAACAAGTTCCATAGCCATTTCAAAATGGGTTTTTACCTTTGAGTTCCAAGTATCCCTGGGAGTTACTCTCTTAGCCCCCACCCTTTTCCCACAAATCAAAAGTTAATTTAAGCCCTTCATTGCAAAATTAGGCGTAACATCTTAACCTTTTTCCTTAATGCTGTTTAAATCATTTTTATGATGTCAAATACAAATATTTAATGACAACAACAATACACAGTTGACCTTTTTCATTAGAAAACTCTACAAGTGAGAAACTAAAGTTTGTAATGCTAAAATGTTTAGTGATCTTTCTTATATATTCATTGCAAGGGTGCTGTATGTAATAACAAGTCCTTGAAGTTTCCTAAATGGCCTATACATTCAATCATGATTTTCCACACTAACTGTATGGACAAATAACTGCATTGGCATGATTGCCACAGGTAAGAAAATGGTAAGGGAAAAAAATTCTTCAAGGTCAGTGAAAAGTCAGGGAATTTCAAATCAAGAAAGGGAAAGTTTAAGTATTTGAGAGAATTAAGGGAAAAGTGAAATTTAAGACTACTAATTTATTTCTTGCTAATTTAGTGATGGTTTGGTGTGGTCAAGAATGTGACATGAAATGTGTTGGATTGGTAGAATTAAATGGCTGATTACCTGATTTTGGGTATCCAAGAAAATAAATCCTTCTTCCATAACCTTGTTATTTTAAGAAAGTATAAATCCATGTACACCGTATGTGAATTTCGGAAAGCATATTAAATAAATGGGTGGAGAGGTAGGCTGTTAGGAGAGGTTGGAGGCCATCACCAGGACTAATTTTGGACTTGTCTAATTTAGTTGGAAAGGGAAATTTTACATTTGTCAGGCAATGTGAGGGAATTTCAAGATCCTGTGGCTGTGCAACCATGACTTGATTATAAGTCTAAAAAAATAAATGGTATTATTCATGGTTGAGTAATTTTTACCACCTCTGATACAAACCCTATTCAGAATAAAACTGTATTGCTTGTAGTAGCAGAGGAACCTTTTCTCAGAATAGGACATACACCCCCACCCCATAACAGTACAATAAAAAAATAACAATACCAGAAATTAGTAAAGGTAATCATACGGTTTCGAGTTCAATTTGGAATTAATTTGCACGAGTGAGTTTTTCAAAAAGCTGAAATTGCACGAGCCGCTTCGGCGAGTGCAATTTCAGCTTTTTGAAAAACTCACAAGTACAAATTAATTCCAAATTGAACGAGAAAATCCGTATGATTACTTATTAATAATATAAACATGAAAAAATTCGCCTGGAAGAAGTACCGGAAGATCTCATTGCGGACGGACAGGAAGTAAGCATTTGACGCGGATTTGACACTTTATTTACTGATTGGCGGATGAAGATCAGCTGATAACGCTACGAACTCATAGCGGTTCGTTTAAAAATTAAGAATATCATAATCCAGAAAATCGATGTGTAATTTGCACTGGTGTTACACTTTTTGCACTGGTATTACACTTTTTGCACTGGTGTTACACTTGAACTGCACTGCTCTCAGCCAATCAGAATCGAGTAATTTTTTCATGTATATTATTATAATAATAATAATAATGCAATAACAATAATCATAATAAATACAAGAAATGAGAAAATACAAAAAGTGATAATAATTTAGTAACCGAAGTAAATACATAAATTGGGGTCTTATCCCTCATGAAAAACTATTATAAGTTCTTTAAAAACTAGCTTCGCGAGGTTTTGCGGGAGTCGTATTTCTAGTATTAGTGATAATAAAGAGAGCGATGCGAGTTCAAATATGACATTTGGCTGAAAAGTCCAGTTCATCGAAGCGTTGTTTTGTTCGCTTAAGAAATAGTTGTTCAAGAGGAATACTTCAGTTTAATTCATTGTTGTGCTCCTGAGGGCTTTATTGCATGGTTTCTACATAGGAAACCGACTTTAAATCGATATGAATGTTGACGAGAACAGCTGCATCTGTTCGGTATTTCTTTGATTGAAGGATTTTTCCCCACAGGAAACACCAAAATCAACCAATCACTGGCTTGCATGGACACGGTCAGCGGCAATCTTCTGCTGTTCTTGTAAACAATGAAGCTGCCCAAGGGACATGGATGAACTAGCTGTTTTAGGTTGCGTCAATATGTTTGGATCTCTCCAAGATCGACAGAAGTAAGGCTTCTTAAGTTCGTCTAACGTTACTAATTTACCTTCAGTTTCAACTACGCACAGTTTCTAAAGCTTCGACTGCTTTTGGCGGTGATGTTGACGCTTCACCGCAATTTCATGGTGCGTTACTCGCTCCAGTTGCAATCTTACAACTAAATGGCAGACAGAAATGATTCAGGTGTACAGAGCTTGTTTTCAACATCTATGCAACCAAGCAGCAAGCAATTGTCACCAGAATGGAAAGCGGTCTCTACGGCTGACCAAAGGGTCTATTTTTACAAGTGAGTTGAAGCAATGAATATTCGCTACGTAGTTTCTCTAGCTAGCCAAGACATGTCCTGCAGTTAGGATTATCATATTGAATATTTGGTTCAGCAGTTTCTGATTAATGTTAAAAAACGCTAAGATAAAAATTTCCTCAAAATGAAAACGGAAAATATTCTGAGAAAATGATACACCACACCACAGTGTTCTGCAGAAGCTGCGCGTGGTGATCTACCTCTATTAGTGGTGTGCCACTAGCTAAAATTTCGGGTTGACAATTAAGTTTCATTTATTTCATATATTGATACACTGTCGTAGATCATCTCCTTGCGATGACATAGGCTCTCATCTTAGCCAATGCAGCAATGTGTTTTTTATGATGTTGTTTTAATTTTCGTTTAGTGCTTACTCCGCGTACAAATAGAATCGATCGATTGCGAATACATGATACAACTGTATTGTTTTGACAGCTTTCGTACAAGGTCTTCCCACTGGTTTCCTCCACCTGAGTTTTGGGTGAGCAAGCAAGGCCTTCCGTATGGTTGGGAAGCAGCGTTTGACAACCAAAACAGAAAATATTATATTCAGTAAGTATGACATAATAGCTAACCTTATCCTTGTTAGAACTTCAACACGCTAAACGGGGCATTTTTTACGCTGTGTCTAGTTGTCCGCCAGGCGTACAGAATTTCGTGAAAAACTACGTGTCCGTCAATCGATCTTTTTTTAAAAAATAATCCCAATTAGAGACTAGATCTAGTCAAATCGATGCGCTGAAACATTTTCGTCCAAACATACTCACCAAAAAGGCTTCAAGATTCCAAACAATGTTTCAGGGCATCGATTTGACTAGATCTACTCTCTAATGGGAGTTATTTTTTTTTAAAAATCGATTGACGGACACGTAGTTTTTCACGAAATTCTGTACGTCTGGCGGACATCTAGACACTTCGTTTTTTTATCGAGAGGTCCCGCGAGCTATAGGTTTCTATTGTCTTGATAATTACATCGTAATTCTTTTCATTTTAACGGCTTATTGAACAAAGCTGCATTGTATAATTTATCAGTCTTGTCTGCATTAGTTTCCTTCCTCTGCACTATACAGTATCTTTATAACTAAATAATTATCATTTTTATTCTTTCTCCGACACTAAGTACATTTGTGCATTTAAGTACATTTGCAGAGGCAGGTGCATGGCTTCCATGTTGGAGTTCAACAATAGTCCACATTACAGTTACATTTTTGTGGTCATTGGAAATATTTATTAGGATAATGCATTTATCACTTCGTTTTACAACTAAAATACTCAGTTATCAATTCCTTGATAAAAAAAAGGTTTTGAATGTTTTCAGGGAACTAACTTCCATCATATCAAAGGCAAGCAATTTACCCTTATCATGTATTTGTACTCATTTACACATAATTATAGCTTTCTGTATTGTTGCAGAGATGCTTACAGTGCGGAATAAATTTTCTTGTAAATGAGTTGGTTTCAATGTCATAAAAGATTTTTCCTTGATGATTGCTCCAATTAGAGACAACAACTGGACATGCAATTGTTACTTATTATTATTATAACAAATTTTATTTGCATATTTTTGTGTAAATTTGATATCCCAACTCCTGTTTTATGCAGTATTGGCTCTGTGAAATTGACAACTAGTGCTATGGCAAGCTTGGGTAGCTAATCCGAGCACAGGAAAGTTACTCGCCACTGGTTTCAGGGTGTTAATTAGGCATCATAGATCGGAGAATTCTTCGGTTACTATGAATAATTCTCTGGCTACTACAAAGAATTCTCTAGTGAAATTTTGATGGCCTGAGCTAGTTTTAAATCCAGACATTGAGTGCTTTCAGAATATTCTCTTGTTACTTTACACAATTCTCCTGCTGCTATAATTCTTATTGAAAACCCTGTGGTGTGGTATAAAGTAGTTGATGTTGGGTATTTCCTTCAATAGATTTGCAATTTGAGTGAAAAATAAACTTTAAGGTAATATATATTAAAATCCGATTTTATTCTCCTGGTTAGTATTAATGTACTATTTGCATGTTAGCTGTTAGTATAGAGCTGAATTTTGCAATTTAAATCAGTATTCTTAATTGCAAATGCACAGTATCTAAACTGTTATCTCTTTTCTATAGCCATGTTACCAGAATCACTACACGAGAAGACCCCAGGTCTGAGGCTGACCAAGCAGTACACATGTATATGGTAAGGTGATTTTAATTTTAATTTTAACGTCCTGTCAGCTTCAACAACCCGCCACACACATAGTGATTTTATTTAAGAAATAGAAAACATGTACCGTGTTTCTATCGAGTTATAGAAACACGAGTGAGAGTTTGGGAGAACGAGAAATGCTGTGGGAACACGAGCCGCAGGCGAGTGTTTCCACAGCTTTTTCGAGTTCTCCCAAACTTTCACGAGTGTTTCTGTAACTCAATAGAAACACGAAGAACATGTTTTCTATTTCTTTTAGAAAACACCGCGACGAAAAAAAGAAAAGCAACTTGTTAGCTTTGATTATCAAAATGTAAATTCTCTTTGCTCGCGTCATCATTACGTCAACAGCTCGTGCTAGTTCTGTGTTTCTATCGAGTTATAGAAACACGATTTCTAACCAATCAGCGCGCATACTTTCTTAGGACTGTTTTCTAAATATAATTAGTTTTTAGTTAGTTTATCGTAATCATATAGTAGATTAACTTAGTAATAGTTCTAGTTAGTAATTAATTAAATAATTCATTTTTATTGTAAATCTAGGATTTGTAATTTTAGATATTTTTATTGTAATTTTAATTTTTAGCAGAGTTAAAGTTAAACACACGACCCCACAAGCTTTCAGCTTTAATTATTATCGTGTTTAAATAAAGTTTATCTATCTATCTATCCATTTATTATATAGAGGTGAGTGTTTTACTGGGAAATTACACCACTCGTAAAAATTCATATGAAACTGAATCCGGGATGGTAGAGTGATGAAAATTTCCATATCCTCTCTATTGAGGATATTGATGAGGTTATTTCTTGCTTTGCACAATTCAATTTGTGTACAAAGCTGCCAAGCAAATGTCTTAATGTGTTTTTGTCTATATAATAAAAACAAAAGTACATGTTACCTTGAAGATAGGAATTTTATGTTCTTTTGGCAAGAACATAAAATTCAGATCTCGCCACCATGTAATATCCTCTATTTATTTTTTTCTCAAGCATCTTAGCCGTCTGGAATCCTAAATCCTCCATTTTGATTGGCTAATCACATGCACCTAACCGGTACAGCTTTTTACAGTATGGCCCATTGGCCAGGTTGCTGCAAGTTGTTAGTGAGATCCCAGTTCATTGTAATATGCACTAACTAGTGCAATTTTTTGCTGCTCTTATCATTCAAAGACACCACCTCAGGCCCGGAGGATTGAACTCGTGAGGGATGCTGCGATTGGTAGGAAAAGAATTTCATAACATATTGCATGCAGATACGATCGTAATAAGGCTGTAGCAAAAAATAACAGCTGTGATGTGTGCATTAATTTTTACACAGTATCATGCCACCTTAGACCGCTGACCGGTTAGCTCAGTTGGTAGAGCACGGGACTATCGTGTCTGAGGCCGTGGGTTCGAACCTCGGCCGGACCATTACTCAGTGTCTTTTTAAAAAAAAAAAACTGAGGAGAAAGTGCTGCCTTTACAATGACATCTGTAAATGGATAGACTTCCAAGTCTTCTCGGATAATGACGATAAACCGTAGGTCCCGTCTCACAACTCTTGTTCGCAATAACTTCTGGGGACGTTTAAAAAAACCCACACACTGTTCGCGAACAGTAGGGGATGTAGTTCCCGGTGTTGTGGTTTGGCCGGGGAGAGGTCAAATGTGGACTGATAGCGGCTGCCAGAGGTGGCTTTACAGGCTGATGTCCGATCTTACCCCCGAGACAGAATAATGATATTTCATTGATAAAATATATATGGGATATATGTATACATGTAAATGTACCTTCACAGGCCGACAAAGAACTCTTTGAATTTCCATGGATATTTTTTCAGAAGGAAATCTTAAATCTCCTCCTTTTTAAAAAATATTATAGTCATGTTGTAATTTGCAATCAGGAATAATTTTAATTGTTTGCCGTTTGAAATTTTGAGGGTTTGGATTTGTTGCTGGCAGTGAAAAACCAGTGGTTATCCGCGCTGTAATACCAAGTAAGGTCATTCTTTTTCAAGATCTTTTTAAAGGTTATAAGTGGCTCAATACCTTACTGCTATGTTTTCTGGGTCCATCGTTCTTAGCTCACTACCTGACTCGACACAGGGATGTAGAAAATTGAAATCATCTCAACACCTCACAATTATTTGTTTTAAAATGCTGAACTGTGCGTTCGTATTTGACTTATATTTTTTGTTAGCATATACAACCTTGCCATTTGGAGCAATTCGATTGGCTCACCATCTCGTGATATTCCTCTTAGGAGGTGAATAGTGTCAGGGCCTCGGGTAATTGCTTGTGCCAGTGACTTATGGTCGAAGAAAAACAAAATGACTGCGTCAATTTTTTTTTACAGCTCAGGGTGACTGAGGCTGCTTCATTGGTATATACTAGAGTAATTATTCTATTCAATCTCGGTGTATGGCAGAATATATACGGAGCTGCGAAGCAGTCCGGTGAATATTCTGCCACTATTCACCTGCATTTCACAGAAAAGTTGTTAATTATTTATTTATTGTTATTTATTTTAAATTTTTTTTTACAGATGGACCGTCTTATGACAAGCTATTTGCCAATGATCAGATTTTGAGAGTGAACGGGGAGGACGTGCGAGATGCCGAACAAGAAGACGTTATCAAACTCATTAAGTACGACTATAATGACTGGTTAATTTAGCTCTTACTATTGAGTTCATTCGCAACCAAGATACAACCAGCAAGTCTCGTTAGTCAGTGCTTTGCATTTTCGTATCTGGAGGTTTGGAGATTCTAGTGTTTAATCAACTCAACGACATTAACTTGGTACGTAGTTTTGTTAATTCTCGTTATCTGCTCGCTTGAGACGGTGTTCATGTTGTGAAGAAAATTCAAGAAACACCTAGTATTTCTGGTGAGATTTCTGGGTTCAAACATTTGTAGATTGCAGAAAAGCAAGACAAAGTTTTCAATAATTTGCTATCCATGATACGTAGTAACAGTACTGTCAGTAGTCGGATGAGGTTGAGTAGAATATCTTGAGTTCTCGTTGTGCACTTGTTCTAAAAACAAGAAATTTGTGTTGCCTCGTCACTCTCGAGTTAGTTTTTTCGTCAGAGTTTGTACGGTCCTGTGTTGATGTTACGTTCTTCTTTATTTGTCACTCCTACACTGTAGTTATAACTCTTCTTAGTTCTTTGTTTGGTAAGATTTGCCAGTCTCATTTCCGTGTGTCTCCACAGAGGTGCTGCTGGTTCTATCGAGCTGGAGGTAATCGCCAGTGAAGATGTCCAAGATAGTAAGAATCAGGTGATGTCCGCAAATGGAAGTGCTGATAGATTAATCTTGTTACATTAACCACTTATAGTTCTGTTGCAGAACTTGTAACACAGGAAACTGGATAAATCAAACGAGTTGATTAAGTAAATTATACTACCGTAAGGTAAAAGGGAGGTGCTGACGTTTCGAGCGTTAGCCCTTCGTCGGAGCGTTTTTTGTGTTTTTAAGCGTACTAGAAGCCTTAACGATCTGGTGTCGGGTCTTATCTGAAGTAGCTCGCCTCAGATAGTTGACGGAAATTAGCGTGGTGCGATTTCTTCGCCAATGACTATCTAACTGTCGTAAGAGTTGAAGTACAGCTGTAGCTTGCTGCAGGTAAGTAACGGAAAACGTGATCATCACACTTTCCGTCGCATCACTGTTTATACACCTTCCACCCACTGACTGTCTAATTTTTGCAAGAGATAAGTTATTTTCTGGTGGGCTGCTGCTGTTTAACAAAAAGCACGACGCGGCCTGTTTACCTCGGATAAGAAATGAGACCAGATCGTTAAGCCTTTTTATTGGCTACTACACATGAAATAATACAGGAGCCAATATGTCAAAGGAAACACGAGTGATTGGTTGAGTGAAGGAGCCAATCAGCGCGTGCCTAGTATTTAGCCAATCGCAATGCGCAATACAATTCGCTTTTATATCAATTTATTGTTTAAACTCAGAAGAGAATATCTAAAAGTAATGAAATCGAGGAAAGGTGATGGGTATGTCACAAAGGTCCGAATAAACTTAATAAATGCATTAGCCACATGCATGCAATGCTATACTTGGGGCGCCTGTCAAACATCAGAACGAAAAGTAGTTGCTATAACGAGCCTCAGTCCTAGACACATCCACTGTCGTAGATAACCAGTGAGTTCTCTTAGCCCTGGTCTGTGTATCGACTTCTCAAAGTGGTTACTTTGGGGTATTAATTTTCTGTATTATTGGAAATACAACGCACAGCAGAGGAGATTCGAAATGTTTGATTTGCGGGGAAACATATCTATTGAGCGCTCAATGTAGCTTCTCAGAAAAGAAAAATGATTTGGAAATTGAGGTTGAGGATGCAAAACAAGCAAACAAACAAGTGTTTTGGATCATTTTCAAGAACGTCATAGTGAGTGGTTGTGTTTGTCTGTCTCTACGAATAATTAATCAGACAAAGGCCAAGTTTGTCTATACCAGTAAGTGATATCACGTGTTTGCATTCGTAACAGCACCAAAGGAAGTCTTCCCTGATGAGTCGAACTACCAGAGAGCGTCGGAGATCAACCCCAGTTTCAGTGCGATTTGCAGACGAGCCCACGTTAGTCCAGGTTATTGGTCCAGCAGAGGCTGTTCGTAGGGTGCGCGTTTTAGTCATAAATATCTTTGTTGGCTCGTCATTCTATGTAAGTCCAGTTTAAGCGTTGTCAGTAAGTGACTTCGTTAAGATATAAATGAAACGTATTGGGGTCGGTAAACGTAAGTTTCCGATGGTAGGTCGACTAAAAAATTTCTTGTAGGAAAACATTCACCGCTAAGGACAAACCTTGCAGCAAGCGGGAGAGCGCTTGGAGATGTGAGGGTAGTGGTTGACGTAAAACTTTGATCCTTGGGTGCCTGTTGTATCGCCATACTGAGGAAGGCTCTCTAACCGCTTGTGTTCCATCAGTCCTGTGTACTTTCAAGCTACCCAGTTTGCTTGTCCTTTACCTTAATCTTCCTTGTCTGTACTGTCTTGTTTTTCAGTCTTCAGTACCTCTCATTCCAAATGTCTTGAAGGTGTTCCTGGAAAATGGTCAGACAAGATCGTTCCGTTACGACTCTTCCACAACGGTTGAAGTACGTCTCAGCTTCGTTACTTCCCTTTCCTTCTCTATTTAGATAGGTAGGTAGGTAGGTCGGTGGGTCGGTCGGTCGGTCGGTCGGTCGGTCGGTCGGTCGGTCGGTCGGTCGGTCGGGGGGTGGGTGGGTGAGTGGGTGGGTAGGTAGGTAGGTAGGTAGGTAGGTTAGTTATCAAAAATCACATCGCACCCTAGAGGCTGAATTAAGCAATTTGTACAACTTTTACATAACAATTTGAATCTAACACTATTTACATGAATTATGTTTATATGAATACTAAATAAAAATAAAAATATTAATAATAATAAAAAAACGATAAAAATATTAAAACAATATATATATATATATATACATCATTAAGATCCATTCATACCGGCAGCCAGTCAATTCGAAAATCTCGTATAAAACTAAAAAAACTAACCTATGTTTGGATCGTATTTCGGGCCATTGCGTACGCAAAGGTGTTTTTGGTTCTATTTGTTTTTGAATGCGGGAGGGCAAAAGGGGCAAAAGTTATCGTACAGAGATCCACACCTTATAAAATGTCAAAAGCGTTTGAATTTAGAGCCCATGGGAAATCATAGTAAATTTTAGGAAACCTAGATCTAAACCAGTTGTGACCTCAAGATACCTTTTGCTGGGTTTTTTCAGGTGTAAAAGCGATAATGATTGTCATGGCAGTTTGAAATACTCTAAAGCTGATTTCTGACCCACACAGAACCAACCCGTGGTGATGTGTGCCTTTAAAAATATTTTGAACCATTCAGTATTGTCTTTCCACAGTTGTATAATTTACTTTGCTTTTGTTCAAGGAGGTACTCAATTCATTTTGTCCAAAGCTGGACATCAGGTCAATGGAGCATTTCAGTTTAGTTCTCAGTGGGCCAAGGACAGGACAGATTTCCTACATCCAAAACCACGAAAAAGTTTCCGAGGTATAAACGCGAACTATGAACAATAATTCTCTATGTCCTCTCCTCAAACTTTCTCTCCCCAAGTAATGCACCTATCAATGTAAACCTCGTGGGGGGGGGGGGGGGGAGTGCGGGCAAGGGGTGGGGATTTGACCAAGGAATCCATCTCCTCAGTGGGAGGTTTGATCGTGCACCTTTGCTCGGGGGTCGGGACATTTGATTTGTTCGGCAGAGAGACTGGGGCCAAGACAAAGCGTCTTTCTTGTCTTTGGAATGGCGTGGGTTTCGGAGAAGGTGAGTTTTTTTACCGATATTTATCTTCATACTTCAAGTTTAAGTCACAAGTTGTTAAAGGTATGTTTATAGCTTGTCTTTTAATATTTGTTATTTTGCCCCTGGGTGGGGATTTTGACTACATTTGATGAACATCTGCTGCCCCACCCTTGGGAAATTGACCAGAATTTTTGCTCCTCGGTCAAATCCCCACCCCTTGCCCGCACTCCCCCCCCCCCCACGAGGTTTACATTAATAGGTGCATAATACAGTTCTCTTTTCTTTGTTCGTATGCTTTTCAGTCCTGGATTTACCCAATGAATTCGTCTGTCACAGATGTGTTGTCCTATTTTCATAGATATACACCAACCGGACCCTGAGCAGTGTAAACTGTCTGTGCAAGTTGAATATTACGTAAGTGCCGATCATTTGAGATCAAAGTTAGATAAAATTCTTGTATTCTAAAAATGAATTTGCTTTGGTACCAAAACGTAAAAAAGAAGAGGAATTGAACAAATGTAGCTACTAGCAAAGTAATAAATGTGGTTATTTTTTGACATTTGATTCAGAACCGTAGATTTTTACCCTTTCACTCCCAAGGGGTCTCCAATTGACGAGTAAAATCGTCTGGCGTTAGACATAGCAAAATCTATAAAGTCACTCTTGGGAGTGAACGTGTTAACGGTTAATGGATAATGAAGTTGGATTTTCCATGTGTTCAGCTTTCCGCGTAGTGGCTATTCAAAAGTTATTCTCAGAAGTCGAGGTGAATAGTGGCAGAATATTTGCCGAGATATAAGGGAATAATTGTGTTACTATTTACCAATAAAGCAACCGCACTAGTGTGCTCAAGCAAATACGACGACGACGCACAACATAACACAACCGATGAAAATTTAATTGTTGAAGAGTAATTCCTACGACAGAGATACTTACCGGACCTTATTTTGCACATGCAGTTTCATTGTGTCGTTAATTTGCGCTATTGCTTGTCCTACCCTGGGCAACGTTTCATCATGGTGTTTTGCTTAATTTCTCCAATGACACCTCTTTTAAACAGCTCTAAAGGGAGAATCGACGGCGGCCTTTTTCATTTCGCTTTGAAACCATTTTGTTTATCTTGAGCTAAAACTCACTAGCGCAAGGATTACCCAGAAGCTTCAGCATTATTCACCTCATAGGAGGTGGATACTGTTGAATATTCCGACGTGAAGAGCCAATCAGATTGCTCAAAATGCCAAGGCTGTTGAGTTGGTATATACTAATTATGGATAAATACTTGCGCTTTCTAAATATGGCTTGAAACGAGAACGCTGAACCAGACATGTTTATGGTAGGCTAAAACTACAGTAAAAAGCAGTATTGAGATTCTATATCACTATCATTAATTGCAATGCATTTGGAATTCCATCGTTATAGCTTTGTACCTAAGGACAACATCGATTTACTGAGCCAGGATCCTAACGTGTTTGAGTATCTTTATGCACAGGTAATAGTCCGCATTATCACCAATTAAACAGCTTTTCCAATAAATATGCGTTATTGACCTAGCGTGAGGTCAAGATGTTTGCATATTGGCCAAGTTTTTTTTTACGTTTTTACTGACCGAGACGTAGTCGAGGCCAATAACAATATAAAAAAGGAAGGAGGCCAACATCCAGCTATCTTGGTCGAGCAAGTCTGGTCAGTACTGAATTGATTACATGGCTGTTTTGTCTTGTTTTGCTTTGCAGAACGAAGCGGGAAATCCCGAGCAGGCAAAATAGGCGGCCATCTTGCCCGCTCTGGTAGCCAATCAAAACCCAGGATTCCCCTCATCTTGCCTGCTCGTGAAAGCAGCCATAGAATAAAAATTATTCATAATTTATCGTTATGTATCAATAATCGTGAGCTTATTTGCTTTATACCTGCGGTTTTGGTTATACCCTGTTGACGATTGTGCGTGACGTTGTTGTGTTGATGCAGTAAAGTGCGTATTGAGTTGACAACACAGTAAAGCGCATGTTGACCAAGTATTCAAACCGGAGGGTGTGGTCAGCGACCGTCTCCCCACAGGTCAATTTGTACTCCAAATTCCCTGTGTGCGATAGGGTGGAGTGCGCATTTAAATCACTACAAGTTCTCTTGAGAATGGGTACTGTTTCTTCATTTGTCGATTAGCTGTAAATAAGTTGCTATGTGTTAATTCCAAGGTCTCTGTCGCTTATACGACACGAAGTGCTGGTTGTGTGTGCGTGTGTGGGTTTTTTTTTGTGTGTGTGTGGTTTTTTTTTGTGTGTGTGTGTGTGGGTTTTTTGTGTAGAGTTTTATATTAACTGATTTTGAGTAAGACGTTAAGGCAACCAAATTTCATTTCGGCCCATTTTATTCATTGTTTACTCGACGACTACCGAGAGTATCATGTCATTAGGGGTCTTTGGAGTTTCTTTAGTGTGCCAAAGAGTGGTAAGTTGTTTAAACAGAAAGCATTAAAGTATTTGATCTTACTTCATTGCAGCTCTCTGTTTTAGAAAGTCTCTTCCTCGTTCTTTACTCAAACGACTTCGTTATGCTGTAATGAATGTGGCTTTTTTCTTTTTAGATGACAAACAGAGTTGTAGAAGGATTCTATGGTATCGATCTGAAGTATGATTTGGCCGTTAAGCTTGCGGCTTTACATATCCAACAGAAAGCGTTGGACGCTGCCGCTGGGAGACCCTTCAAGATGTCTGTAAGAAAAACAGAGCGGGAATTTGGTGGACTTGGAAGATTTGTCCCATCGGACCACTTGGACAGTGTAAGAGGCAAAGATTTACGAAAAACTCTTGAACAGCTTATTAAACAGAATGAGAGCCTGGCTTCACATGGTGAGAAACACATGAGCTCACTGCAGTGTAAAATTCACTACCTTAATCTTGCCAGTGAGATTTTTTCGTATGGTGGAAAGTACTTCAGTGTCGAACTGATTGGTAGTCATGACAACAGGACGGGTCTGAGAAAGGTGGGTCCTACTTTTGAAGAACTTTGTTTCTTCTTTTCACTGTTGGAACTAAAGGTGCTCCGGACTGAGACACTTATGCTTCTCTTTACCTGCCCAACTGCCTTGCCTTCTTTTTTACTTGTGCACGCAAAGGGCGGGCATGAATCTAGGTTTGTGTGGCCTATCAATAAATCTATCTATGTTTCTAGTGAATGTGCAGCCGAGCAGGGACTGAGGCGTCTTCAACACAAGTTGAAACTCAGTTGAAGCAGTGTTCGGCTTTCAGAGTGCGATTCAAAATATTATTTCCCGGGCAATTATGGTGACTTCCTTTCCTTGTGAGACGCAAAAAATGCATTCAGACGCACTAGCTGTTCGCGTTGGACCCAAACTAAAAGATGTCGAGCGTCAGTTTCGAACCGGGTCGGTCCGCGAACTCAAAAGACAAATCAATTCCTTTGGAACTCAAATGAACTCAAATGGAATCAAATGTTACTCAGAGGTTACTCAGAGATACTTTCAGGAAAAAAAACAGATACTGACTCTTAACTATGCAGAGGTTGTTCAATTCTATGAATGCCGCCAGAAAACAGACGTTTGCGTAGCACCTAATCACACAGCTTGCGCTGCCTGCTCTGTATGTGCACGAGTAACCCTTGATTAAAGGGTCTAGTTTTATTGACGTTCGCACGCTGACAGAGAAAGAGAGCTGTTATGATCTTGTGGAAATAATCCATCCATTGGTCGTGGTAAACTTCTGGATTTGTACTTCTCAAATTCATCAATAATGCCCAAGAGAAAAACAAAGTCGAGCACAGCAACGTGTTTGGCTATCTGATGATACGGCTCGTTTTTGTACCGTTTATTTCTCATTCTAAATGATTTCGTTTGAGAAGCTATATCACACACGAGATATATTTGTCTCATCACATCTGGAGCACCTCCCATTTTGCCATAAAATACTCCTCCACGCGTTGTGTTTTCAACTCTCTTCTCGGAGTTTGATATGTGATGAAACAGTTTATCTTGTGTTTGACGTACGTGCATTACTTGAAAAGCTGGTTGATGTCATCGCCATCTTCAAATTACTGAACTATTGGCAATTCCGTAATCTCACATCCAATTTTCTGTGGTTAGGTGGAAAGTCAACGCGTCACGCTACTCGTCAACTGGAAGTATGGTGTCAGTCAAGTTATCAGAGGAAAAGTCAATGTTGTAAGTAAACATGAATCCACCAGAACAGCGTTTACTCCAATAAACTAAAACCATGGCTTTTAGTTCGTCAAGTTAATATCCAGTCAAAATCATGTATCGTATCGTGATTGGCAATGTTGTTAACTCAACCATTTAGCTTCTTCTCAGAAAGCCCTCAGTATCATCAATGCAGACCGTTCAAGTTAAACAAGGTTTTCTGGTTACGATGTCGGGATATTAGGCAATATGGCGACTGTTGACCATCTCTGTTTGCTAACTTGCAGCAATGTCAACTGGCTGATTTCAAGGAGATTACTGGCTTCTCTTTGTGTGGTATCGGTGAAGGCCGACGTCTTCTGCGTGTTCTAATGCAAGAAGAAAAAGTACGTATTCTCCGAAACCCTACTCGCTTCAAAAGAATTCAAGTTGTCGGAAAATTTCGAAATTTTGTGGTACTCATGACATGTCTTCTGTTCTAGAGACTTGAACTGATCTGTTCTTTGTCCGACGCTTCTGATCTTATTGCACTGGCTACTGGGTACCACTGGTTATATGTGGATAACACTAGCCACAATTCGCTGCCAGTTGACAGTGAAGACACCTGGCTCTTCGCATTTCCCCGTGATCCGCCTGCGGATGATGGTATATGCTCTATATTCAATAGAGATGAGTTAAGATAATCAATGAATGTCGAAGTGTGAAGTACCGTGTGATTACTTGTTATGACTTCTTTTAAGGGGCGTTTGTTTCCAGGAAGTACTTATTCATTAAGTGCTTCAGCGCAATCTAAGTACCATTTTGTTCTCATTATTTATTGCAGTTCCCGAATTTTATTCAAAGCACCGTGTGGTACCTGATATTTGGTCATACCCTTCCCGTTTTGCGTCAACCAACGTGAAGAAACCGTTCGCGGTCGATAGCAAAGAACCAATGACAGGCAGTGGACACTCAAGATATATTTACATTGATTTGTCAAACGCCCCTCCAAGGTTTCAGGAATCATCGATTTCCGAAGAGCTTGGTGAGGGAAACGCTGACACCTCAAAGTCTGAAGATCAAGGGTTTGCAAATCAGAAAACAGAAGGTCATTGTCAATCTCAATGTGATATGACTACTAATCCCTGTGATAATAAAGAGGAAATAACCACTGATATGTTAAATGCTACCCTAGTGGAAGACGGTGTGCTTCTAGAAACAGCATCCTCCGTCTTGAACAATGCCCTTGAAGAGAGCGGTGAGATAGGACAGGGAGGACGATCCAAAGATCTGCTTGGTGCGAACGTTGAAGTGAATTGTTATGATGGTCTGGCGTCGCGTAAACAAGACCGATTTTTGTCTGAAAACGTGAGAAGAGAGGGCTGCACGGTCAATTCCCTGAAGACTGTGATACTGGATAGCAAACTAGAAGCCCATCAAGATTCTAATTCAGAACTTAGTGGTACAGAAAGCTCAGAGGAAAGAGAAAAAGCCTCCGCTGTGAAAAGCCAACCCAGTCATACTGAAGAAGTTTCAGTTAGTGATAATTCAGCTTACTTAAGTCAAAATGAATCATACCCGGATGTTAGGTTACCATATCCTGATCTGAGCAGTGAAGAGAAGAAGGGATCAAGCTTTGATGATTCCTCTGCTGGTATTACGTTATGTCAATCTGATCAGAGAGATCAGTTTTCCGTTGGCCCAGGAAAGAAAAATTGCGAGACCTCGCCATCATCCTCTACTAGTGAGAGCCAAAAAATCGCAGGAGCTGCCAGGGCGCCTGTTGGAATGCCCTCCTTTATAACAGACCTTAGCAAGGATGACCCACGTGTATTTACCTCCCAACAGGAAAATATTCATGTGGACGTTGGCAACTTTGACGATCCGAATGCCTCGACAAATCCATTTCGAGGACGTAGTCTCTCTCCTTCTCTCGTGTTTCTCGGGTTTGACGAAAGTGAGTTCGAAAACAAAGAAAATGGTTTAAGAAATTTAACAGAACGAGAAAGAAGAAATATTCTCCTTTTTAGCGATGAGAGATTACCAACTGGTTCATTGGAGCAGTCGGAAAGTGCCAATTCTGACTTTCAAAGTGAGCAACCTCCCAGCCAACCCCAATTACCTCAAACTGAAACTGCCTGCTTTGCGCAGCCTGACTCAGGTTCTAGCGATCAAATTGAAATGAGTCCAGTTAATGACGGGAATATTAAAGACATCGTTGGTGAAACATTCATTGAGGAAAGCAAGAAAGGATGTGGAGAGGAAAGCCAAGATGCAGACACTAGTCACAGTGGAGAAGAATCTGATGGTTCTGGAGAGTCAGATTTTTGCGAAGAAAATGAATCCCTTTCGGCAATATTCCCAGAGTTCTTCACGCCTACTTGCAAGTTAAGACACAGCGGTCAGAATAAGGCAGAGTTGTGTCTTTCTGAGGAGGATTTTGACATAAGTCATTTGTTGGACTTGGCGGAAAGCGACCAAAGCCTGATACTTCTTAGCCACAGTGAATTTAGTGTTAGGACTTCAGATGAAGACATACCCAGGGAATTTGGTGGTGAAATAAATTTTGGTGGTAACGACGACAAAGATGAATGGGAAGAGAACTCGACTGAATCCGACTGTTCAGACGGGGTTTTGTATACCTATGAAGTGAATTCTGAGCCGTGGAGAAGTAGAGGAAACGAGGCAATGTTTGGTGAACACGTTGTGGATTCAGTCGAAAAGGACAACAGTGATTACGGAAGCATTGACCTCGAAAATGAATCCAACCAAACAACAGGACAACAGAATATAAATGGGAATAACGCCTTGCCGGTCGTGTCAACGTTTTTACCAGATTTCCATGATAGCAAGGAAAGAAATGTCACTATGGTTGGGTTTTCAAATTTGGCAGAGAGTGGAGTCGTATATGGTAAAAAGGTTAAATCGAATTCCATTGGTGACATGTGCCCTCCTTCCTCTATTTGTCCTGCAGACGACATTTTCCTGGAGTTGGCATTAACATCCACCTCAATCAACGAAGAGAAGCGTTTGGCAAGCTCAGGTGACGAGTCTGGTTGTTTAGTCAACGAAGTAAACTCTGACTCCGTGGAGGCTGTACAATGTTCGCTTGACATAAGGTATTCACCGACTGAGTGGATCATTCCTCCGCCTCCTACTTGTACTACAGAGTTGAATAATTGTGACATTCACGTAGTATCTCCCCCTCCCACCAACAACGACAAAGACAAAGATGCGAGTCTTGAAGAAGAGATAATGGGTCTAATTTTGCCGCCTCCTCCCATCTCGGACCAACCCTTGCCACCTTGGAAGAGCATTAAGATTGTTTTGCCGCCTGCAGTAAATTTGGAGGATTCTGAACTTTTGGACCCGTCCTCTGAATGTAGCGATGTCAGATTTATGTCTTTAACTGATGACTGTAAATTAGCACAGTCTAAAATGTTGGAAACCAAACGGAATTTGCAGGCTGATTTACAAATTGAACAAAAGCCACATTGTCGCCTTGAATGTTCTTTGATGAATTTTGAAGAGGAAGTTTTGAATGGTCCAGAAATGTCTTTAAGAAATGGAGGCGTGGCGGAAATCAATTGCCCCATTCAAACGACTGAATTTTTAGATACATCGTGTGATCTCCTTGGTTCTCTATCTCACGGGTTCCAGACCGGTGTTACGATCTTCTCAACTTCTAAAACTTCGTCAGTAGTGGAAAAGTCAAACCTAATCGCGAGTGAAACAACGAATCATGAATGGAGTAATTCATCATTTCATTATGAGAACGCTGATCGTTTTAACACAGAAGTCCGAAAGGGAGTCTTAGCGATCTCTACTGATTCCGTAGTATCCGAGGGTATAGAAAAAAAGGGCGCCAATCTAAGACAGAAGCCTCCCATTCCCCCAAAGCCTTTATCTTTGCTGCCGAACAATATTGGAGTTGTAAACGAGCTACAAGGTTCATGTGGAGACAGGTGCAAAGAAATTCCAGATCCTATTAATGTAGCAACGTCGCCTTTAGACAATCAGAGCATTTTGTTGCCTTGGATTGGAAAGGAATCTGACCAGCACAACCTTTTAACTCATTTTTGTCAGGCACAAAAAGCACAAAATTGACCACAATGGACATTTTATTTAATATCTCAACAGGTATTTACAGCAATGTGGACTACTATATCTCAATTGAAAGGGGATAAAATGGGCTTCTTATAAAAAAAAGAATCTCATCATGACATCCAATAATATTTCAGTAAAAAAATCCTAATTAGCATAAATTTGCATAATTATTCATGAGATTTGTGGAAAAAATGAAATTTTTCCAGAATGATAGGTTATTGTACAGAACTGTTAAAAAGAAAAATGTTCCTCATCATATCAGGAGAGTGTCCTGAAAATCTGGCTGAAAAAGATAAAATCTAGAATTAGATATGATTTTTTATATACAACCATGTTAGTACATGAAAATCGGCAAAAATTTTTTTTTTTTGGAAAATGTTGTTTGCAGGTGTATCTGTTTAGGGCTGGGTCTGAAAGCATTGAAAAAGGAAAAAGGGCCCCCCCTCCCCCCGAGGGACCCTCCTCCACCCCTGCCAATCATTGGCAGGCCCCACTGCTAATGCTGCACCTAACTCACAATAACGTTAATTTGGTACTAACCTAAGTCATATAAACTACAGTATTTTTTTTGGTATTTCTTTATTTTATTATTTTTTTATTAATTATTTTTATATATCAAGAACAATGCATAATAGAGATAATAAACTATGAATTTAAGTGTTGTGATACTCCCTGGTGTGAAACTCCGCAAAGCAGTTCTTATCCCCCGTCACATGCATGTAGCTCTTGTTGCATTGTGGTGCTCTGCAAAAAGAATACACCCTATTGTCAGCCTTGGTTTTCTTGTAGCACACGACACAGCGTTTCTTCTCCTTGGAGAAAACTGGAATATGCACAGTTTCGAACTCCCCCGGAGGAGGAGGAGCTGGTTTCGCTGTGCCATGTACAGGTGGTACATCATATTCAGGGAAATCACACAATTGTCTTACAAGCTCTTCCCTGAATTGAGCCAGTGAATAATCAGGTGACCTACGAAGGGCTTCATTGTCAGGAAACTTAGCCTGGTGCTCTTTGAAAAGAATAAAACTGTTAACTACAGCTATATCAATGAGGTGGAAAAACAAAGTTTTCCACCACCTCATACACTTACGTAAGACATTATTGGTAGCTAAAATCTGATCAGATCTGTCGACTGCATTCATATATTTATTATAATTACTAATAGTTTTGGGCTGTGGTACCACTTTAGTGCTCCACACACCAGCAGTCTTAGATTTACGGGACACCTGCACCTGATCATTAGCATTATCTATGGTTGTTAACATTGAAACGACTTTATTATCCACCCACTGCAATGCTAAACAGGGGGGATCCCTATGCCAACGCATACTTCCCCTTTTTTCTTTCTTGGCCCATGCCTTGCCATTCTTCAGAATAGGAGGAAAATCTCTTCTGGTCTCCATGATGGTACCTGTGGCAGGGACCCCTACTGTAAACAAATGTTTAAATAGGGTCACTGAAGTGTAAAAATTGTCAACAAATAAATGGTAGCCCTGATTTAGGAAATGTTCCATTAGTTTCACAACAACATCAAAGCCAAGCCCATTTGCACTAACAGTCTGCCCTGCTGCTTTACCAATGTAGACATCAAAGTCCACAGTGTAGCCATTAGAGCTGTCTGCTAGCACCCAGAGTTTGATTCCCCATTTTGTGGGCTTGTCCTTGATGTACTGCCGTATACCAGACCTATGCCTAGACTTTACCATACGTTCATCAATAGCTACATTTTGTCTAGGTTGATATAAAGAAAGACATCTAGATTTAAAATAACCAATAAATGACTCTACTTTACGTAATTTATCCCCGGTCTCCTCAGTTGCTGGATCGACAACATGTAGCAGGGCCATAAGGGCTCTAAATCTGGTTCTAGACATGATTGCTCGTGCCCAGAGACCATGGTACAGGGTCTTTACACTCCAATACCTGTCTACATTTCCAATTTTGACAAGACCAAAATAAATCAACATAGCAATCAACCTCTTGATCTCATCAGGTGTTACGTCTAACCAGCTCCCATCAGGCTGAGCATAAGACCGAAAGTTACCTTCTGTTATATGCTCAGTAGCATAACTGTTAGTATTATTACATATAGTGTTTATCATATCTACTGTAAAGAAAAGGAAAAAAAAATCAACAGCCCTTGTCATAGCATTCCGGAGAAGAGGTCGGCCAAAGTGGATACCAGGTGGGCGCGAAGGGTTGAAACCAGGGAGGATATTGCCAACATCTGCGTCATCATAGCTCTTGGGTGCTGGACCAGGGACAGCATCACCACGAACAGGACCAGGAGCACTAGCAGGACCACGACCACGACCACGACCAAGAACACGACCACGAGCACCGGGACGTACAACTGGGGCACGGACACGGGGACGGGGACGGGGATCACCATAAAACGAAGCAGGGGCGTGGGGTACTATACAAATATAAAATAATATTATAATTGGATGTGTGTATAATCCACAGATATGCTGATATGGGCCAAAAAATAAACTTTCTCTTGCATAAATAGTACTTATACAGTTCAAATACTGACCTGGAGGAACAGCAGGGTTAGCAGGACCACGACCAGCAGGAGCAGGAGTAGCAAAGCCATGGGGGACTACATGGAAACATAAAAATAATTATTGAAATATTTTTATCACCATGTAAATAAATAAATATGCTGGAATCATGTGCAAATGTGCAAATGAAAGTAAGAATTTTATATAATAATTTCAAATTTCTACTATTTAGGCTAAATTTATGCCAATTGAAAAATAGTTGACACACCAGGAACATCTGTATCACGGGCATCCTCCTGCGTTCCTTCTTCATCTTCTTCAATTACTACACGCTCTCCTTCTTCATGTTCTTCTTCTTCTTCAGCACTAAGATGATTACAAACACACTTTGTTTTTACTTAGCTTTATTTAAAATTTAATCACACAAAAAATAAGAAAACAAATGCCAATTCACAAACGCGTACACAACAAAATCAAGCAACACGACCCGATCGCATCTCTCCATGGAAACACAACATCACTTTAGCGTCGGCTCGTATTTCGCGTCCCCTTTTGTTAGACCAAAATATCGCTCAAAAAGAAGCTTTCCTCCAAAATTATTGAGCTGTGTACTCCCGTATATGAATTCATAGATATCTTTTATGACATAGGCAAGAATTCAGACGCAAAAAAGGCATGCTAAAGAGCATATCCTCGCATTTCAAAAACCTCTGGGCAACTGCGTCACTTTGGGGAAGCCTCGTGTTCGAAAGTTTATTGATCGCTTACCTTGATTCTTCGCTCTGATTTTCGAGCTGGCGATCTAAATCGCTTTCCTCGCCACTAGACATACCACCAGGATCTTCATCGCCATCCAAAATCATCTCTAGAACGTCATTTGGATCGACATACTCGACTCGCGCTCTCTTCGACACGGACGCCATACTCACGGTCGGAAAGTGAAAAATGAAAAATTCGTCGTGTATGGCACATTTAAGTGTTTTAGCCCAAAATCGCTCGGTGATTGGCTAAGTCTATAACCTCCCTGTTCTCCAAATATGGAGGGAATCGGATGTAACGCAATTTTTTGCGAATTTTTTTCTTCCTTGGGTATATATGTACCCAAATTTTACTTGCGTGACAGAAATGAGTTAACAAGAAGATTACCTTGTAAATCCAGGGCCTGCGACATTAACTCAAACATACGTTGTGATAGTGCACTTGGATTAAGTGATAACCCTCGAAACAAGACCAAGGAGAGTACCCCGCAACTTAAGTTTAGAGGACAATTATTATTACGGCGTTCGAATTCTAATGACAAACCATCTTTTACACAAACATCACTGTATGTTCCAACGCCTTACAGACCTAAAGCGAGCCAAAGTCCAGAAAACGTATGGAAAGTCTCAAGTTTAACGCCGTTCTTAAATCATTCGCCATCTAGTGGGCGCACTGATTCATCTGGAGCGTTCTCCAGTTACAGAGGCCATGTAGCAAGTCGCCTTCATGCTTCTCCAATTCACCCTTCTTGTGCATCTGCTAAACATGCGACTCCTCTAAAGCCGTCCCCCTTACTTGTCAGTCTAAAAAGTGATACATTTTGTGTTCCTCCAGAACCGCCCGCGGAAGGGTCGACACCCCACCACCCGCACCCAGTATCCGAATTCAGTAACTTTAAGTCTACCCCGGGACGCATTGCCACACCGGACCCATTACGGACACCCTCCCCCCTCTCCGACTGCACTCCACCACCTCTTCCAGACACATCTCCTCCGAAGGTAGTCCCTCAGCTCGACGAACTCAGCTTTGACTTTGAAGAACCACTGATAGAAATGACTCGTGAGTCAAGCGAGTGCGTTCTCTCTTCAATCGGGCTTGAGTCATCCAACACTGACATGCTTTTATTGGCCATAGATTTAAAAGCAAAGGTTTCATCACACGCCCCCACTAAGCCAGAAAAAAACCTATCCGTTGACCCTTCGTCCAGTCACAAAAGACAGCATTTAGGCAAAGGTGTCCCACTTGAACGTCGAGAAGAGGCCCTCTCCAAGGGTTCTTTATCTGAATCACTCGAAGTGCAATCCCGTCAAGATAAGGAAAACCGTAGAAACGTAAGCAAAGATGGGCTCAGTCAGTCCTATCGTCCTTACAGTACCACTAAAATTACTTGTTTTGAGCTAGCGAAAGAGGAGATTTTGAATTCAAATGACGAGTCAGGCAGCAGTGTGATCACGCAAGATTTTTTGAACGAATACAATTCTGTGTCTCTTAAAACTAAGTGCACCGATGTTTGCAAAAAAGCACTTTCAAGAGTCGCCGTTTTGAAACAAAAGCTAGAGATTTTTGCTAATGGGATTTCATCAGATTCTCAGTTGTGCAATAAAGCGAAGAAATGGCTTTTAATACTACAAAACAGTGCACGATTTCTTGCCTGCGATGTCAGAGTTATTTCGTCAAATCTGAAAGACGGTAATCCTCAAGTAATATCGGCAATAGAAACCTCATTAGATTCTCTAGATAAGCTGGTTGAGTCTTGCGAAGGTGCCTTCCTTATGCTGCATAACCGTTCGAGTGACAGAGCTCGTAAACTGAGTACCTTGGTGGTTGAGTTGCTTGATCTCTTTAGTGATATTGTCAACACTGTGGAGGCCGTAATTAGCCATTCACCTGATCAGTCACTTGACAGAATGTCAGCGGAGAAGACAGCTGCCATGGCAACATTAGTCGCTTCCTTGGTTAAGACTTTGCGGACTTTCTAATACGTCTAGGCCTTGTACATTTTATTTTATTTTATTTCATTTATTACATTTTGTCACTTTGCAATAAATTTACATTTAATAATTAAAGTTAAGATAATATATATGGCGAGGAAACCTAAAAGAAACCAGGAGGCTTATACAAGGTTAGGTTTCCTCCCAAAACAGAGAGAATTGAATATCACAAATACAGAGCAAGACGTACTTAATTTATACGTGCGTTTTCCACGATGGAAAAAAAGAAAAAGGAAACAAACGGCGTACTTCCTAGAACTATTAGATGCCTACCTTGACTTTTAATTTTTTAATTCATCAATATGCTTCCAGGCTTACAAACCCTATAACTGCATTGATTCAATTGCTATCTTGTAGAACCCTGCTGGAAGTTTTTAGTAAGAAGATATTATTTATTTATTTTCAAATACATTTCTATAAGTTGAATGTTATCTTAAAGACAAAGAATGTCACTATCTTTGTGCTATTATCACGAACAATCCAAGTCGTTTCATATTTTGACAAGCTATTCAATGTCAAGAAACGTGGTGGTAGTTGCCTTAAAGTATCAGTGTCCTTCATATTTTAACCCAGAACCCGAACGGTTGTTTTGCGATGTTTAGTAAGTTTGCAGAGAATTCGCTGCTTGACAGAATCGCACAGTGTTTACGTCAACACAAGTTCGCTTTGTGAACCCGTGTTCCGTAATGTTTTCGAAACAAGTGTTTCTTTGCTGAATTGTATAGAAGTGATTTGGATTTTTCCACACAGGTGTACATAGTAGTTCAGTTATTTTGCTTAAGCTGCAATTACAGAATATGAAAATATACTGACTTCTAGACCAACAGAATCCTTGTGGTGGTGGTATTGTGTTCCTGCGCGCGCGCGCTCTCTCTCTCTCTCTCTCTCTCTCTCTCTCTCTCTCTCTCTCTCTCTCTCTCTCTCTCTCTCTCTCTCTCTCTCTCTCTCTCTCTCTCTCTCTCTCTAAAGATTGAAAGTGTGGCAATTATGTAACGCTTCTTTCTCTCAGCTATAACTTTCTTCAATTAAATGATTCTTCGGTCTTTTTAACATGGAATTAAAGAGGACACTTTAATTACTAAGCAGCAGAAATTTAAACTTTCCAGCACTGCAAACAACATTTCTACGTTCTGTTAAGTGCCTCATAGGTTACAAAATTGCCCTACTCGTGGAAAGCGTATTTTTTTCTTGCTTTTGTGCAGATTTTGAGTGGTTCACAAGATATCCCAACCAAAAGACATGTTTTGGGCATTCCCTTCACTTCCACAAGTTCGTTTCTCTCGAGAATTTTGCTTCCGAAAAAATGCCGTGAACACGTATACATCTTCATAGACTTATGAGCTTCATTGACCGTTTCAAAATAAGCAATCAGTAATTTTGTGCGCTTTCGCTTATAAATTTTTCAGATGGAGTCTGTTAAACCCAAATATTGGTTTTAGGAGTAAAGACAACATTCCTCCGCATGACCAATGAAAAAAAGTTGCTAGGAATAAACAAAAACATTTTTTTTAATTTTTTTTTCTATACCCTACCCTGCAAGCAAGCCGCGTTACAAAAGTGCCCTTTTTGGAGATTGACTTTCAGAGCAAACATTTAATGTTGGTTTTTGATAATTTTGGAAAACTAAAAACCACAATAACAAAACTATTTAGGTGACTTTTGTTCCACGCTACCCAACAAAGGAGATAAGATTTCTATCACTGGATTTGACAGTGACTTTTTTCGAGTTATTTAGGGCACTTTTGTAACTGTCATAATATGTACTATGGCATTCATTGTTTTTAGTTACAGGATGTTATGACAGCCAAAATAATGCTGTCGAGCACTACTATAGACAGATTGCTCTTAAGTAGCAGTGAAATACATCGCGATTCTGAGGTTTTTTGACAACGGTTTTTAAACAGCCCTGCAAGTCTCCGCCCTGAGGTTCAACCTGCCTCACACTTTCATATACCATTTTTCAAGGCGCTTTTCTCGTTTCTGACTGGCTACCGAAGCGTTCTTAATAAGAGTACTGATGTACAGTACTGACGACGCCATCCTTCGCTTTCTAGAACATACTTTCCAACCTATAAATGAGTATTCTGTGACTTGGAAAGTTAAACATTTTCCCTGGAGTATTTGACGAATTACAAACTTGTTAATCATCGTTGTGGAGTCTGAAGAAAGCAGAAAACAGCAATCAAATTTCGCAGTCTCAATGCATGTCAACGACCTGTGAGAAACGACCCGAGAGAAATTTATTAAATATCTTTCTACCGCAGTGAATATATATGACAATTTCAACTACGGGTACAGCACAAACTCACAAATGACCAGCACCCAGTTGGCTTGATAGCTCAGTTGGTAGAGCATCGCACCTGGGTTCAAATTTTTTCAGGTCTTATCTTGGCAACTGACTCTGTTGCTTACATAACTTCAACGATCTTTCATTTAACAAATATCTTTCTACTGCAGTGCACATATATGAATTTTTATATATATGCATTCATTTCTGAGATAAACTGGTAGCAATTCAGAGACATTTGGGACTTGCGCTTTGTAGTAAAATGAAAAACAAATTGTGTATTCTTTTCGTTCTCTGTACTCTTGTTGAAAACAGATAACTCCATAAAATAGTCAAAACTTACAGAAGAACGGAGCTTGCTTTGCTTTATGTTGCACTTGCCGTTTTGAGCAGTCATGGTAACAATAAAAGTGCGGACCAAAGAAAAGAGTACGCTATTTGTTAATTATTGAACGGTCTTACCTTCTAAAAAAACGGCTGCCTTTTTAGACTCACAACTTAAGCAATGAAGGTTATGTCGTATTACTTGAACTGAAAATGGTTCAGCCAGTGATAAGATGTGTCTGTTCGACGTATTTAAATTAAGCACCTAAATCACAAATTTTTCTACCCTTCCATAAACTTCACCTCGTGAAATCCAAACGGGACCAGTACGGTGTTCCTTGTACGGTAATTTTTGGGTACTTTTTTGAAAACTGTTGATAAACTACATAAGGAGTGCAAGCTTTGTCTTTTTATGGGTGACTTCTGATTCCCATACTCTTTCAGGAGAATTTATTAATAGTTTATTTTCGTATTCCGTCCAGCCTACCCGTACAACCCGTTACTCTGGCACACTTATTGATAATATATTTTTCATCTCTCTTGAGAATGCTACATACAGTAGAAATATTGTTTTTCCCTTAACTGATCACCTTCCAAACTTTCTATCCTTTGGCTCGATTCACCCTCTCTCCTCAAATGACCGGCAATATAAAAGGGATTTTTCAAAACTGAATAAAGAAGCACTGGTCTCTGACTTTCAGCACATTGAGTGGCCCAATGTATTTAATGGCATGGATAATATTCATGGCATATTTTCCTGCTTCATAGCTAAATCCAGTGAAGTAGTTAAGTGACATGTGCCTCTTAGAAGGCTTTCAAAGAAGGAAATCAAGTTAAGATCATAGCCTTGGATAACTCCTGCTATTAGAATCTCAATAAATACTATGAATAGGTTATATAGGAAATTTATTAGGACCAGGGATCAATATTTGTATGGCAAATACAAATTATTTAGAAACAAGTTAAATCATTTAATTGAATTCAGTAAGAAGTAGTAATATGAAGACTATTTTAGATTCAACAAGTCTAATATCAAAAATATTAGGAAAGGCATAAAACAAATTGTAGCCCTTAAACCTGTGGTTTTTGTATCTCCATCCAAAATTGTTACTTCTCCTAACAAAATATTCACCAACGCCTATGATGGAGGCAATGAGTTAAATCATTATTTTTCAAATATTGGCAACACTCTTAGTTAAGCTATTCACGGGGTTGACACTGTTTTTACAACCTTTCTTTTTAAGCCTTTGTGTAATAGTTTATTTCTTAGTCCTACCTGCATACAGGAAATTCAAGATATTATTTCTAGTCTTAGATCAGGGAAAGCATGTGACTCCTGCAGCCTTCCAGTTCCTCTTCTTTTGACTTGTCTACTCTGTTTTATGAAATGTAGTGGGAAAAATAAGGACTGTAATCAGGAATTGCCACTAATACTGGTTTTGTCTTTTAGTCCTCTTAATAACAGGACTAAAAGAGAAACCAGTATTAGTGACATTTCCTGATTACAGCCCTATTTTTTCAACTTCATTTCATGAAACAGAGTAGACAAGTTGAACAACAACTTGAGAAAAGAGAGTTAGTTCATAGGGATGCTTGTTTTATGCACACTACGTTTTATTTTGATTGACGTTAAACCGTTGAAGTGGAAAATGTTTGCTGACTGAAAACTACCATGTTATCGCAATACTGCGGTTCTTAGAACATTCAGTTTGCTCTTTGTCCTTTGTTTATACTATCAGGTTCAAATTTTGTTAACCACGCTATTTGAACCAGATGTTAGTACAAAAATACTATTAGATATTATGCCAATGTTCATCGGCAACAATGAATGCCATATTAAGCGGTACATCTATTAAAACTGAAGGACATTTGAAGTTGTGTTTTATATAACATCACCTTTTAAAATCACTAAATTATTGGGGCATACCTGATGAATTGGTAGCCATATTATACAGTTTCTTGAGTGCTCTCAAACAATGTAGAGCGTAAACCAGGACACGTTTTAATAACCCAAATATTCTGTAAGGCTTGTTTTTTAATGAGTGCGTCTACTGAGTTTGACTGCAAGTTAGTGCTTTAGATTTAAAAGATTTCCCATTAAAAATATACATATATTTGTCAGCAAAGTCATGCAGCTCTGAAATTTAATTGGGGGAACAAGCCATTAGGTATAGTGGATTGTCAGTTACTCATAAAGCTGTGAAGAGATATCTAGATGGTTGAAGGAAGAACTGCCTGCAACGTGTTTTAAAATATACGGTAAAATGTTTCTTAGGAAAAGGCATCGAAAGACGAATGTTCTCAAGTGTATTATGAATACAAAAAGGCAGTGAATGCATGCTACACTTTAAGTATTTCCTTAGCAGGGGGTATAATTTTCCTTCCTTCTCATGTAACAGGCCCTTTATGTTACCGTTACAAAGGTGCCCGAGGTCCCGATACATAAGTGCCCTATGGATACAAAAGTGCCCTATGGTACGTTACAAAAGTGCCCCAACGTTACAAAAGTGCCTTATGGTACGTTACAAAAGTGCCCTAAAGTTACATAAGTGCCCTATGATACGGTACAAAAGTGCCCTAAAGTTACATAAGTGCCCGATTCCACGTTACAAAAGTGCCTTTCAATCTCTCTCTCTCTCTCTTTCTCTTTCCCTCTCTCTCTCTCTCTCTCTCTCTCTCTCTCTCTCTCTAGAAAATTAACGATGATACGCGTAATATCTGAACAATAGCGTGCTATGTTAATTAATAAATTAGATTATGAGCTCGACATTTCTCATTATGCGGTGATAGTCGATGAAGCCGAAGGCCGGATCAACTATCACCTCAGAAATCGAGAGCGAATAATCTTATTGTTTTAGTTAAAATCATACTAAACAAATAATGTGTTGAGGAAAAAATACCAAAATACTAAATCTTTATGCGAAACTTTGTTAAAGCGTGAAGACATCGCCATTTTGAAAACGATCTTCAGCCAATAGTAGCTCAGCCAATTAGGTTGCGGCATTTGCATTAGTCTGCAAGTAGATTTATACTAATTAGCGAACTAAGTGTAAGGTTTTCGTACGCAGTTCGAGTAGCGTCTTCTTTGAGAGGTGCAGAATATTCGCCTTGCAATATGGCAAGCTCATTTCCGTCAATCAGTCGTTTTTGGAATGCAAGATGCCTGCCTCTGTAAGAGTTAAAATAACTTCTCTGTACAGCACCATACCGAAGTAAGTTTCCTTTATTACTGTAGCCAGTGCAAGTCTTGTAATTTGATTTCGTTCAGTTTATAAACCGTTACTCTACGTCCCTTTATTTGCTCTTGTCATGTCCTCGTCACCGTTATTAGTGTTAAAGTCCTTTCGGAAAACGCGCCTCTGATGGTTAAACTACGGAATCTGTGTCGACTAAAAGTAGGCTGATCATTTTCCAAAAGACATTTTTTTCCGTAAGTGTTCTTTCTTGTTAAAGATTTATGCCTCAAATTTTGCCTAACTCATTGTAGTTATTAACTGTGACCTAACATGATACGAGATGAAAAAATGAGCAAAATAGCTTCCATTCAAAGATGGACGAATGCAGCTCATGCTATGAACTGACTGTAACATAACAATACTCGATCATACCCAAATTCTCCGGATCCGGGGATTCATTTTTCTTGATTACAAGCCCTATTTGTTTGGTATGCATTCTTATCAGTGAAGCTAGGAGCAACATCATTGGGGATAAGACCATGTTCTGAATATACGAGTACGAGATGAGTCCCAAATGACTAGATGACCTTCACTGTAGTCTACTAAAATGCTCGTGTGCTCGTGCGCACGTCCGATTTTTATGATGGTATCCCATACTCGGAGTAAATAGACAGAGTCATTATTCTGCATGCTGAAACCGTCCTTTTCCGTTCTTCAAAGATGGTGAATCGTGGGGTAACACGGGAAATTTAGCTTAGTAGGCTTCTCCGTGTACTTTATAATCGAGAGTGACGTGGGGTTTCCTTGTCGCTGACTTTCTCGCGTGCTGTGAAAAAAGAGTCGACAAAGATAGATGACTAAATGACTACTTTATTGATATCTTCCAGTGCAAATAACAGATGCCAAATCTAGCAGCTTGCGTTGGTCTACACTGAAGAAAGCGTACAGTGTATATAATTAAACGAGTTAACGAAGGACAAGGGCTTGCAGATTGATTTGGTCTAACTCTGTCGTCTTAGTCCCCAGGTCTTCCCTCCATTCTTTGTTAGAACAACTCCCAGGAAAGGGTAGCCACCGTCGACTTCAAATTCCTTATACGACAATTCTGCATCACACATTGCGTGGCCGGTATCACATCCTTTTTTGCATTTCACCCTAAATGAGACAACAAAGAAATAATTATTTAATGCAGATTTCAAACTCAGGTTGTGATTGGTTTAAATGGAGTCATTCAAGACGTCTTATGCTAATGACAAACGGCTTTGGGTGATCGTTCACGTTATCAACAACTTATGCTATGTTTTCGACATACGAAATTTCGTAATCGTTCCTTAAACGTCGTTTCGTCGGGCGTGCTAAACCTTAAAGCACAATCTTCAAATATTTTGCTCCCTCGGAAGTTCGTTCTCCAACACTAAAATTTTCGTCAAAATTGTGCTTCATTATTTCGTAGTACCAAAGCCCGAACCTCCACTACATTATATTGCATAGTGGGATATTTTCAAAAAGTCAAGTTGGAGGGATATATACTGAATACACCTTACTTGCAATTGGCGCTAGGGATACGCACGGATACTTCAGTATTGCGAACTGAGTAAAGGGTTTGAGCGTTCTGTGAAGACATGATATGAATTATTCATCATTCCACTGCAATGTTTTGTCTTTTAGTGCGTCTTTGCCTAAGAAATAACTGTCAGTGCAAACCGGGGTATGATTTTTAAAACTGCGTAATTCGCAACTTTACTGTAGTTACTACAGTTGGATAATTATTTTCCGTGTTTTCCTGATTTCAGATGATGAAGTACCGGAATGATTGAATAATAATTACTTGTAACGTCTTCCTTGGCGTGAGAGTTGCCACAGAGCAGGGTCACCTTTATCCAGGGTGGCGTAGTAGATCCCATGTGATTCTGTCCAAGTCAGCAGTGCATCACAGAGGGGGTCTTGTGCATTACAATTGTATTTGTTGACAATGCTGAAAAGATTATTTCCATGTGGTACAAGCTTCCAGTAGAAGTTTCCTCCGTCCGTAATTGTCGCCATTTGGTCACCGCCCACGTCGGGTACTGCGGTTTCAAAGCCCAGTCTTCCAAACTTATTTCTGCCTTGCGGCAATTGTACGTTTATTAAGTAATTTCCGGCTTTGGAGCGGTCATAATTGGGCTCTTTTAGGATAGTGGTCAGGTACTTGTCCACAACGGGATATTTATCTGGATCAAAATATGGAACGATGTTGTTCCCTACACCAGCCTCCCAGAGAAACTTAAACAAGTTTCTCGCTTTTCTCCGAAGCCTCGATTGCACCGAGTAAACACCCGATCGAATACGGTCCTGGGAGTTCGACATGATGGCTGCCATTCTTTGCAAGATAACGTCTTTTAGCAGGGCCATTTCCGCCCAGAGTTCAATGTATTTCAAACATTTTTCAGCATCTGCAACTATATTATCTGTTTTGAGTTTTTCAATCTCATATCTGAGGCTTCCCATGAACTGAACATTTTGATAAACTGGTATGTGAACCGAAAGAGAAGTTGTTTCGGAATCCCCGAGTTGCTCCTCCGGTCCTAAGTCGGATGTTGTACCGTCTAAAAATGCTTGGGAGTTTTCAAAACTAGATATGGCGCCTCTAGCTTCAGATGTTAAATGTTCCGAATACCATCTTTGAATTTCCTGCCGTATAATTTGGTCCATAGGTTTTGGTTGTTCACCTTTGCCAAATAAGCTGAGGAAGCCTGAAATGAACGAAAGCGCTACGCTGATAACTTGCCCATGTGGTCCGGCAAGAGATGCGAAGGTAGCCGCTATATCAATGCCTCCCCTTATAGCCTCAAGAGGGTTTTTTCCAGCATCTTTAAACGTTGATAATTTTCCAGCGGCTGTGGTAAGCGCTGTGGCAATCTCACCGCGTCTTGCCTCCGGTGTTTGGAGCCAGCGGTTATCAAGATTGGTTAATCCTGTCTTCGTCCGATCCACCAACTTTCTCAGTTGTCTTGATGCCGCGTCAGTTTTGCCCTCAAGTGATGTCTTCATGCTATTCAAGGTACCTTGCATGCTGTCAATAGCACCTCTTGGGGCTGAAATGAAATGAGATGACACCAGTTTAACTACATTAACAACAACCTTTCAGTGCAGTACAATTAAGTTACAATTACAATTACAATTCACGACAGTTATGACAATTTCAGTTTCTGCATTTCAGTTTCTGTACATTTCTTCACAATTTATACACTACAGTTTTCTTCACATTATTAAAGACAGTTTGTCCAGCAAATAGCAACAGTTCTACTCTGGGCGGGACCAGTTTAACTACATATATGTTATTTACCGGGTTGAAGGTCCGTATGGGAAAAAAAAACTGTGCCCGAGGACCGACCCTACCCGGTAAATAACTTATTTATTTACTTTTTAAATGTCTCCTTTTTAAAGTAAGAAAACAGATACAAAATTGCTACAGCTGGGAAAGTTCGGCCTGTGGGCCGGATCGTAAAAAGCTGGACCGTGTCACGTGCGCGTAATTTATATCAGATTCGAGGATTTAGGATTCCGGCCAGCTCAGATGCTTGAGAAAAAGAAATAAATTAAGCTTATTTTGGTTAGAATTTTCGTTCCTCAGTCTGGGACGGGACAATGTGGCTGCTAACACTGTTCTCATCACGAACAGGCAAAAGTATTCACCATTAACAGTTCGCCTTTAAATTTGTCATGATAGTTTCGTCATCATCTACGAAACGGTGATAACTTTGACAGAACTGCTTTCCGTTTTCATCAACGGCGCTTAACCAGAAGGGTATAAGAAATAAGTCCTGTAATTTTAAGGTTCATTTCGGAGTTATCAGATTTAATTTATCTTTTTAACCTGAATTTTCGGTGGTCACTGTTCACCTTATCAGAGTCGGAAATACCCAAGCTACATTTACTCTTGTGATACTCGCCTGTCGAAAGCTGTATCCTAAAAAGATCTAGAAACCGAGTTCTGAATTGAATTTGAATTTACAATTATAAGGCGCAAACTCTGTATGTATATAATCAAATGCGCCATAACACAACCACTACGGAAGATACACGAAATTATATTCACAAGGGCCAGACCACAACACCGGGAACTACTGACGTCCCCTACTCTTCGCGAACAGTGCGTGGGTTCTTTAACGTCCCACGAAGTATTTCGAACAAGGGTTGCTAGACGGGAGCTACGGCTTATCGTCCTCATTCGAGAAGACTAGAAAGGCTAACCATTTACAGATGTTATTGTACAGGCAGCACTTTCCCCTCAGTAATTTAAAGACCCTGAGTGATGATCCGGCCGCGGTTCGAACCAACGACCTCCCGCACAAAAATCCAGTGCTCATCCAACTGAGTTTACCGGTGAATGTGGTGATTCTGCAGAAACATTTGTACACAAGTATGTGGTGAATGTGGTGATTCTGCAGAAACATTTGTACACAAGTAAACTTTTGAAAAGAGCGAAAATAATGAAGATACAAAACTAACGTGAGCTATCCAACAATTTTGGAGGGTATTTTCCAGACGTATCACTCTTGCCACGGTCTTCCTGAACCTGAGAGAAAAGAAGTTTGAAGTAAGTTACCAACTAATTTATGCAAAAAGAAGAACCTAGCTTCAAGATTATGAGTGATATTGATTTTGGTCTTGGGATATCTCCGTTGTCATGGTAAATTTGTGCGTGTACAGAAGAAACAACATCTTAATTCTTACGATTTCCTTTCTAGGGTCGCTGGTCTGGTTATTTTTTCTCTCCAGAATATGTTGAAGCTTCCTTTTCTTTGCGAAACTCTCTGCAAAAGAATGTAATAGTAATTCAGTACAAATAGGTAAGCAGGAGTGTACAGAATATTGGGAATTCTCGGAATGGCTAATTTTTGCTGAATTTCTTGAGTATGAGTTCAAACCAAATCCTTTAGGTCGGTCATCTACTCTTTCTTTAATCGGTATCCATCAATAGCCGCGATGCAAGTAATATTTGACAGAAGTGATCAAAACTGACCGGCCAATTTGCGATTGAGAAATGGGGTTAGTTTATTTTGAGTAAGCAGGTATAGAATGCTTTTTCTGGTTTGGTATAAACGACATTGAAGGGTTAGGATAGGATAGGATAGGATAGTAACTTTATTTATACACGGTAAACTCATCAGTTCAATCAATTATAAAATACTAATGATAATAAATACAAAACTAAAAACTAAAACAATACTAATTTATACTAACATAACTCTGCTTTACATGAATGCCGTGTGCTATAAAAGATAAAAGGCTATTTTGTGACTAAGAAAAATGATGTCGGCAACCAATTCGAAAACCATTGAGAGTTTGTGCTTGCCGCAAATCAGGTGGTAAGCTGTTCCAAAGCACCGCACCTTGGTAACCAAAACTGTTTTTTAGATAGATGGAGTTGCACATATTCATTCCAGATAACGGATTTGTAAAACTCGGTCTAAACTTCGCATAAGTAACCAACCCTTGAAGTCGTAAAAGAGCCTTCTGTATTATTTAAGGAAGTGAACTTGACAATTTGATGCCAGTCGTTGAGACCTTATTATGATGTCGGGAACATAACTTTCCAAAGTCCCACCTTCACATTAATTGCCAAGTTGAAAGGATCTACAACATGGGACTTTTTCCATTCACTCGCACTGTTCCGACTTGCTCAATTCCAAAGAAGAAGAGTGTCAGGGATTTGTGACACGTTTAGCAAGAGACTGGTCAAAGAACAAACCAGTCTGACTTCGGAACAATCCAATTTGATTTCAGAACAAATCAGTCTGCATTCCGGACAAACCCGGTCTGTTTTCAGATCAAACCAGTCTGGTCTCAGTAAAAGCCAGTCTTTTCTCAGAACAAAATTAACCAGTCTTGTTTCAGGACAAACCAGTGTTGTCTCCGGAACAAACCAGTCTGTATCTCAGTACAAACCAGTCTTGTCTCAGAACAAACCAGTCTTATCTCAGAACAAACCAGTCTTGTCTCAGAACAAACCAATCTGGTAAACAAACCAGTCTGGTGTCAGTACAAACCATTCATGTCTCAGGACCAACCAGTCTTGTCTCGCTCAGAACAAACCAGTCTGGTCTCAGAACAAACCAGTCTTGTTTCAGAACAAACCAGTCTTGCTTCAGAACAAACCAGTCTTGTTTCAGAACAAACCAGTCTGGTCTCAGAACAAACCAGTCTGGTCTCAGAACAAACCAGTCTGGTCTCAGAACAAACCAGTCTTGCTTCAGAACAAACCAGTCTTGTTTCAGAACAAACCAGTCTGGTCTCACTACAAACTAGTCTGGTTTCGGACAATTAAAGCAGTCGGGTTTCAAAACAAACCATTCTGGTCTTAGTAAAACCAACCCTTCGTTTTTGTCCTAATCACTTGGGACTTTATATGACTACCTTGTGGAGAGAGAAGTACCAGCAAAAGGCAGAAAACAGTCAAGCATATCAGCTTCATAGCAGCACCTGTTAAAAGCACAAACCGGAACATGTAGAGCCGGAAGGTAGAGACAAATGACATAGAGTAACAACTAAGTAATCATTGAACAACAGTGTTTTGCATGGAAAGGTTTTGAAATACCAAACATAGCTGACGCGCACAAGGTATATAGTTTACAGCGTTTTGTATCTCAATGACGCTAAGGAGTCGATCATTCTTTTGTGGGGTGGGGGGGGGGAGGGCTACTATATTAGGGAGGGGCTATTTAAAAAAAAAACCTTTGAGGGGAGAGGTTAGACTTTTTTTACATTACAGGTATTTATCTTAGGTCTTGGAACTCAGATTTCTCTTGACTGATTAGAGTTACTAGCTGAATCTGTGGGTAGTAAAACATGGAATATTGTAATGCAGAAAGGCTTTTCTCTGATATCTCTCATAAGTATGCTGGTTTCGTATTACAAAGTCGGGCCGCATACAAATTTAAAATTAAATGGAACATGAGAGGAAGTCATCAAAGCAAGACTGACATATCCCTTTATAAAACTCTGAATGTTGTTTGTAAACAACTGTTTTACTATTTTGCCCTTGGGGAGGGCCATAATTTTTTCCCGAAGCTTCCTTTTCAGTTTAAAAGCCTTTACCATCGCTAAATAATGACCGGTTCCTAAAGCCACATCTACACGTTTCAGGTTACAGACTTAGCGAGCTTTTTGAAGTGGGCAAACTGCTCGTCTAGTTGGGGTTAGAAAAGTTGATTGAAGTTGATTGTGAAAATCTAACTGAATGTGTAGAGTTTCTGATGGTTTGTTTACTACGTATACCGCTTGCCATGGCCAGAATCACTCAATGCGAAATTACGCCATTGCACAGGTCATACAGTATGTTAAGTTCGAGTTGAGCCTTTCAGGGCCAAAAGCGTTTGTCTGAAAACTTTTGTTGGCAACTGTGAATGATTCAGAAGTTTTGAGACTTAAATATTCCACAACACTATGTATGTGCTAAGCGAAAAGACATCAAATTGCAAGTTAAGGACATGACATCACTTTCTCTTTTACTACTTGAATTTGACAAATTCTAAATTGTCTTAGTAATGACTGAGCTTCTAACCTCAAGCAAAAATAGAATTTAAAATTGTTTTAACGCTACCCTCAATTACATTGTATTGTATAATTTAAAATTCAGTTTATCATATATCACACGTTATGGTCAAAGAAATTGCTTAAAAATGCTTTAAAACGACAACAGGCAAATGTAGTAAACTGGTTTCTTCACCTTCAACTGTAAGGTCTTCAATACACAAACTTTTCTTGTAAGATAGCGATTAAGGTACTGCAAAATGAAAAAAAAAAAAACAAACAAACAAAACAAAACAAAAAAAAGCAAAACATCACTGGCAAAAGTTACTGATCCTGTTTTTACGATTACAGTATCACTAAAATTGTTAAAATAGAATTAGGCTCTTAAAATACAAATATTAACTAGATCCAAGTAGTTTTTTCTCACAAAAACAGAAGAACATAAATCAGTATTTACCTCCCTCGGTTATCGGTTGATGATGAGGCGAGTGGTTCTGTCGATCAATCGGTCATTGTATTTATCATCACAATGATCTCATTGACAAGACATTACTGACCTCTTAACAAGTATTCGGCTAGTGGCACATTTCAACGCAACTGGTTAAAGATGAGGTCCAAGTGAACAAAGCAGGCTTAATTTATTAACATAGGTTATACGATGCTATACAACCATTTTTTGGCCCAAAATATTTAAGGCTAGTTAACATTTTGTATTGCAACAAATGACATGATTGTAACTCAAGAAAGGTATTTTTAATGAAACATGGAAAACAGGCTACTTAGTTACGATTTAGTTACTGAAATAAACTGTTACTCCCGGAACTATTGGCAAGCGCGTCAAATTTCGCAGCTCGGATAAGTAAAAAAGAATGAAACAGGTATGTTGGGTATAGAAATAAAGCTGCAATCCTCAATGGAAAAAGGAAGCGTTGCAAATGTGTAAATTAGGAAACAAACTGAGCCAGAGCGTGGTTATATGAGAGTTGCACCGGTATCGCAAGGTCATAGTTTCGAATACCGTTCAAGCCTGAATTTTTGGCATGTACTTATCTTGGCAATTGATGCTTACATACCTGCAAAGATCTTTCATTTATTACACTGAGCCATTTAAAACATAGGCTTACCCAACAATGTTCGAAGCAATCCTCGAGAAAAGGGATTGTTTTGTAGCAAAACAAACTCATGGTCATTCTGTTGTGAACTACATAACCCTTCCTTTGTAAAAGAAATCCCCGGATGGGGCAACATTAAAAGCCAGTATCAGTCCAGCTGAGCGCTTAAAAAACGGCCCCGTATCCGCGGACAAAAGGAAATATTTATTGTGTAGACGATTTTTCGATGAAACATTTCGTTAGTATTGAAGTTAAACCTAAACTAACGAGAGTAAATTCCCCTGTCCAAGGCATCGAACTGACATCAATCCTGTTTCAAAATACATACGGGACTTTTTCGATTTCTTGATGTCAGCATTACCTGAGATCGATCGAGGGTGAAAGCGATACTCACCGAATACTTTAACATTTCTATGGTGTTGCGTGAAATGATTTAGAAACAGAATATTAGAAGTGAAAGTGAATAAGAATTACTGACGAATGTCGAGACATAATTTTGATACCCGTTAGATATAATGTTCCTTAACATTACTGTTTACTGAGTCAAATTGAAAACGGAATAACACACATTATTGTTATCACTATGATTCCCAAGTATTGTTGACATTTTTGAACTGAAAAAAAAGAAAAAAAACTATAGACATGAAAATAAAACGAATCATTTGAAGAAATTCAAATAGTGTGTTTTAAGAAACTTGAAAAAAGACAATTTTTGCCTTCGCTTACCTCTTGGAGTTAAGCTTTGCTGTCCAGTTGAACTTTATAAACTTTCACAAGACAACAGCTAAAATATAGACCATCCGTTCGGCTGGTGGCTTATTTCTGTCGCAGGTGGGTGGACGAAGTCATGGTTTACATAATTGCTCAAGTTTTTTGCATTCTGTCCAACAAATATTGCCACATTTGCTCGTGTCTAAATTCATGATTGCCGAGTCAAATAACAACGGTCTTGTAAGGTTTTTTATTATTTTTCTTAATTTAAACAGAACAGTTGTCAATTTGTTACTTTAAATAATCTCAAACAATTATGACACCCGTCTGTTTGCAAGACATGCTAAAGTTAACAGTGGTTTTTTTCTTCCAACTGGCCATGAAATTTAACGAACTTCAAAGAGCGGCGCAGAATAAACGTCAGGGGCTTTCCTTTACTTCGTCAGAACATTGATCGGCCATTTTGAACTGTGAGTTGGGTAGATCCAGGCTACCCAGTCCTTCGTGTACTGTTTATTTGGTCGGTTAGTCACTCTCGCTCTCCCGACCGTCGCGGCAGAGAGATTGTTTGGTAGTCTTCGCAAATTACTTGCACAAAGAACACTTTTACTTTGAAAAATGGCAGCTAGTGGCAATTAAGTATCGTGAGATGTCTATAACCAGAAGTCTCCGGATGATCCCTCCAGAAAAAAAAAGAGATTGTAAACGATGACGTGTTACGAAGTATTTTAAACGAAGAGTCCCAGGTGTTTAAAACATGGATCAATTACGAGATGACATCAGAAAGGAGGCGGGTATACGATGCTTCGTGGCAGCGGAGTTTTAAGCGAACTTGCCAGTATCGGATGTTTTTGCGTCCATGCAAACAAAATGACACTCAGACAAAATTAAACTGATTCCAAATTACACTGTAATTTTGTTTGGATGCTGGATAAAACGTTGATTCTCAGGTATTGCTTACATTATTAATGAATTTGAAAAGTGATTTTCTAAAATCGAGAGTAATTGTTTTATTGTATGTATTCGATCGTATTTTTTGCCGACGGTTACGTCCTGCAGTTAGGTGCTCAGCATCTCAGCTTTTCAACTGATAAAAGTAAGTTTGTAAGTTTCTTTGGATGCTGGATAAAACGTTGATTCTCAGGTATTGCTTACATTACTAATGAATTTGAAAAGTGATGTTCTAAAATCGAGAGTAATTGTGTTATTGTATGTATTCGATCGTCATTTTTTGCCGACGGTTACGTGCTGCAGTTAGGTGCTCAGCATCCCAGTTTTTCAACTGATTAAAGTAAAATATGTTGTGACGTTATTATGCGAGACTCCCTCTCGCCTCTCATGTGTGACCAGCACATGAGCAAGAAAGGCAGACATTATCAGCTTTATTTCTTTCAAAGCCCCAAGGCGCGGACCCAGAAAGCCATGACTGCAATGTTTACGATGGGAATAACCATTTTGTAGGTTTTAGAAGTAAAGCAATACAATTCTACGCTAAGTGACACATTAGGCTAAGTCTGTGCGCTAAGAACTACAAAGGTATTCGATAGACTCCAAAGTCCAAACCCCAAAATGGAGCTCTGGGCCTCAGGACCCTGACCGTGAAGCTGTCACATGGTTCAAGGTGACAGCTACTTTATTTTTGAGAAGAATTGGGTGATTCCAAGAGAAAATGAAGTAAGAGAACGTATCTTCCATACTGGGTTCTCTTACTGTGATAAGGGAACAAAATCAAGAGAAAATGAGGTAAGAGAACGTATCTTCCATACTGGGTTCTCTTACTATGATAAGGCGACAGAATCTATTTTTATATCCGGAAACTATTTTAACTGACCAATGGCTGATATCCTTCTTATCACGTGGTTGTAATTTTAATGCGCCATTTTGAAACCGCGCAACCAAAAATAGATTCCGTCCCCTTATCATATCAGACGGGGTTATGTTCTCTTTCCTCATTTTCTCGTGGTGATTCCGCAGACTCCGAGCAGAAAGAATGCAGTATAAAGATAAAAACGTTATATTATAAAAAAATATTGGCCTTATAAAAATTATTGGCCTTCTTTGACCAAATCACCCTTTCCTCCACGCCTAGCGACCACTCCCCCTCCCTTCCACCTCCTCTAAAACAAATGATCGGCCCCAAACCGTGACGTGCTCAACTATAACAGATTATCGCAATAATTCAATAATTTCACAATAACCTTTATTTGTTCTCTTTAATAATCCCTAATACATACATGATTATAGTCATTCTGTATCTTCAACAAGATATGTCAAGATCTGACTAAGTGATATTTAAAATTTCAAACTGCACATCACAAGTCTCTTTATGAAAGCTGTATTTTTAAACAGGCAAACAAGAAAAATGGAAATCCGAGTTCTTCCAATAGTTAGAAGCTGAACCTATCACATTACAATTACTGGTCCGCAAATCTTATTTTGTTCTTGGTTCAGTTCAGTTAAAATCTCCCTCGAGAGGACCAGCTGAAGTCTTGGAACTAAATACAATTATATAATTCTAAGGTGTTTTCTCGTAAATAGAATGGTTACTCAGAGCTTTGTGTCCCATATGTTAATGAAATCATTTGTGGTATCCTTGGACCAGGAGAGGCACGTTTCCTGGGAAGCTGCTGACTTAATACTAGTGAATTGAGGGCTGACGTTCTGCATGAGAAAAATATAAAGAGAAAATAACAGGATAAGTGTAAGCAAGACCTGATATATATGCGTTATTGACCAAGCATGAAGTCAAGATGGCTGAACATTGGTCAAATTCTTGATTGCGTTTTTGTTCACGACAGATTGTCGAGGTCACTGATAAGAACTCAAAAATGGACGAGGCCAATGTTCAACCATCTTGACCGAGCAAGGTTGGTCAATAAAGGCCAAGTTTATTATTATATAGCCATTTTATCATGTTTTTTTTGTCGTTACAACCCGGGAAATCTCGAGCGTTCTTGCCCGCTCTGGTAGCCAGTCATAACTAAGGATTCGTCTCATCTTGTCTCATCATCAGCTCGCGGAACCAGCCTTATAGAGCACTTTCATAATTGGAGGCTGATTTATTTAAAACGACCACTAAGCTTCTTGCAGTGTGTGATGACATGAGTGACTGCTGAAAGGCATTATTGGATTACAAACACGTTGTGCTGAGAAATGGCCTGTGAATGAAATACGGATAGATAACAATAATTCTTCGTATCTTATACACTTGAAGAACATCCAAAAATGCAAACATACCTGAGGTTTTCTGTTATTAGCATTGTTTTCTTTGCGAGGTGTTCCTTGAGTCTTGTGTACGTCTGAGGGTTTTGAGTTAGATTGGTCCCTGCGGTAACGCCGTCTATCCTGGCTGCTTCCATGTCCTGCCATTAATAACAATAAAAGAGGTCAATTCTAAACTTATACCAAATATTTGGAGATATTAACTAATTGATGGTTAGGCCGATACAATGCTGCAGCTCTACTGCGTTCAGGGCCCTGTTAACGTTATTTGTCTCGGTGTGTTTCACTGCGGTTTTCTTGTAAATGATCCAGATGGCTGGAAGAGCGGCTTCTTGTACCACTGCTAAGATTTTAAAGACTCTTCAAGCATAAGCCGTTTGCTTAAAATCATTTTATCAATCCAATATTTTGTACTCCAATTCTCCATTAAAACAGAATCAGTTTTTCTATAAACAACCCCACTTGACTACATGTAGCCTTGGTAGAAGTAAATTACCTAGCGATCATTGCCAGATTGCCGAGCACTGACATAACTGGGATACTGACACAATTGAGTACTTAAGTTATACGTTCCACTACTGCGTTTTGTTTCTGTAAGCAGTTATAGGGAGAAAAGAAATTGACAATACAGGAAAGGAAATGAGGAAGAGAACTTTGCACAGTCGTTGTACGAAGAAACGATCTGCAACCGTTAAAACCTAACTACAATAGGATTGCAAGAACAGGTATGTTCCTTGTTTTGGCGCTAAGAGAGCTAATTGTTGGCTAGAATTAGACAAGATAACTAACGCTTTAATTTTAACTCAATTTGATTTGCCGGATACTTTAGGTTCAACAGTCGTCTCGATTGCTGTTAAAGGGTGAACAAAGTAAAGCCCCCATTGTACGTTCTGGTAGTAATTCAATCAGTCATCTATACTCTTAGAAAGTAAATATAACATCTGACTGCAAGAGTTGGACTTTATCCTCGGTGTAAAAACCTATTACGTTCACGAGTGACGTAGAGCAAAGAAAACAAAGGAAATGAAACAATAGAGACTAGGAAAATATTAGAAGAAAAAAAACAATGAAAAACGTCATAGGTTTTTACACCGTCCGAGGTAAACCCAAGAGTAGATACTCCTAAGTAAAGACAGTTCTTACTTGAATCACCACTGGACAGCAAACAGATCCATTTCTGCACCTGAGGAGTGGCGATGGTGTAAAGAATTGGATTCACAGACGAGTTAACCGGAAGTACGAACACTGCCATCCACACGTAGGCCTGCTTTTCAGGATCACGAAAATTTCCTGTGAGTGACAAAATACCGACAATAATCACTGGCATCCAACAGAAAAAATCAGTTAGAATGATGAACGCAACGCGTTTGGCGAGGGCCGACTCTCTTTTCACATTCGTGGATCTAATTGAGCTTGAGGATTTCACCGCTGACCAAAAGATGACGCAATAGGCAAAAGAAATGAACAGAAACGACAGCAGATTCAAGCCAATGAATATAGCAACGGAGTACTCCCAACCAGGCGGCCGCTCAGCCGACAGCTGAAGAGCAAGGCAAACCGTAGATCTACCATAGAAACGGCTTTCATTATCGGCGTCCTTGAAGTATTCCAGACCCGACATTGGAAGAAAAGATAACAAGAGTCCCAGGGCCCAGGCGGCTAGGCAAATGACGTAACACATTTTAATACCCAGACGCTTCACACGAAGATTAAAGGCTATACAGATGAGCCTGTCTGTGGTTATGATGGTCAGCAGCAATACCGATACCTGTGATAAACAAAACAGAGTTTGTTAACTTTGTGTTGTATGCGATATCGCCATTGTCCCTTGGTAGTATTAAAAATGCAATTCTCTCTCAAACTGAATGTAAACTGTATTGTCTTGTATTGTAGGGTCACTGGGTCCTCTATTATTTATTGTCTTTTACGGTTCATCCGTCACAACAATAAAGGCTCGGGGAACAGGAACAAATGTACCTAGGCGGCTAACAACAATTCAAGATCTGCAACGTTGTTAAATGTGAATATTGGCAGTACCAAAATATCTTACTTCACTGGAAAGCATGGAAAGCGCTCCTGTAAGTTGACACAGGAATCCAGTTCTCCAGCCAATGTCGTGCTTAAAGTATTCGCCCTGCCACCTCGTGTCCTGAATAGCAATGATGATTAGGTAAACTCCCATTAAGAGATCGGAAACCGCTAGGTTTGTTAGAAGGAACGACTGAACCTTGTTATCTTCACGATGAATCACTCGCCACACGATGACGGACAGATTGCCAACTAGCGCCAGCAAACCGAGAATCCAGAGGCAAACTCTCACCGCAGGATTCTTCATCATGTCATCGCAGCTGGAAAACTCGTTCTTAGGGGACTCGCAGTTCAGTTCTTCTATCGCCTTCTTTGCATAACAGCAAAGAATAAAACTGTCCAGAGTCCTATCGATAAAAAGCGAACCAGTTAGCTATAGCTCAATGTGACCTCACGGTCCACATGTTACCATATTACTATGGGAAATGTTGTGATTTCCCTCATATTGTCAATGAGTTCACTCATTTATTTCTGACTAATCAGGAGGTGCCGTCTCTGGCGTCATAGAAGTGACTAGAGATAGCGAGAAAGTTCAGACGTTGGTTTTGTGGCCGGGTAAATATTCCTTAGTAAAAAAGCAGAAAAGGAATATGAATATTAGCAAGAGAAAACGAGGTAAGAGAAAGTTTCTTCCATACTGGGAGAAATGATAAGGGGACAGAATCTATTTTTAGATCCGGAAACTATTTTAACTGACCAATGGCTAATGTTCCTCTCATCACGTGGTTGTAATTTCAATGCATCATGTGGAAACCACGCAGCCATGGAACGAGACATAAGTGGAATCCGGGCTAAAAATAGATTCTGTCCTCTTATCGTATCATATGAGGTTATGTTCTCTTTCCTCAATTTCTCTTGATATTAGTAAATAGATGTGCATACTCACAGGTTTAAAAGCCTTGGTAGTCTATCAAACGCCTCAGTCGCATCTTCATTTTCGGATATAGGATTGTCCTTAAGTAGGCTAACAGATTTTGTTCAGAACAAGATAAAAAGTGTTAAAAGTTAAATGAATGTAGGTAAAATATTTTACTTTAATATTTCTTGCTCTCTTAATATAGCCTGTTCCAGGACTATATAAAAGGCAGAAAAGTGAAGATGCAACTAGTAAGTTATTTTGCTTTTATTGAAGGGATAGTTTCTAAAGAAACTGGTGCTGCGTCGGTGGGGAAATTGAAGCACAAGAAATTGGGATAATCAAATGAATTGATAAAGAATGTTATACCACCTAAGGTAAAAGGGAGGTGCTGACGTTTCGAGCATTGTCCCTTCGTCGGAGCGAATCCTCATTCGCTAATTCGGTTTCTCATTCTCTCATTCCTCATTCGCTTCCTCATTCGCTCCGACGAAGGGCTAATACTCGAAACGTCAGCACCTCCCTCTTACCTCACGGTGGTATAACTTACTTTATCAATTCGTTTGACTATCCCAATTTCTTGTATTTTCGTTTTATATTTCTATTTTTTTTTCTATCACCTGGGCTCAATTCAGAATGAAACGCTTAGAAATATAGCTATAGTTTCAGAATTTGAAAACTACAGCTGCATTTGTGACGTACGCTTCTAAACATTTTACTAATTTGACCCCTGTTTATAGTCCCGCTCATCAACTTAGCAGCTGGTACCAAGAAAACAAAATTATGAGTTCTCTTGCTGGTACCTATTATAAGCAATACCTGATAGCAGATTTGTTGATTTTGTCGTGTGGGAAATTAATTATTTCTTACTTTATTTGTTTCTGTTTCACATAAGATGCTATGATAACGATCGTATATCTACAGGTTACATATTGAAGCATTATTATATTTCATCAGAACTGGTGATCCATCTGCACTTATTGGTAACTGACATTCAACTCTCTTATTAAAAAGGTAATTCTTTTAATCTCTATGGACAAGTTCAACAAAAGTGTTTTCCACGTTAATTTTTATCTTCTTCTTGGCTACCCGAGAGTGCAAGATGGCGCAATAGTGCCCACCCGGGCATTCTTCCACGTTCCCACCAAACACGTTGTTCCTTCAGTTCTGTCTAAGCATACTCGGTAAAAATGACTGGATATTGGCCTCCTTAATTTTTGAGCATTTTGATCCTCAATTGAGACTCGTGCAAAACCAATGAAACTTGCCGGCAGCCATCTTGCCCTGACGCGTTTTCAACAACTCATACTTATTGTTCTAACGATACAGGGAAGACACGTTTTGCAAGATTTAAGTTAATTTTTCATCACCGTTTCTCTAAACTGAAAGGCAAAGACGGAATTCTCACAGCGTTTTAAGTGACATCAGCCCATTGAACATTGCTTGATTCAGTTTCTTTAATTGATTTCCATGGAGATACCTGGTAATGCACAAGAAGACAAGCAAATTATCAGCTGTTTGGGCAATATCTAATTATAGAGTCATTTAGAATTTCCACGACCACAATTAGTCTTACACAATAGGGTACAGTCTATATGTTAACTATACGGTCTTATCTACTTTTAGAACGGCACTGCCTGCCTTTTTGGCGGAAATCAAATGTGTTTATTGCATATTATGTGCAATATGATTGGCTATTGTTTGCGGTATCCATGCCCTAAGTTAAATTAATACCGTAAAGTGATTGGTCAGATTTTGTCATAGAGTTTTTCCCCAGTTCTCTAGTGAGGACCCCAGAAATACCGGCTGACTGCATAATGATGACATTAATATTCTCAGGAAAGTCGAAAAAAAAATGGACTTAAAAAGGCCCCAAATAACTGACAGGTATTTCTGCCCGGAGAGTGATATAAACGATTTCTCCTCAAAGTCACTGATGAGCTTGTGTTGAAGGTGACTTTCCGAGTACGTTTTACATTTTCGTAAGATTTCAACTTTAAATAAGGCAATCAATATGACTACGTGGGGTACAATTCAGTCTGCGTATTTTACGATTGAAACAGAATTTGTTTAACAATTTCTTGTCACAAGTATGATTACAGACAGAATTGAACGGCACCAGGTCTTGTAAGCAATTAATTTATAGCTATCGAAAATAAATAACAGAATTTATTATATGACTAGCTCCGTGAGCGGGCAAGATGAACCGAATCTCGCACTGTGATTGGCTACCTGAGCGGGCAATATGGAGCTATCTTGCCCGCTCGGGATAAGGGCTTTGTCCCGCAAGGAAAATTCATCCGAGGCGAAAGCCGGTTTACCAAAATTTTCTTTCTTAGTTTTTCCCTGAAAGATCTTTTCCGTGACAGTTAAAGATTTCCTGTGGTTTGTGTATCGATGGAGCTGGAAAACGAGAAAACTGGATGCGTCAACGAGAAAGAAAACAAAGAAAACAAAACACGTACACAGATCATTTTTTGGTGTTTTATCCCATATAATAAATCTTTATTGACCAAGCTTGTTCGGTCAAGATGGCTGGATATTGGCCTCGTTCTTTTTTTGCGTGTTTATGGACCTCGACTTCGTCTCGGTCCATAAAAACGCAAAAAAAAAGAACTTAGCCAATATCCAGCCATCTTGACCTCACGCTTGGTCAATAACCCATATATGTCAACCACATAGACCAATCATTTACCATTCAATCATTTTGAAAAAAAAGAAGTCCTTGTTCTTGAAGATAAGTTATTTTATTTCTATTTTTGCTATTCTGATTCTTATCAAAGTTGTGAATGTCATGATGAATCTTCCAACAAGAACGAAGGCGACTACTCAGTCCAAGTTTGTAAAAAGGACGGAAATTACAAGTGAGAGCAATGATAGTAATTTATCAATTTCATTTAATAGAAAAAGAAATAGAGGACATTACATGACCGCTTGGGGATACGAATTTTATCTTTGAGTGCTGAAAGCATCGCTCAGCTTTCAGCACTCGAAGATGGCAGCTCATCGAGAAAGTCACCGGTAACCGTACCGTCTTCGAACCTCGAGGCCATTTTGTGAATGAAATTTCAAAAGAGTCGGCCACGCGCCTGAGCGGGAAGCTCTCTTGTAATTGGCTAATCATGTAAGTAACCATGGCGACACCAATATCCTCACAAGTGAAAAATAAAAATGATATCTTCACTGCGCGCGATGAAGATATGATTTTTTAGTAAAAGGAAAAATGTTATCCTGGTATTTCATTAGTATCTATATGATAAATCAGGATCTGCAGCATATAAATATTTCAGCATTAATATTTATTTACAGAAGAACGGTCTAATTCAGTATCCTTTAATATGTAACAGCACGTATCGCAAGGGAAAAAAAAATCAAACTTACAGATGTGTTAAGCGTTTATTAAATCTAAACGTGTTCTCTTGGATCCGTGTGATCATGTTGTTTCTGAGGCTCCTGAAATCGTTACAAAAATACTCAAAAATTCTCTACAGAAGAACGATATACTGTCAGTACCAAATAGAATATCTATTTTGGAAAAAAAGTATTGCGTTGAAACCTGATTTTCTCTTGTAAAATGCTAATAAATTAAACCATACTTAAAGTTTAAAAAAAATGCAGTACTGTGGTTTCGAAGTGTTTTCTCAGTCATACAAAAGTAAAAGCTGCTTTATTGTACTTTGTTACTGCTTCTTTACTTGTTTGACTATACTGTGTGGTTCTATAAACTGTTTCATCTGTGGATCAAACCATGCAGGGTGACCATTCTTTGTAAAGCTGCTAAACAGTTCTGTACTGTGGTACTGGTTGTTTTACTATACAGTGTGGTTCTAATTTTTTCATCTGTGGAACAAACCATGCAGTGTGACCATTCTTTAGAAAACTACTGAATAGTACTGTACTGTGGTACTGTTTGGTTTACTATACAGTGTGCTTCTACCTCTTTCATCTGTGGAACAAACCATGCAGTGTGACCATTCTTTGTAAAGCTACTGAACACTTCTGTACTGTGGTACTGTTTGTTTTACTATATAGGGAGGTTCAAATCATACATAGTGACCGTTCTTTGAGAAGCTACTGAACAATACAGAACTGTCTTACTGCAGTCTGCTCGTAACCTTCCATCTTAATAAACAAAGATTAGAAACAGTACGCAGTAATAGATTTTTCATATATACTGATTGTTCAATTTCTGATTTATATTAACTTACAAAACTTGAAGGTTAGTTAAATCATCCAGAACACCAACTGTAATTTCCCTCAACAAGTTATTGCCCAAGTCTCTGTAATAAAAAAATAGGACAAGTGTGGGATTGCATTACTTTAGCCATGTTCATCCCTGGACATGTAAAAAGACTTAATAATTGCTTAATTATGACTTACAAGTGCTGTAGCTGAGCGAGTCCACTGAAGACTTCTGTATCCAATTCCTGAAGAAAGTTGTCGTTTAATCTCCTGCGACAAGAGGAAAAACACTAATTTCATGTTTATTAGAAATAACTGAAACGCTATTTAGTTGACAAGAACGTCGTTGTTATAAAACAAAGAAAAATTAATCAGCCGAGTTATTTGTTAGTAATATGATTTTTTTTCATGCGTTTTCTTGAATTAATTTTTGAGATCGGAGTTCAATATATATTTATAGAAGAAGATGCAAATTTTTCTCCCAGGAGGTGCTTAATTCAAGTGGACGCTTCGCCCATTCCGGCTTCTTCCACACTAAAAAATAATATATATTGATGAACTCGATGAAAAACTCCATTTAACACAATCATGTTTACAGTTGACAGCAGAATATTGAATCAGTGTGACGTATTTTAATTACAACGCATACTTACAAAGTTTCGACAGATGATAATCCCTGTAAAGCGTACTTCTCTAACCGAAAAATCTTGTTTCGGCTTACATCGCTGCAAAGAAGATCATAGGACACAACACGATTGCTACGGAATTTACGTGACTTTATTTTCCAAGGCAAATATCTCATCAATGATTCGCACTTTGTAGAAACCTCAGTTTGATATCGCGTGTCCATATCACCAACAAATGGACAAAGTTACACGGCTAATCAATGATTTTAGATCTTGAAGCTTTAAGTTTAACTAAGTGCACATTACAAAAAGAAATTTATAATTTCTCTTTCATTTCAGCTTTCTTCGTCTATCTTTTACCTGTTTATTCATTTATCCTTAGCTATTTTATTGATGAAGCCTCTCGACGACAGTTTCCTTGCACACTGAAGTGATTTCAACGGATCCAGTTTCATTGTCCGTATCCTATCGTTATATGTATTGTGGATCAATGCTACATTCTGGTCACAGACTACGAAACCAACTAGATTGTGCACATTCGTAAATATATACGCATTCTACAGAAGATGGAGTACATAGAGATAACGTTGTCGAAGGTATCGAGCACGTTGAAAAGAACGTCTTCGTTTTTTGGACAATGAGCTTTGTCATTGTCATCGTTATCGTTATCGTTAGCGTTCTCGTAACTGTTATCGGTCTTGATAAAGACACAGAAGGGACCAGCTTTAAGCAAAAAATCTGCTACCTTATTCCATGAAATTTTCGCGACATGTTTATTTCGCGATTTTGATGTGCGCATATTTCGCGACATTTAAATTTCGCGACTTTGCGGAAATTTTATATTTTGAATCACTTTAATTTCGCGATTTTGAGTAAGACACAATTAACAGTTCATTGGCAATCTTATTTAAAATGTCCTTGAATTTAATAGAACGTCTTTATGAAGGGAAGAATAACGTCAAACTTAAGAAAAACGCAACAGCTAGACTAGATGTCAACAATAACAACAAAACAGTGCTCACAATGTCCATAAGCAGTTCATGGTTGTATGGGAATTATTGTTCTTGAGTCAATTGACCACCACAACTCTTTACAATAAAAATTCGACATTATGTGAGCTACTTAATTCTCGCGTCAAGTTATTCATTTATTTATTTATTTTTTTTAACATTTTTTTTATTAAGATTTTTACACACTACGTACAAAACTAATACAGGTACACTATTTTACATTTCACTACAGTTCCTTACTCTAAATGACGATACAAATACAAATGCCACACTACTTACACACACACACACGCAAAAAAAATAATAATGATAAACTGCATACAAAAAGAGAAAAACTTTTCTATTATCTAAGGTCGAAAATTCAGAAAACAAAAAGTACAAAGTTAGGCATGCTTAAATCATCATTAAAAATAAGTTATCAAGAAAGCCAAGAGAGAAGGTGATCCCACTTTTTGTAATGATTAATTAGAATTCCGTTCTTTTTTGCTATATATAATTCCAATTTATAAGTTGCTTTTAACCTAGCTTTGAAGACTGTGAGTGATGGACTGGCCTTAGAGAATTTACACTTATAGATAAAATATTTAGCCAGCAAAATAATATGATTAACCAAAAGAAAATCTTTGTCAAGGTCAAATTTTCCAAAAAGAATGTCCAAATGAGAGACATTAAGCAAAATATTGACTTCATCACCGAGCCAAGATAAAAGTTCTTTCCAGAAGAATGTTGATGACTTACAAAAATACAATAAATGCTCCAGGGATTCCTCTTCTTCATTACAGAACGCACATAAGGGGGACTCCACCATTTTGAACTGGTAAAGTTTCTTATTGGTGAAAACAATAAGGTTTAATAATTTATATTGGAATTCTCTGAGTTTTGTATCCAAAGTAGTTTCAAAAGCTAAAGAATATAACCTTTTCCAGTCTATGGAAAGATCCGGGTATTTACTCAAAATTTTAGCTTTAGCGGTGGCTGTGGTTTGCTTAACAGAACGAAATTCCCTATAAACCAATTTGGACGTGATATTAACAAGGTCAATCGTTTTACCAGCAATTGTTAATTCAAAACAAGTTTGATCCAACGGAGAGGGAGCACAGTAAGGGTTTGTTTTGATTATAGAACGCCATTCATTTGGAATAGCATCAATAACCCCTATTAGGGAAAAAAGGTAACCAGGAGATAAAGAGGAACTGAGAATTTTGTCACTTTTAAGAAAAATACCTTCCTTTGAAACAAGATCGCCAACTTTAAGAACTCCTTGCTTATAGAAAATCGGTTGAAAAATGGATTTTCCCTCACTCAAAATATACTTATTGTTCCAGATAATTTGGTTCATTATCCCTTTATAGGTTGTCGAATCATAATAAGTCCTTGAGGACAGCCTCCTCTGAATTACGGGAGTCTTCTGACGCCAAGTAAAACGTATTTTCTTTGGGTTTCTAATCCTCCATATATCAACTAAATCATTGATAATACATATGTTTTCTATTGTCTTAACTGATTCTTTTCGTTTTGGATTTCCACCATTACCATCCAAATCGGAGTCGAAAATTGCGTTAAAATCCCCACCAATTACAATATTACAATCGTCCTCTAAACAAAAATTGTCCAGTTCTTCTCCAATTTCTTCAAAAAAGGTTAATTGCTCATTTGTTTTGTTTGGGGCATACAGGTTGACAAAAAGAAAGGGATAATCTTGAACCTTTGCTTCTATAAAGATAAAACGCCCATCTTTGTCAATTTTCGAGGATTTCAGTTCGAATTCCAAGTTATTTTTAATAAGAATGAGGACGCCCTTACTATGAACCGTACCATGAGAGAAAAACATTTCTCCTTTCCATTGAAATTTCCAAATATTTTCCACCTCAGGAGTGCTATACGATTCTTGCAAAAAACAAATATCCGCATTATTTTTCATCAACCACCCAAACAATGCCTTCCGTTTCTCAAAAGACCGAATCCCCCGAGCATTTAAAGACAATAACTTAAAGTTAATATTTTTAGAAGCCATATTTAAATGATAATCCATTCAAAAACCACCCATTTAAAACAAGTAGATTCATTAACTGTATAGCCAGCTTTAAGTGAGAGTAACCTTAAATTTGCATTTGACCTTACGTTAAACCAGCGTTTTATGCAGTTAATTACATCACAAAAAAAGACAACATGCAAAACAAAACACTTAAAACTGAAAAACATATTCAACAGCAGCCAGAAAATACTGCTTTGCTGCCGTGGATCGAATCGAGAAAAGTAACTGAAACACCGAACGGACTTACTCAAAAAAGAAAACTATCCCTATCGTGTTACGTGTCAGCTCTCCAACCAAAGCGCTACATTTAAAATACGGAGAGCTTCGCGAACACGACTATCCGCTCAGCATGCCTCGACCCAGTCCCTCGCGTCAAGTTATGATTGACACACTTATTGTTCGCGTCACTTTAATTTCGCGATTTTTTTGTATCGTGAAATTCGCGAAATTAACGTGTCGTGGAAATTTCATGCAATAAGGTACTTTAGTAGAAATACTCAGGTGATTGTGCAAAACGGCGCGCTCTGATTGGTTCGCTATCTCGGATTATCAGCCGATAATAACCTCGACGAACAAAATGGCTGCCAGTCGTTCGCGCGCCTTTGATGAAATAAAGTTTTTTCGTGTTGTTTGATGCTTTTTCTTTTCTTTTTTGAAATATTCACCTACGTATTTATACTAAAACAATTATTCGCCTAAGGCTCCGTGATTATCGGCTGATATTCCTCGATAATCACTTCGCCCTCGGCGAATAATTGTTAAATATTCATATCCTGACTCACAGATAAAGGAGCGATGACTGGAACCGAAAGTAATAATTCCTTAGACGGCTGATTTTGTTCCCACTGAATAATCTGAAAAGAATGAACGCAGACAGGTTTTTCATGAATTATATCAAAACGCTACAAAATTTGATGAGTGCCAGTTTAATTTTCATTTCAAATTATAACTGGGAAGCTCTTATGTAGAAAAAAATGTGGTTGTCATAAAACGAAATTATTCATGCAGCTGAGTTTTGAAGTTATACGATTCATTCATTTAATGTGTTTTATTGCATTAATTTGTATGTTTTCAGAATTATAGTGTTTTTTAAAACCTGTTTCCGCGCTACGGGTGAGGTTCCTCTTTTGGATTTCAAAGCATTGAGCGTCAGTTGGAACGAGACAAATCTTCTTACAGTTAACATGAGGCAGTTTACTAATTTAAGAGGGGCTGAAAGGTCCCAGGAGAATTCACTGACATTCACTGACTAGCACATTAGGAAGGGTCTCAATGGGGCTAACCGTTAGCCGTAAAACGGGCAACAAATTAGCCGTTAGGCGTAAATATTGAAAGATTTTAGCCGTTAGCCGTAAAAAATATTAACCGTTAGCCGTAAAACAGCCAAAAATATTAACCGTTAGGCGTCAAAGTCACCATCCCATTGAGACCCTCATAAGAAACTGCGAAATAACTATCAGGAAGGGGTGGGGCTGAAAAACATGACGGGGGGAGGGGGGAGTATCAAATAGAAATAATGCTAAGATAGAAGGAGCTCAAATTGAAATTACTGTTATTATAGGGGGGGCCCTAACTTTCATTTTATTTTTCGATGAGTCAGACAGCTTGGAATTGGACAATTTTATCGAACATTCTTACTAAGTGTTATTTATACCAGATGCAGAGGCGGAGTGCATTACAGTATGTGACAAGAAGTAAATTCAGGTATTTGTAACGTTGAACAATTTTGCCAAGTTCATGTATTAAAAGAATACAATATATTCCTTACAATATATGGTAGACACACCAATAGTATAGGGGAGGGGTGGCAGGGGTTGTAGTGGTCTGTGTGTGTGTGTGTTGGGGGGGGGGGAGGGGTAGTACAAATTATCAATTATCATTCCCCCTCCTGATAATTATTACACAGTCCCTAAATAAGAATAAGTGGAAGTGGAAATTGGCCAAATGGTAGAGGTCCCAATTGTGGTAATTTGAAATAATGGTAGTTGTAGGGGTAGAGATGACTTTGGTTTTACTAGAAGTGTTAATGGCTGTGATAAACACTAGATATTATGGTATGAAGCCATAAAGAAGTCAACTAAATAAGATAGTGAAATAAAATCCATATAGTATCCGAGGAAAACAAACATGAGGTTAAATATCAACATGGTAACAAGAAGCGAAACATCGCATTGGTGAATTCGAACACGCTAATGGAAGACTCACATCACACTTGTAAGTTCTGAGATGTTACACGGTACAGCCTCCAACTCTCCAAGGCCTTTCACCGAGTACCGGAGGGGATCTCTCTGTATAACGAAGCACTCACAGCCTATAGGACAATCTACAACGAAGCACTGTTGATTAATCGATCAGTCAGCACTGACTTTCAACCAAGTGATCTCGAAACTGCTGTGAAAAACACAAATTTACCTTGCATCGTTTTACATTCCTTTCCTTTCACTGGAGAATGAAAAAAGAGAGATTTTTCGTTACATCATATGCGCTGGTCAAAAATGCTTTTTACTCGGTGCAAACTTATCCCAAACTTATCCAAGTGAGGGGCTTTGGAGAGGAGATTCTAATCTGAGCCTAACAATTTAAACGATGGTTTAATTTATTCACTCGGTTAGTAACATGTTAGCGCATTCATATCCCACTCAAATACCTTTATCCTGGATTAATTGTTTTATATTTCTTTTTTCATTCATATCTTACTCAAAGACGAAAATAATCATGTGACTCCCAAGTTATACTTCTGACCAAGGACTTCCATAATTTATTTTATTTGTATAATTTATTTAACTCCTCGGCGCCTGTCCTCGGTTAATTAATTAATACGAGATCTTTGATTGATCAATTAAATTCAGCCTTACTTCACTGCACTACCTGCTAAGTTTGTTTTGCTCACCAAAATTCCCCTTGAACGCAATGTTTAACCATATTTAGATAATTTATTGTTTGTTACCTTCTCGAGAGTGGTAGCGCGCTTTGAATCCAGTCATCATTAGCTTATCGTTGGATCGAAACACCACAAACATGTTTGCTGATGAGGATTCCAATATTGCCGGATAAATGTGCCCGCAAAACCTTCCAAGAGTGGTCGAGGAAGACGGCGAACCATCGAATACTTCCACGTAATCATTTAAACACCGAGAATCGTTTTCTAGTTGAAAGTACAAAAACTCAAGTCTGATCACGTGCCCAGCTGGTGCAGTTAAGCGCCAATCGCAATGTGCATTGTTACCATAATATCCGGGGTAGTTAGGTGACAGGATTAAACCGGTTTTGTCATTCAAGTGTTCATTGCAACCTGGAAAGAAAAGATAGACGTTTCATATATATTGCACCAGGTCTTCCTTGAGACTTTTATTCGTAAATGTGTTATTACTGTAGAAAGACATATTTTCAATCTGAATTAAAATTGCTCGGAAGTCATTGACGAAAGTTTATGAAAGTGAATACTATTTATCGGGAATATATCTATTCACTAAAATTTACATTTTTCAAAAAACACACGTGTAAGATGATGCACAAGAAACCATAGCTTACATTGGTCGTGGAAAGATATTGTTAAAAGCACAAAGTCAGTTCTAGTGGGGACTGGGGACTAATGAACCGGTAATACATTCATGTCACCAAACATTTAAAGTATTGTAACTCTTCTGCTTTTCAAGATATCTTACTGAAAACAATTCATGTAAACAAAGCATCAAGTAAGAAACAACGTGTAGAAGTATAAGGTTTTTTGCTGAAAACCTTTTTTGTGTAATTATCGATTGAAAACTCAAACTGAGGTCTGGAAGAACGGCCGCCAAAATATAGGACATCAATGTAATGAATCACATCTGGCGATGTAGAACACGCAAATAAAAACTCCCCTAAGCATTGAATGAAAATTCCTTTGAAACGACAGGCCAATTGACATGCAGCTGATAGGTTTTTAGTACACAATGACATTTCCGCGTGATTGCTTTATAAGCCTGTTGTAATTGAGCTTTCTTCTCCACCAGTGGTTAAGTAAGCTGACATACCTTTAGCAGCTCTTGGTGGCTCCACTGAGCAGTGACCGTTCGTTAAGTACAGTCCTCCAATGGCAATGGAGCCGGAATTTTGTTCAATTTGTCCGACCAAACTCAACTAAAATAGAATGTGGAGTAGAAAAAGAAAATACTATATTACAACCGCGGTCGAGTGTAGTATTTGCAACAGTTTAAGCGTAACAGAGTAACCAATAGGTTAATCTAGCTGCATGCCGTTCTTGACGATACCCAAATTCTTCGTTATAATGCAGGCACCATGAGATTTTCAGAGAATTAAACGTTTATGTCCACTCAAACTACATTTTGCAAGGTGCTGTCATCTAATCGAAGTTCATTTCCAGCAAGTGGTTAAATCGAGAACTGAATACGCCTTCACAAACTGTCAATTCCAGGACTGCTTGGACAGCTTGGTCACGCTAGTACGGACCTGTGCTCAGTCGGTCATGTTCACATTTGTCGAGAACCAAATAGTTAATCTAGTTTGAAAAGGCTAATATTTTATGGCAAAGATCGTTCTCAAAGGAGAACTGAAGGCTAGAAGTCACAATTTAATGAAATGTTATAGAAATAAGTAAGACTTGTATCAAAAACCCGAATTTTACCTTCCAGTACTGAATAGAACGGTGAAAACCCGCGGTCATTTTATGAATTTGGCTGTTATTGTTTGGTGTAACTCGCAGTAATTTCTACAATTTTGAGTGGATTTCAAAATTATTATTTTAAACCTTCAGTCTCCTTTAATCCTTCTATTCTGCTCGAAGTGGTTAATAAAATAACTTCATTTCATTCCCAGTACATGTAACGTTTTCAAGCCTACAGGTGATACTGGAAAGAAATGTGAGATCATCAACTTAAGAAGCATGGATTTCGCTGAAGTAGGTACTGAAAAAGATACACAGTTTCTTTTCAAGAACTGTCAGAGACTGGAATTCCTAGCCAAATAATATCATTGATAAGCAAACAGTTATGGCCTTTGAAAAGGCTGTCTTGTTAAACCATGCCACAAAATGATGCTGACTTGAACACCTTAAATTTTTTTTTTCTCGTAATTAGTTTTTTCTTGTAACTAAATTATTTTTAATCCTGTGCACCTGCATATCTGCGGCGATCTAAAATTCAAATTAAATTCTAAATTTCCGAATTTAAAATTCAAGCAATTTAAAAGCACTAATCAAGTGAATTGCCCAAGATTAAAGGGTTAAAGTAAGAAGCTTATTTTGACGATATAATTGTCAAACGTGTTACTGTAAAATACCGGCGCGATGATTGCTATGTATATTAACCTTAAACACTGTTTAAGGTTAATAATGATGAGTTTGCATATTGCTCTACACAATATAGTTGAACTATATTGTGTAGAGCAATATGCAAACTCATCAACAGTTTGCTAGTGGAGCGAGTACAAGGCATATTCTTGCAGCGCTCTTTCCTGAGCTTTTCACTTTTCTATACCTGGTGTTTGGCAATTCCAGATACAGACACCTGTCCATATTGCCATAACAGGCCTTCTGTTATCTCGTCCTCCCAGATGGGCGTATCTTTAGGAAGAAGGTCATTTCTTTGATAGACTGTTAAAGTGACCTTGCCGCTGCCATTCAGCATGTAACGGAATCTGAGACATCGACTGTAGCCATCAGCTGGTGTGTTGTACCACGGGCTCCTTATCCGTGCAACCGTTGTGAAGGTGTGGCTTGAGCTTAATCCCAGGACCAGGCGATCTACTACTTGAGACACAGTAGAAAGGTAAATATTTAACAAGACCGATGAGAATGCTTTGAGATAGCTAATAGAAATAACGAGTATAAGTATCACCCAACTAGCTAGTGGACTAATGCAAATGCCGCAATCTGATTGGCTATGCTACTAGAGGACTATTATTAATAGTCCTCGAGTAAATTCGTGACGCTTTCTTTCGTTTTATTCCCAAATTAACATTTCTTTAACTGGCATTTGCTAACTTTATTATTGCTTTTCCTGGGTGATACTAAAACAATTAGACCCTTCGCCCTCAAGGGCTACGGGTCAATAGCCAATTCGGCTGCGCCTCATGCGCTATTGACCCGTAGCCATTGCGGGCTACTTGTCTAATTGTTAATTAACACAGAAAACTAATTAACGAACCTGCACGGTCTCGGCATGACGTATCGCGAATCACATGACCGCTTCCCTGAAATCCAGTAAGAATATGCGCCCACGGTACAACATCGCCATCTCTTCTAGCACATCCAATAGACATGCGCAATATCTCCTCTTCATCAATCACGTAGCTCCAGATATTCAGTCCGCTTATACGAGCAAAAGGTGTGGCTGAAGAACTTGGCTCGCTGAGGCATCCAACCGTTAATGTTCCACCATCTTAGGAAAACAACATTTTGTAATGTTAATAGGATTAAATGGAGTTCAGCTCGATTTGTAATCATACGAGTGATAATAAAATCGGACGACCGAGAAAAAAGAAAGGGCTTTTGACAGCAGTTATCAAAAAAGTCACCCATGTTAAAAATATCCTCAGTTTTGTAGTGTATAAAGTGGTTGTTGTTGTGGTATGTAATCAGTTCTCTGATTAGTGGATTTAGTTCAGTGTGCTTAGTTTGATTGGCTAATGTATTTGTCCGATTTCAACTCTACAGAATAATGAGAGAAAAAATGCACAAATCAAATTTAAGGTTACACAATACCTTCGCGGGTGTCCTTCGGAAAAAAAATTCGTACGCGCGTTGTTTTAAAGTGAACTACCACAAACTATATATCAATAGAAAGGTAAAGAACTGTAGAATTCGAAAAAAAATATCCGTTGTTTGGCAGAGCCATTATTGAGAAGAAAGAAGCCAATAAACCGAAAACGACCGAGTGTCATTCCGCCGAATTAATCGGGTATCAAACGCAGCCACTACTGCAAAAGAACTGCACAATGTAAATCAGCAAGCATCAATCTCTAAAAGGGTGTCAGGCTTTTTCGTAAGTTGTAGTAGCGAATAAGTTGCGTTCGCGGCCGTAAAATGAGAATTATCTAAATTAAAGCTAATCCCCGACACCCTTTTGTTCCTCGATGCTAATGAATGTTCTGGCCAAATTTCATAATTATCCGTCCATTCTACTTTCCCGATTAATTCCGCGGAATGACACTCGGTCGTTTTCGGTTTATTGGCTTCTTTCTTCTCAATAATGGCTCTGCCAAACAACGGATATTTTCTTCGAATTCTACAGTTCTTTACCTTTCTATTGATATATAGTTTGTGGTAGTTTACTTTAAAACAACGCGCGTACGAATTTTTTTCCGAAGGACACCCGCGAAGGTATTGTGTAACCTTAAGGAAATTGCAATGCTTATGATGAACACTCGAAATCTTCATTGTTCTTTTAGACATTACCGTACAAATTTTAAAGAAGAGCCTTTGATAATCAGGCGCGAATCCACGCCAGTTTCTACCATCGTATGGGAATCGGCCAGATTTTCCATAATAAATAACATTTTTGTTAAAAAAAAACTTTCCAAGTCGAAATCTGAGGGGAATGGAACTGGCCAATGTCCTGTCTGAATGACTCAGAACACAGAAAACGGGACTTTAGAGAGTTAAAATCCAAAAAAATTCCGGGGGAGCATGCCCATGGAGGCCTGGACCCTTCTAGATCTCGAGGCTTGTGTCTTCGGCGGTCGTTTAGGAAACCGGTCACCATTTATTCTAGATCTGCGCCTGGTAATATAAGTATGAAACAACAATTATGGAAAAAAATTGCGTGTTTTCTAAAGAGGTATATTTATTTTACCTGGTATTATCAGATCGGAGGCAGTATCAATTCTCTCACTAGTCTGTTTTTCGCCGTCAAGGTAAGTCTTTACAATTCCAGCCAGTGACGTCCAGCTCATGCAGACATGATGCCATTCACCATCAGCAGCCAATACGCCTACTTCGCTATTAACAGATCAAATGTACAATTCAATAAACCGGCTGCCTTCTATTTCAACAGCCAATATGCGAATTAAAACTGATCCATTAGCTACATTAGGCAGCCTTCCAGAGATATTTGAAATCTATTATTTGTGCCAAACAGGAAATCTTTCATAACTTATGATAAAGAAGTAGTAATTGTCAACAAGTACTTCTTAACGTCATCAGAGTGAAAGAGAATGGAAATCAAGTACTGTGAGGTGTTTGGATATCTGACGAAACACGGCTCGTTCTTACAGCTGTAATTCATCCATCTAAATCTTAACTTTTGACAAGTTGTATCAAACACTCGATACTTCTTCAGTGTTCTATTTATAATAAAACACTTCATCTCGTGATTGATATGTTACATCGCAAACAGGTGGTAAGCATATTTATAATTATGATGACTGCGGCGACGATGATGATGTTGATGAAAATTACGGCATAGCGATTTCCATATTCATGACTGTAGTCACGTTGATGATGATGACGGTGATGATGAGAGCGATAACAGGGGCGTAGATAGAGGGGGCTCCTGAGGTGCCCGTGATTCCCCCCTCCCCTTTGTAAGATAATTGTTTTATGTCCCTAGAATGCAGGTGGCGCCTCTTACTAAAATACATTTTGACTAATGAGCAGTGAGAGTAAAATAGAGTAATTTATGTTAAGTGAAACATGGTTCATCTATGCAGTTATTTTGTTGCACAAGAAACTGGATAAATCAAACGAGTTGATTAAGTAAATTATACCACCGTAAGGTAAAACGGAGGTGCTGACGTTTCGCGCGTTAGCCGCCCTTCGTCGGAGCGAATCACGAAGGGCTAACGCTCCGACGAAGGGCTAACGCTCGAAACGTCAGCACCTCCGTTTTACCTTACGGTGGTATAACTTACTTAATCAACTCGTTTGATTTATCCAGCTTCTTGTGTTTCAATTTCCCACCGACGCAGCACCAGTTATTTCGTTGGCTTGTCTCTCCCCAACGCTCACTGCTCATCCAAAAAAATGTCACTTTTAGCAAAACACGGCATGGATGTCAACATGTCAATCTGTTAAGTACCCTATGTGTGACACAGAGTGAGTCCCTCTTTGAAAAATGCTAGCTACGCACCCGAATAAAGATGTTAGTTGCAATGATGGTGATAGCAATGTTGTTGCTGGTGATGATGATCATCATGATGATGATGATCCAAACCGTAATCACAGTAAGTAATCATGTGCTTCTGCATTATTTTGGCAAATCTTACCGAACATTGCCAAGAATAGTTATTTGAACTGTTTCGGAAACTAGTATCTCTATCGCAGTCATTATCCTGCATCCGTAAGTTGCAACGTATTTCACTTGAAATATAGAACCATTCCTTTGTATCCATACACATGAGGTCATCGCTGCTAGTTCTTTTTCCAATGCATTTATCAGGGTAATGTTGCCTTGGTTTGCAGCGGGAAGATGCAGTTCAAAGTCTTGGGTATCATTAAGACCTGATAAAATAACCCATGAAAAGATGCTGAATGCAAAAAAAGTGACAAATTGGGTTTTGATAGCTAAAATGTTTCAAAATGAGGACGAATTATGTCAGGGTCCAAACTTGCACTCTGACTGAGTAAATCTGGCGCATTGTAAATTCCCATTTGTATCATTTTAAAACGCCGTCGGAAATATTGTCACCCGTTTTAAAATGCCCCAACTAAATGACTTTTTCACCAACATAGTCACAAGCTAGCTGACACGTAAGGAGTCCTAGCTTTATTTTTAAAAAGCATTTTTGTTAAAGGGGTGATGAATGGTCCATTAAAATTTTTAACTGCTCGCAAAATTTTACCTTTGCTCGATTTGCTCGCAAACTTTAAACGAGTGCTCGCTTGCTCGTGCTCCCTAAATTTTTACAGTTGCTCGCATGCTCGCTTTGCAAATTTTTTTTTACCTCTCCTCGTGCTCGCAAAAAGATCGCCTGCTCGCATTGCTCGCGAATGCTCGCAAAGACCATTCGTTACCCCTTATTAAGAAAAACCAAATTCTTTAACCTGTTCCTTGTTCTTAGTTTAATGGGAAATTTATTTTTCAGTGGTGCATGCCTCCTTTGTAATATTCTTGTCTCTCAATCTGTTTTACAAACCTTTTTGCCTTTCATCTTTGTTTTCTTTGTCAGGGCCAGAGGGGATCAAGGTGTTATGTCGCTCTCGATTGACAATCAACCAGAGACCACCAGTATCATTGAGAGACCACTTACACAGCTCGCCACCAAGTAAGCAATAGTCTTGAATAAACGAAATGAGGCAAAGTTATGCAACGCTTCGGAGGAAAAGAGGCACACATTGTGAGTACCTAAGTATCTTTGAATTACGCAAAAGAAATGACTCGACCCACCAACTTTGGAGGGCATGTAGGGGAAAGGGGAAAACGCTTTCTTTTCTACCGCAATGAGATTTTTAGCCTCTTCTGTAGTACATAGAGGATACAACACGGTGGCGAGAAGATATGAATTAGATATTCTAGTGGCAAAAACAATATCTCACGAGTTAGCCCTGCGAACGAGTTAGATATTGTTCTTGCCACGAGAACATAAAACTGTGTAATTTTCTTTTTATTACAGACATAAACGCATTAACACGTTCGTTTGAAAGCTTTGTACATAAACTGAATCATGCGAGGCGGGAAATGACGTCATCTGTCTCCTCACTAGTGAGGATATGGAGAATCCGCGACTACGGTCCCGAATGTAGCTTCATATGAATTTTACGAGTGGTGTAATTTCCAGTGAAACACTCATGTCTAGATCTATAAACTGATGAAACGTGCAATGACCCAAAACCGGAAAGGTAGATTGTATTATTGAACTCTGATTTGTAGCCTACGGGAGGAGTTGGGGCATTTTGATAATATGGTAAAGGTGTGCAGCATTCTTAGAAAGACAATTTTATACCAAAATATGCTATTTTTTATATCCTACTCCAGAACCTTAGGGACGGACCATTAGAAAAGTGATGGGGGAGGGGGGGGGGAATTTTCAGCTTGCACGAATTTTTTTTTTCGCTCACTACTTGTGTAGGAATTTTTTTTTTTCAGGTGAACCCCTCTGCACGAATTTTTTTTACTACGTGTGAAAAAGTCACAATTGGACCTTCCTCACCTTCCTTCCCCACCCCCCCCCCATCACTTTTCTAATGGTCCGTCCCTTACTTAAATCAGTCCCACATGATCCCTACCCAGAAGCAACTTCACATTAAAATTCCGTTTTCCTTCTGAAAGAAAGCGTCTCAGATGTGTCAAACCAAAAAAAAAATTGGTCTTGTGAAAACTACTAAGACACATACAGACATACCCAGATCCAAAGCTTGGCCTAGGATAATGTACAAGGCCCCACCCTATTTCAGACTCAAGTGGCTAAAATGGGATCATATCGATATCCATTTTCAGGAGGCCTCACACATTAAACCTATATAGGGATTTATCATATGGATAATAGTGTTTTACAGGAAACTAAAATGCTCGTATTTTCCATATTTTCACTCACTGAAGATATGAAAAAGTTAAGTACCAAATGTCCCGGATGTACGCGCACGTTCTAACAAAATTTTCCCGCTAGTTTCATGTCCATATAATAAAAAGAACATTACACGGTGGCTTGAAGATATGAATTTTATTTTCTCGTGTTAAAAACAACATTTTACATTTTATTTTTTAAAATATTGTTTTCACCACTCGAAAATAAAATTCATATCCTCTCGTCACCGTGTAATATCCTCTATATAGTAGTTTTGCCCCAAATAACGAAGCAGCACTGTAGCCCATATAAGGAGGTACCCTTTTGTATCTTCAGTATATGTACCTTTGCAGTAGTCCCAGTTGTTGCCCAGTAAAACCGGGCACGATGGTCTGGGTCTGTCAGGCGTTACAATACAGGAAGAGTAGGTCTTGTTCTCATAAGCAAATGGAAAGAAACAACAATCACCACTTTCTGTTGTCCACAAGCAGTGATCTAAAAGGCGTAACAAAAATTAATATTATTTGAAAATTAGGAACGATTTCTTTAAGAAAGTCTGTTTAACATTGTTTCCGTATCAGGAGCCTTTTGGTAACTAGTTACTGATAACACTAAACTCTAAAAATACTCGATAACGCATGAACAGTAATCACTTATCTGTGAGAGCTGGCAAAGTAGAGAAGACTTTATATATAGTACAATGACTTAAGGCTACCAAGAGTGACCATGTTTCAGTGAATAGCTCAAATTTTCATCGATCTTCTGTTCATTCCTATTCAACGAGGCAATCATGCAATAGAAATCTCTATGTAGCCTCAGTACCAATATGGCTTACGCTCTTTAAAATTCACTGGTCCTCGCCTTTTGAATTCCTTGCCTACAAGTAAAACTAATTTTAATTCTCTTAGAATTTTTCGTAAAACCTTAAAAACTCTATGCTTAATTGTTATTCTAATTGATATATCTACCTTAGTGCATGAAGAAATATTTTTATAAAAAATATATTTTTCATTCTGTCTGTAACTGTATTTTATTGTAGGGGTCTTCTACGGAAGCTTTAAAGGGACATGTATAAAATTCTTGAGTTCGAGTTGTTAAGTACGAGTTGTTGAGTACGAGTTCGAGTTGTTAAGTACGACTTGTTAAGTACGAGTTCGAGTTGTTAACTTGTTAAGTGCGAGTTGTTAAGTACGAGTTGTTAAATACGAGTTCGAGTTGCTAAGTACGAGTTGTTAAGTACGAGTTGTTAAGTACGAGTTGTTAAGTGCGAGTTGTTAAGTACGAGTTGTTAAATACGAGTTCGAGTTGCTAAGTACGAGTTGTTAAGTACGAGCTACTAGGTACGAGTTGTTAAATACGAGTTCGAGTTGTTAAGTACGAGTTGTTAAGTGCGAGTTGTTAAATACGAGTTGTTAAATACGAGTTCGAGTTGCTAAGTACGAGTTGTTAAGTATGAGTTGTTAAGTGCGAGTTGTTAAGTACGAGTTGTTAAGTACGAGTTGTTAAGTACGAGTTGTTAAGTGGGAGTTGTTAAGTACGAGTTGTTAAATACGAGTTCGAGTTGCTAAGTACGAGTTGTTAAGTACGAGCTACTAGGTACGAGTTGTTAAATACGAGTTCGAGTTGTTAAGTACGAGTTGTTAAGTGCGAGTTGTTAAATACGAGTTGTTAAATACGAGTTCGAGTTGCTAAGTACGAGTTGTTAAGTACGAGTTGTTAAGTGCGAGTTGTAAAGTACGAGTTCGAGTTGTTGAATACGAGTTCGAGTTGAATCAGCGGTATCAAAGTGAAAGTATCGCGGGAGCAACATCTGTCTCAAACTCCAAAGAAGTCTTTGCATGCGAGGAGGGAGCTATAGTTCTGCTTTATTTAGGCACTTAAGCGCCAAATTCGGTTGCGCCGGTTCACATTCAACAATACCCGTTTCTTTCAAGCAAACACCAGCTGGACTTGACGAATCCTTGCGATTTTCTCCAGGACTTTTGGTATTGTTGTTATTTTTACTTACAAATGAAATATTTTCCGTGGCTATTAGGCTTAGCGAACCACCGCAAGAGAATAAAAACAACCATATGTTATATAAAGGAATAACATGCACCAGTAACTGGGAAAACTTCGCGAAACATGGTCAATCATACCTACTTATTCTTTTTAGTCCAAGGATCTTTATTACAATGCAAGTTAAATTAATGTTCGAAATGAAACAGCTCGATTTCAGTCCAGTTGCGTGGTATAAAACGAGATTCAGGACTCGTCAGCAATTTAAATGTAAAGGATATGTGCTGCGTGTTCCATATTTCCGTCTACTAATGGGACATAGGAAGGCAAAACACCCTTGACAACCTCAGTGTAATGAAAAAGTAGAAATAATACACCAATAGTTGCAGCAACTGGGCCTCCTCCGCAGCACATCTTTGTCAGTCCAAATCGTTTAAAAGTCACTCGACAGATTTTGCTCCCGCGATACTTTCACTTTTATACCGCTGATTCAACTCGAACTCGTACTCAACAACTCGAACTCGTACTTAAAAACTCGCACTTAACAACTCGTACTTAACAACTCGTACTTAACAACTCGTACTTAACAACTCGAACTCGTATTTAACAACTCGCACTTAACAACTCGTACTTAACAACTCGAACTCGTACTTAACAACTCGTACTTAGCAACTCGTACTTAACAACTCGTACTTAACAACTCGTACATAACAACTCGTACTTAACAACTCGCACTTAACAACTCGTACTTAACAACTCGCACTTAGCAACTCGTACTTAACAACTCGTACTTAGCAACTCGAACTCGTACTCAACAACTCGTACTTAACAACTCGTACATAACAACTCGTACTTAACAACTCGTACTTAACAACTCGAACTCGTATTTAACAACTCGTATTTAACAACTCGTACTTAACAACTCGAACTCGTACTCAACAACTCGAACTCAAGAATTTTATACATGTCCCTTTAAAGCTTCCGTAGTCTTCCACTAGATTAGCCTTTGCTATTTGGATGATCCCAACTCGCTCCCTATTTTGTTGTTACATTTTCTTCTATTATTCCTTAGCTGCATGTACTCTGTTTAGCTGCCTATGTAAATTTAACTTATTTATCAGGTGAAACTGAGCTGAGTTAAATAAATCATCTTGTCATCTTGACACCATCACTATTTGTGTCTTGAATAGACCAAGCGTCAAATGAGAGCATGAGAGGTCCTTGTATTACGTGCATTACCTTGGCAACCACCGTATTCAGGGAACTCATCGTCATATTTGCACCACAGTTGTTCATCGTGGTCTTTGGTGCACGAATAATACTGTTTATTATTATACAAAAAAGGGAATCTACAGCAGGTTGCGTACTGTGTCACCATGGTACATGTATCTGTAAACCAAAAGGAAAACAGGAATGGAACTTGAATCAGAGTTCAAAGAAATCACCTGAATACAATCAACAATTCAAGGAGGCAATGCAAATGCTTTTTAAAAATCTTAAAACTAATTTATGTTTGCTCCTAAATGCAACACAAAAGTGACCTCGGAAAAGAAGATAAGTCTGAATGGCTGAGATTGTCAACTCCACAGAGAAAATACATGAGATACATGTATTTCATATACTAAAATTGTTGAGATAATTTCTAACACAGTCTTAAATATATTAAGCCATTATTGTCATGCTTTCAGTTGGCACTACTGGTTAGTTCCACTGACAGAGCGTTGTACCAGCTTTGTCACGGTCTCGAATCTCGCCTCCAACCAATTCAATTTCAAGCTATTTTAAAATGGCAACTGCTCACTGTTGCGTAAATGCTGCAGTGGTCAAATCTTTAATGACTACGAACACATGTGCAGAAACATGTGCATGACAACACGCGCTGACTGGCTAATCAACACTTTTATGAAAATTCGAACTACATTGAAAGAACACGAGAGACGCAGCTGGTAAAACACTTTAAACGTCTTAACTAAAGACGAAAACGTTCGTATTGTCAGGAAGGGGGCAGGGGGGTGGGGTGGGGTGGACAACCAACCTTTCATGCCGTCATTTGGTATCGTCTCACAGATTTCGCTCGTAAATGACACATCGTCCAGAGCTAAAGACATAGGATCATTAGTCCACAGTCTTCCTTCAAACAACACCTGCAGATATGCAACAGAGAAAGCTTGAACATCACACCATAATTATTTGTGAAAAGAATATATGTACGCAGTTCCAATTAAGGAAATATGATAAAGCCTGAACAAGAAAACAAAACAAAAAAAAAAGACAGGCAAGCATTGCATGCATGTGGCTACTACATTTATTACGTTTAGTCGGACCTTTTTGCCATACCCATCGCCTTTCCTCGATTTCATTACTTTTACGTATTCTCTTCTGAGTTTAAAAATAAATCGATATCAAAGCGAATTGTATTGTGCATTGTGATTGGCTAAATACTAGGCACGCGCTGATTGGCTCCTTCACTCACCCAATCACGCGTGTTTCCTTTGACGTATTGGCTCCTGCATTATTTCATATGCAGAAGCCAAAAAAAGGAAAGAACAAACCAGACCTGCTTTAAAAAGCGTCTTCAGTTTGGGAATTTAAGGTTCGTTTTAATCTGCAGTGCATATGAATGAGTTTTTTATAAATTCAAAAATCGGTAATATTGTGTGTCTTAGCCTTGTCAAAGAAGAGAACAGAGCAAGCGCGCTTTAATAAGTAACCGTTAGTATCGAATTCTTGTTATACCTTAAAGGAGTCCTGGCTTTTGTTGAGAGGAAGCTGTACGTAAACCCAGCGGTCTGTCCTATAATAAGTGGCCCACAGTGTAGTAGGGTTACTGGTGTCCGGGTCAAGACCGCTGACTTTCAGTTCATGAATGTCATCATCATAGAGATGTGCGGTGTCGTCTCCGATAAGATACCAGAACCTAAGGCATTGTATTCCCTGTGATGGTTGAATATCCACGGTTGTCAAGTTTCTGCTTTCCTCCCAGTTCCCACTTTTGAAAAATAGAAAACGCCCTAAAGAAGACACCCATATAATTATTAATCCTCAATAAGAATCATAAATATACTTCACTGATCAACAGCAAATAACCTCGTAGCTTAAACAACCAATCAAAACCTTTGACACTGGCAGAACGAGACTCCCTTGTTTCTGAACTGAAGATGACGTCCAAAACAACTTAATGTTAGAAGTTACTGACTGAGGTTTGACTGGCTGAATGTGAGATGTTACTAGCTATTAAGTACAATGTTAAGTTTTATGAAATTGACCCAGGTCAATCAACATCAGCAATATTGTCTTTTCAAGGCTTGTCCCCAGTTGGTTTAGGTTATGGAAACTATTTTCTGTCAAATTTACCTCGTTCCGAAGACGTCATTTGTGATAGCTTCCAGTCCTCTTCACCGGTCCATCCACACGGTCCTTCATCAAAAGAGCAGTCTGTTTTATCTTATAACGAAAAATGAGGTAGACGATAAGTCGAAGTGGACTGTCGGCTGGATTGGCATCCGAGATCATGTTCTTTTTGTATTCACACGAATTATTATACTCGAAAAAGAAACAAAACAGAGGAAGTAGTAATTTTTTAAATTACCGGGAGCGATGAACTGTGCCAGATCCGTACTACATCGAATATGCCTTACGGCTTTAAGACAAATCGAATGGTGGAAGGCTTGGCATCTGTAATTGGTTGTATCGGCTAGAGCTACTCACCGTGCTGGACAGTTTTTAAGCAGCTTCCATGAAGGACAGTTAAGTCATCTATAGCTATATCTCCAAAACGACCGACGTCTGCTGCACCTTCCACGACAAACTGCGAAAATATTGATTGAATTCCCCTTTATTTCTCTCAGTGAAGATCATATAGTTATTGCCACGTAGCTCTACAAACAAGGCACAACAATGGTAATCGCAGAATCAAGGAATAAGATTCATGCAATTTACAAATTTGTATCATATGGTTCCCGCTACTTTAAATAAAAATGGCGACTCTTATTTATCGGACCTCGGATTTTCTGATGCCCTTTACTTTTCTTGACAGAGTTTCATCTACATCTTTTTTCGACTCTACATATTAATTTCCATCATTAACGTTGCAGTGCAGTTGAATAAGCAGATTATTTATTCGGTGTTTGCATATCCTTTAGGAACAAATTCTTCTTACCATAAAATTCTGATTACTGTCAAGATTTATCTGCCCAAATTTCCAGGGGATCCGCTGGTTTCCTTGGTAACTCCACAAAAGCTTCTGAGAGTTGTTTGTTTCAATGTAAACATTGAGGACTCCATCAGCCACGTGATACCAGAATTGCAAACAGAGAGGCCACGTCAGGAGGAACCAACCACTTTGTAGTTTGGCTTTGCCACGTGTTTGAAAGTTTGGTGTGTCCACGTATAAATAGTGGCCTAAAATGGATTGAATTTGTGCTCAACAGTTGCATACTACTAATTTTCGAGTCACCTCGCGAGGATCTCAATCGAAATGGAAATTTGTTGTTGGAGAAAGACGTAAAAAATATGAAAGAAGTCCAGAGCAGAATGTGATGATAACAAGCTTAAGCAAATTAGGTAAAATAGCAATTGTTTCCAGAGACAAATTATTCAAAATATCCGCCTGCAGACAAGTGCCAGCATTAAATTAAACATCACGTTCCCAGAATTTCGCTATTTTCAAAGTGAGAAAAGAAAAAAAATTTATTCATTTCTGTTTTTGCCACATAAACATGCAGCTCCTACTTGAGACTGTCACAGCGCTAAAGATGGTTAGCCAAGAAACCCAATACGAGTTAAAAACGCTTATTGACTGTAGCGAACTTAACACAGGTCCTCGCGAAATACCACATGTAATTTTTTCAGTCAGGTTGCGAACTGTGTCAAATTAGACAAAAATGAGGAAAGGCAGAATTTATCGATGGCGAAAGTTTTACCTTTGCTTGACAATAATGTGTGATCAAATTCTGGAGCATTTCGTGATGTGCCTTCTCCAATCCTCCACTGCACTTCTTCATGTGAGGGATTTGTCAAGGAACACAATCCATCCTCGAAATTACATCGTCCTGTGTGATTAGCCACGAACACGCAAACATAGCATAAAACTGTTTATTTTGTATCATTTTAAAATGATTCATTCAAAATATTTCTCTGTTTTTGATTGGTCAAAATGGCCTGGCTAATTGGTTATGTCCATGATATTATCCTACAATTGACGTCAATTGACGCCAGTTGTAGTATAATAGAATAGATTTTTCGACACGACGTCACGGAACTTGCACTGATATCTGAGAGAGCAGGAAAATGGCTGGTGAAAGGTTTTCAACATTGAACGGAGGAAGACATCAGTAAGTTGCTAAGAGAAAAGGACAGTCTTAACACGCAAAATTCAACTAAAGCGAGTTTATCAATTTTCAATACTTATCTGTTGGATTTAAACATCTGCAATCCGCAAACAGGCAAGAAATTGGCGTCGATCTTGAGAACATTTTACGCCGAAGTTCGAACAAAGAATGGAAAAATGTGCGCGAAAAGCTCGCTTTGTGAAATATTTTGAAGGCATAATTATAGAACAATTATTGGACTCGGCTTCTGTATGATATGAAGAATCATGCAGATCTTGTAGAATGTTATCTTGTAAGATAACACACTCCTCGATCTGCATAATTCTTCATATCATACTCAGCCTCATCCAATAATTGTTAAATATGCCAAAATTAGTTCGTGAGAATTATTCACATTACTGCACCTTGAAATGGAATCTCACAAGTAGAGTCTTCAACTTGTTGTTGTTGGCAGGGAAACGTACTTAAAGCACATTCCATGTCCCCTATCATGAAATGACACAAGAAAGCTAATGAGAGCTTTAAGTATACGTTGGCCTCTTTCCAGCGAATGATCAGTATAACAACAATTGTAGTTTAGAATAGCATTTAACTGAAAATACAAATTAAAGCTGCTAGCAAAAATAAAACGCAACTTAACCACAAATTGAAGGAAAATGGGTGTTGTCGATACATCCATCAGATCTCCGACATGTCTGGTGCCACGAGATAAACGATCCGTCAAAACACTGGAAATACTTCATATCCTGTCCATACCCTTGAAAAAATGTTAAAATAGCAAAATTAGGTTATTTAGCGCTGCGAGGAATAACAGAGTATCAAAGGTTGTATCAAAGTAGTTGAATAAATAAGTAAAGTATTTTTTCTAACCAAGCTCATCCTCTCCGTTATTACAGTCTTTTTGCCCATCTCGCAGTCGATCTACTGACAAACATTCCCCGGATATACAGGTAAACTGACTTTGTAAACATTTGCAGTTGCTTTCATCTGATTCGTCTAAACAATCTGTCAGTCCATCACATCTCAAAACACTCTTGATACATTCTAGGTTATTACACTGAAATTGGTCTTGGGTACAATGGTAACCTGTCGTAAGGGAAATATCCATGGATTATTGACTTAGCGTGAGGTTAATATCTAGCAATTTTTGTCATACACGTTTGGTAAATAAATCAGAACATTTGTTGCGGGATCGCATGGGAATAATCCCGATGGCAGCCAAACACCCTGCAGAACTTGTGATATAGAGTATATGACGTCGAATTGAGCTCTTCCAGTTCGTCCTTAAAGATTGCACGGTCCAGACACGACATGAAGATTATACAGGGGACCATAACGAAATCATATACATAAGTAGAGGTACCTAACCTCTAATAAGGTGGACTTCCATTTGTAAAATATTCTGAGCGTGGTTTTAGTTTACATTTCTGCGAAACGTATACACGTGTTTTGCACGCTGTGGTCTTTGCTTGTTCTAATGCTTGCTTTTAGAATTAATAAAAATTAATGATGTAATACGTTTCGAACCTGGTTTGGCAAAAACTGGCCATAAAGCACAGGAGTGTGTCGCTATCATCACATCCTGGATCACCATTGCTGCGGAACTTGTTGTATTCTTGGTTGTTCTACCCTCAAGTGCGACCTAAACAGTTGGTACCGGCAAGAGGATTAACCAATACTGACAACAAGCTGCTTTGGGTAGCTGTAATCACGAGGTATCTACTATTTGTATTTCTGGAGTTTTGGCAATAACAAAATTACAGCCATGACTTACTCAAAGTTCTATCTTCACTTCAAGGCGTACAAGTCAAGGGTGACAAAAAAATAAAACACAAATAAATTTTGAAATCAAAGTTTGCCAAAACAAATACCACTTTACCGCCAAGTTTTTCCTTGTTTCCCATGGAATCTGTGCAACGGAAAACGTGTTTCCATGGAAACCTCTTAGGTGCCATATAAGGTTCTTGTTACCATTCGTCACAAGATAAACTTGAAGAGAAGTGGACGCATATGAATCATCTTTCCGAGGCAGGAGATATTTGAAGTGCAGACATGTGGGTACTCTGTGGTAATTCTCCTTCCAGGGTAACACTTTACTCTCAAGCAACGCATGGCCAGCGCCCACAAGAACAGCGCCCTGTTGAACTATTAGAAAATGAAAGCAGACTGAGAATATCGAAAAGCCGCACTCACTTTGTTAAAATTCTTTATACTTGCGTAGAAATTCTCAGAAGAAAAAAAAATCGCATCGAAGCTCATGGATGAATAACTCTTTTTCTTTGTTTTCTTTCTGTAGGCCCAGCAGCTACAAACTCGTATTCTGGATCTGCAATTTTCTGTAACAAAATGTGGCGTCTGCTATTTCAAAAGATGTAACGACTTATGTCCTATCGGGCACAACTTTCATTATTTCGGACGTCGATGGACTGAATAAGCTTAATGCGTGTGAGGGAAAGTTGTAACGTGCAGGTTTACCTCCTTCATTCTCCCATTTTGCTCCTTCATGGCTTTTTGATTCCCAGTCACAAAAACTACCTTGGAGAGAGCACTCTTCTAAAATGGCAGCTGCATATAGAACAATAACACCTCAGAAAATTTTAAAATAAAGTTAAGTAACTTTTGTGGCTCAAAAATGAGTTGTAACAACTTTCTTCAGCGACATTGGATTCGGTAATACAGCGGCTACTCGAGTCAGTATGCTTCGAATTCCCTTTCTGTTCAGACTGTAACTTTGAGAATGATGTTCCTAATTATGATTAACAGCAAGCTTATTAGAAACTAAAGTACCTGACACCAACATGACCTTTACTTCTATTTATTCTATAAGAAGCCAGCATTGGAGTTTTTATCAACTTATGATTATGAAATGTATTAAATACATCTATTATATGGACACGAGTGTTTTACTGGAAAATATACCACTCGTAAACTTCATAAAAACTACATCCTGGACCCGAGTGGTTTATTTTCCATAATCTCACACGTGAGTTTATCGATGACGTAATTTCGGTAATTTCCCTACGAAATTCTTTTTGTCTATATAAAAAAAAGAACATTACACGGCGGCTTAAAGATATGAATTTTATTTTCTCGTGGCAAAAACAATATTGCTTTGCCACTCCAAAATAAAATTCATATCTTCGCGCCACCGTCTAATATCCTCTATATATTATATACATACATAAGTACTGATACAATGTAAATACTGATACAATTTAAATACTAATATAATTTAAATACTGATACAATTTAAATACTGATATAATGTAAATACTGATACAATTTAAATACTGATATAATGTAAATACTGATACAATGTAAATACTGATACAATGTAAATACTGATACAATGTAAATACTGATATAATATAAATACTGATACAATGTAAATACTGCTATAATGTAAATACTGATACAATGTAAATACTGATACAATGTAAATACTGATACAATGTAAATACTGATACAATGTAAATACTGATACAATGTAAATACTGATACAATGTAAATACTGATATAATGTAAATACTGATACAATGTAAATACTGATACAATGTAAATACTGATACAATGTAAATACTGATACAATGTAAATACTGATACAATGTAAATACTGATATAATGTAAATACTGATATAATGTAAATACTGATATAATGTAAACACTGATACAATGTAAGTGTGTTTGTGCGTGCGTAACGTGAATGCATTGTATGTGGGAGGGGAGGGGAGGGGGTAATTTTGTAATCCATGTAACTATGCAAGTTTGATATTGTTTGAATAAAAACAATACATTGTGAAATGTGGTTAAAGACGTCAATCTTTTTAATAATGCCAGAAAACTTCTGCAATACTTGTGATTTCTATTTTTTCTTGACGATACATTAAGAAGACTTACACTTACACAAGATTATTGTTACGTCCTGCAGCTGAACTGCTTTTTTAGAACCTGAGCGGGCTCATTTGCACCTGGCAAGCAGCAGGGCCACAAAATCGTGGGAAACCCGTAGGTTCCAGGTGATCTAACTCACCTGTAACAGAAAACTGCCCAATTTCCAATACTTTTTCTACGTCATGAACACCATTTTCTGCGAAGGCGTAGTAGACCTACAGGAAATGATAACCAGCCAAGAACCAGCAACAAATACAATGAGGAAATACAAAAAGTAACTGCAAGTGATAAAGAGCAGAGTATTGAATGGACTCCAGAGGAAACAGGAAGAGAGGCAAATTCTACTGGTCGAGGCTGGGTCTTAACAGGAGCAAATCACGCTCCTGGCCTTGATAATTAAAAACATATTCCTTTGTTAATTTTTAATGGCATTTTCCTGATACCGCCCCTCGCTTTCAGCAGTTAAAACCCACGATAAACAACAGTAATCTAATTTGAACGAATCGGGGCGCAACTTTCGCTTGTCCGTATTAATTTGACCGCTCCATTTTTTGGAATGGCGGAAATTTTTTTAGGTCTAATAGTTTTCAAATAAAACAGCCTATGGTCCTATTTCATATATTGATTAGTTGAACCGCTGAATGGATCATGAAGCCGGTCGGGCCCGCACCAACTACTGTACAGCAGTAGAAGTATTTTCATGATTTAAGTGTGCAACGTTTCTCTAACCTGTATCCCAAAAATTCCCGGCTCCGTGTCCACTTGTAGGGTTATACTAAAATTATCATCTTGACAGTTCATGGATAGGCGGTCGTTTATGATCTGAGAAGTGTTAAAAACTTTGAGGGAGAGTTTGACGTCACAATCCGGGCAGAACACTCCTTCACAGCAGTACCTGTACGATGCTGAAGAAGAAATACTATAATTATCACAAGACCGAGCGGATAGATACCAGAAGAAGATTACATCGGATTCAACCAAACTAAAGTGAGCTTTATTCCGTCCTCACAACTCGTGCTCCATAACAACGGTCAGGCCCTCCTCGCTAGGAATGAGAGGAACTGGGTCTAGTACACTACAAGAATGATTAAATGTTAAGTGATAAATCTAATAAGATATCTAATTGTGAAAACAAGACGCTTGTTTGGTGAAACTTGACTCAAGTGTCTGGGAAAGATAATGTTACTGGCTTATGGTATGGTAGGCTGATTTACACACCCTCCGAGTTCGGAGTGCTATTGTTGCCTTTTTTATTAGTGTGACAATGGTTTACGTATTAAAATAAAAAAGTCTTAACTAGGAGTGAATCATAGTCGACGCATGAGTATGCAGGGAACAAATCATAAAACAAACCGCTGATCGTTATCGTTGATCCTACTTCCAACGTGGGCTCAAAACTTACGTCACTAAACGTCAGGGTTCGTTGGCCTTAAATGACAAAATATACAATATGAGCAACTGGCTAAAATGTTAAATCAAAATCGGGCAGGGTACTTGAAAATAAGCAAGTCCAACCTGTCTTCATCCAGTACAAATGTTCGGCCTTAATTGGTCTCTCGTATTGTCCATCGGAGAATTTTATTCCAACTGACAAGTGGTCGATGCTAACAGTTTCTTTCATGAAGGCTTCGATGTAGTAAAAATGACATCGCGACAAGAGCAGTGGTTTAGATTGTTGTTTGTCTGGATACCTGAGGAACAGAGAGTTGGAAATTCTAGCAGTGAATATTCGAAGCATTTTATTGATTTTCTTGTATTTCTAATTAAGAATTAGATTATAAGTATGAGATTTCTAAGGCGTGATAGTTGATGAGGCCAAAGGCCGAATCAGCTATTACCTCAAAGAAATCTTAAGCTCATAATCTAATTATTTAAGTAAAAATCATAATAGACATCATGTTTCGGTAAAACAAGTAACAATTAATGTTCATTTGTTACATAACGAGAAAAAAAAGACGATCTTTAACCAAATGCTCCACTCTAATGGTTCATAGTGCGCAGTAAGCGTGCCTTATTAACCCGACCCTGCCAATCTTTGTCCGGCGTTACAATCCTACCTTTCCCATTCATGGTGGTCAGTTTTATAAACGTCTTCAAGCCTTAATATCATTTCTTGGTTTCCGCCTGGGTCTAAACTGGTGCGCCCATCACTCGCGTACATTGTCATGTCTCCAACTCTCTGTATCCACAGTTCACAACTTAGATCACAGGCCACATAAAACATATGATTTCCAGTTTGAGCAACCTAGAGCAGCAAAACATAAAGAATTAAGGGAAGCAGGGTTGGCACAGTGTTGGGGAGTAGGATTGGAACAGTGTTGGGAAGCAGGGTTGGCGCAGTGGTGAGAGGGCTCGCCTTCCACCAATGTGGCCCAAGTTCGATTAAAGCCTCTAGAACTAACCAACTATTATTTTCCTTTGCTAGAATAGGTGTAAGAGTGTGGAATAGCTTCCCAGGTAGATTAAAGTGTCGCGCTACAGGTTTCGATGCATCTTTGTCATTTCGTTCGACGTCACGCAGATGTTCGCGGAAACAGTCACCTAATCTTCTTCCGGTCTCGCCGATGTATATCTTCTTGCATAAAGTGCATCTTATGCAGTAGATAACATCGGCGGAAGTGCATGTGAAACGGTCGGTGATTTTAAACGATCGTTTAAGTCCTGCTATTTTGTTTGTGTTGTGGATGAAAGGGCAAGTTTTGCATCTTTTGCGTGTGCAGTTGAAAGTGCCGGGTGATTCGTCTGATTTTAGTGTACTTCTAACTAAAAAATCGGTTACGTTTTTGTTACGTTTGAATGAGATGAGTGGTGGTAGTGAAAAGATGCTGCCTGTTTCGTTGTCATTCTGAAGTAACTTGAAGTTCTTCAGAATGATGTTCTTGACAGGTAGGTTGAGTGGGTGAAAAGTGAGTGTGAACGGTATTCTCTGGTTCTCTTCCTTTTGTGACGTTTGTGGTGCTGAGTGTTGGTCAGTTGTTTGAGCGCGTTGTTGAGCTGTCTTCACAACTGAGTCAAGGTAGCCACGGTTCTTGAAGAACTGAAGCATTTCTTCTGATTCTTCCTAACCACTCAACTCACAACATGGCGGTATGTGGTCTTTCCGTGCATCAGGGCAACACGGAAAGCCGTAAAAACCTAGAACAGAAGTTTATCTTCCAACTCGGTTCTCTTAATCCCCACGGTATCAACGAACGTTTCTCATTCACTTAATCATTCATCTAATTTATTCCCTTCCATTCACACACTGCTATGGTTCCACCAATAGCATGGCTCCAAACTTCTCTATATAAATTGAACGTAACCCACAATCCTCTCTTTCGCTCCGACGAAGGGCTAACGCTCGAAACGTCAGCACCTCCCTTTTACCTTACGGTGGTATAACTTACTTAATCAACTCAGTTTGATTTACCCAATTTCTTGTGTTTCAATTTCCCACCGACGCAGCACCAGTTTCTTTAGAAACTATCCCCACAGTTGTGTTTCTTGATAACTGCGTAATTAATTAACTGATTAATTATTTTGTATGTACTTTGGGATTTTAACAGGATTTGTTTTAATAATATGTGTTTTAGAAAGGTGGCGCGCCTTGAATAGCTTCGCTAATTGGGGATCGCCTAGGACTGTGATACTATTGTAATGTTAACAAACAAATATTAAATTGAATTGAATTGAAATTGAACTGGATGTAATAAAGTGGTAATTGAACTTCGTGTCTTGCAATTCTGGTCTGAAATCATACTTGTTGAAATCACCCGTATGACCAGAATTGCACTCCACTCAGTTCAATTACCATTATCAAACAGATGATCGAGAGACGAGACAAATATAGAGAGGGTACGTGTATATGCCTTATTCCAAAATGGCCGCCTTTTATATATTCTTGTGTTTTTATTTAAATTAGACCTTGGTGCTTCGTTCAAGGGAAAATATTCTTTTGAATTTTAGATTAAGAACGAGGTATCGAGAGTTATTTGAATTAAAACAAAAGAATATTTAAATGCGGACCATTTCGGAATAAGTTGTATGGAAGAGTGAAAATTTTGAGCTTGGAGGACTGTTTTAATTGGTGTGCTGTGAATGAGTTACAATGATACCTGTAGAAAAGCAGTTAGTCTCTGAGCGTAGTATTTCCCAAAGTTGAGCTGCGCATCCATCATTTTAATAACGTTCCAGTAGTCTCTCGGAACTTCAAACTGATTCCATTCCTTCAGATTTTGAATTTCCCACTTCTCTGTGTCTGTATCCCAGACCTCACGCAGAACACCGTGTGCTTCAGAGGTATAATCTTCAAAATGATTGGCAGTGCATTTAATATTTTATAATTAATGCCATCCTAATTTGGAGTAGTAAATTAGTACTGAGTCAAGGGAATAAATGATCATGATAAAACCTTCCTGCCATACGAAAAATAAAAGATTAGAAAAATACGAGATTTCCATACCAACTGCCAAAACAGCCACATAGCACAAAATCAAGGAGGCGTTGATACTTGTTTCCGTCGCTTGCAGTCGTAGAAAGCGACCTTTGACGGGAGGAATGCAGTGGTACTCAACGTTCGCAGTATCCTCGCTTTTCTTGCACACCGACTCCCTCTCGAAGGCCTCGTGTTCACGTGACGCGACTGTCACGCGAAGTGGTTTGTCATTGGTTAAGTCCGATGGATTTTCTATTTTTACTTTGTAGACAAATGTTTCTTGAGCAAGTTCTATTCTCAGCCATGGTTGTGTCTCCTGCAATGGAAAGAGCTTAATTAAAGAATGGAAAGTTGATGAACTACATGATTTAAAAATGAGACCACAGCTTTGGGTCGACGCACCTTTGGTTATCAAAAAAGTAAGGATTGCCAGCTTTTCCTAAACGATGGTTATTTTGAAAAAAAATGGGAACTTGTTTCATCCCTCACTATTACAGTCTAGCAGACGTTTTTAGGTCATTCACAGTGTCCATATTTTCTTACCTTTTTGGAGATAAAACAACTTGTAAGATTGTTGTCAACGGCAAAAGTTGAACTGCTTCCTGTGGATACACTAGAGTTAAACGTCGAAGCTTTATATGCCACGTTCACTATAAAAAGTGAAGAGAAAATGTTTGTATTCAGCTGATATTGCGCAAATTTAGCAAAGACAGAGTAACGGCAGGAATGAAGGCGCGCGCAGACCTATCGGTGACTCCCTTATTAAGCAAGTCCATCCCTAGAAGAAGAACTATATAAAGCCATCCCCCTCCCCTGAAGGAAAAATATCATGCACAACTGATTAACTACTTAACAATTAGATTATGAGCTCGAGATTTCTATTTAAACAATAGAGTACTTCTGTCGAGGAGCTATCGGCTGATAGTTGCCCCGTGGAAATTTGATGTTCTTAAAACAAATATTTGCCCGAGAAGCTAAGCTTCGAGGGCAGATATGCTAGTTTTAAGAACATCAAATTTCCAAGAGGCAACTATCGGACCGATAGTTCCGAGACATAAACACTCTATTGTCTTTATTGTTCACCACTAAATTTTCTTCCGCGCGCCAGTTGAAAAACAGTCAAAACCCACTAAATGCAGATCAATCAAATGTTTCTCCATGCGCACAGCCTGAAATTTCAATAATTCACAACGTACATTGCCTAAAAAATACGGTATAACTGTCAGAAAATTCACATTTTTACGGACGGGCACCATCCATCCGGGTATTTTCCTCGGAAGGGCACTATGCGCTGATAGTGAGTCTCCGCGGACGAACACTATCGCGTCACGTGATCAATTTAAACCAATAAGAATCGGTGAAAATTTAGTGGTGAACTATAAGGGGTGATAGTAGATGAGGCCGCAGGCCGAATCAACTATCACCTCATAGAAATCGAGAGCGAATAATCTAGTTGTTTTAGTAAAAATCATAATAAACAAATCATCTGTCGGTGAAAAAAACACCAAATACTCAATCTTCCCGCGAAACTTGGCTAAAAGCGCCCATACGTCGCCATTTTGAAAACGATCTTGAACCAACTGCAGATTAATGGCTGATAGTGTGCACTTAGCTTAGCCAATCAGATTGCGGCATTTGCATTAGTTTACAAGTATATTTTTACTAATATGATTTATTCACATGTAAATAGTTCAGTTTGTGACTACGTTAAGCAAAAAGCGTAATATGGTTAACAACTATGGAATGTTTTGGTGAACTGTCTTAAAAATCGATTCCTTGCCAATCATTGAAATTGGGAATTTTGAATAAAGTTATCATATCAGATATCCCTATAATGCTGCATTTAGCTGAATCGATTAATTTTCCATATCTTCTGTGTAACAGGATATCCAACCTAGCCCGCCATGCACAACGCTGGCATGGACAGGGCTTTTCACCTCTGATCCTTCTTACGAAGTGCCGGATCGTCATCAAGGCAAGTGTTTTTCGTTTTTTCGTGAACTAAATAGCATGATTAAATAACTGAACTGGCATGATCGAATACACGCGAGGAAACTGTCAGAAGAGCAAACAAGCTTCGTCATCTAAAGACAATAGAAAAACATCTTCATACCAAGAAAGATTTCGTCGTAGGATGTTTCCTGCAGATGTCTTACCGATCGATCAAGGTAGTCGAACAAGCCAACGGCGCGTCGCCTCCAAACGTGTTCTCAGAACCCCTTTCTGCAATCGGATCGCTCGTTTATTGAAATAGGTTCAATTTATATCTTTGTTCTGCTCTAGATGTAATGATAACCTTGTTTTACTCTCGGCCTTTGCCTGTTATTAGGAGCAGGCCTTATTCTCTAACTAAGATACTTTATATAGATGCTGTTTTTTACGTACAATGACACGTTTTTCTGAGCTTCTATAAGAAACGGCTGTTAAGTTTGACCTCTGAATCAACGATTGCACTTTTGTTAACTTTAGTCCGTCCAAAAATGGAATCATCGCTCTGGGACTCCTGTTTGATAACAGGTATTTCTCTTTCGAGTTAAGTTTGACTCATAAAAAGTACGGCAACTATGCCTCACGGTACTTAGTGTTTTGAGACGTTTTTCTTATCTTACCTTCTTTACTATGACAGACATAACCAAAATATCCGTCACAGTCCGCATTAATAATTTCAGTGTTATATCCATTAAACACTGCGCAGGTTTCACCTGTTTCTAACTTAGGGTGATCTGGTGCCCAAAGAGAGCTGTTAACAGGCGTTGTGTCTAACCAGTTCCAGCTGTGTATGTCACTATAGAAACCAACTTGAAAACTGAATGTCTCTGAGCTTAGAAGTTCAGAGATACCTTTCAGTTTTTTTGTTGTGTTCAGTACTGCAAGGTAGCCGTGGTTACTCAAGCATTCCGCTTGAGCATCATTCCAGTTGAGAGGATGAGAGGATTTTCTGTAGCAGCGATTTTCTATCAGAGTAAAATCAGCTTCACAGGTGTTGTTCACTGAAGTCAGAAAAACATAAGGCATATTTACTATTATTATACCTCTCAGTTAGTACGCGCGCAGTGATTGGTTAATTTACCGGGCCGTACTTTACTGTACGACCCATTAAATTCAAAAGTTCGTTTTGGTCGCCAAAATTTCTCCAGAGAGATAATACATATCTTACAAACCTCGTATTCTCGGTCTGCACTCGGTAAATTATGGATCTTCGTTTTTTTCCGTTCGGAAAAAAAACTCGGTCCGTAACTTACAGTACGAACCTCGAACTCGGTTAGTAAGAGGCATTTTTAAATAAAATGGTGTCCAAACTTCTTACTATTGAAAACATGGCTGAAGTCAAGAGAGTCTAACCAAACTGTTTTCAAAAAAGTCAAATCAACCTAGTTCAGCTAGCAATTGCCCATTACCTTGAATGTAGAAATTATGATTCTAGGTCGACAATCATGAAACGGTACTGTGAAACTATGATCCTTTACTAAAGAATACTGTACCGAGTTGCAATTTGTTGTGGCTCTAAGGTGAGGATGAAGCCATGATTGTATTGTGGCCATTCTTTGGAAAGCTACTGTACCGTACTACTGTACAGCATATGGTACTGTACTGTTTGTTCCCAGGGGGGAGGGGGGAAGTAGTTGACCCATGTTTGGGTATAGGGGTGCCGCGGAGGGATTGAAATCCTGAACCTGCTTAGGACAAAATACTCTAAAAAGCCTACCCTGTTTAAGACAACACCCTCTATTTTAAGACCCTGTTTAGGACAAGAGACAAAATGCACAGTCTCGTTTTACAGGAATTTAAACTGTTTAATAATCTATGCCAGTCAGGGAAATCATGATTGATGCGTCTTAACACCCAGTTATTGCCTCTCCACACTTGCATGGGGGGATGCACTTCTGCCTCTGTGACACAATGACATCTTTCTTTCTTTACGTTATCCAACTCAAACAAACTAGACCTACCGGTAAGATCTATTCTGTCAATGCGCGGTTGTTATAATACTGATAAGTGGAAAAATAATTTGAATTAAAGGATACCGACAGCAAAAGCATTTTTGTCCAGAAAATGACCTGATGTTGATTGATGACCTTGTAATGGCTCGTAGTACCATATATGGGTTCCTGACCATACTCTGTTTAGGACAGGTTCTGACTTTGTTTGGGAGAGAGGCGACTAAAATTGTATACCCTGTTCAGAAGGTGTCAATGGGGTGATGACTTTTACGGCTAACGGTTAATATTTTTTACTGTTTTAAGGTTAGTGGTTAATATTTTTGGCTGTTTTACAGCTAACGCTTAATATTTCTTACGGCTAACGGCTAAAATATTTCAGTATTTACACCTAACGGCTAATTTTTTTGCCCGATTTACGGCTAACGGTTAACCCCATTGAGACCCCCGTTCAAGACAGCGAGACCAAGAAACCATACCCTGTCCAGCGGCACGTCCCTGTATAGCCCAAATAAGGCAGTACCCTCCCCCCCATGGGTGTTTGTTGTACTATGCAGTGTGCTAATAGCTTTCTGGTAAAATTCTTCTTTTACTAGAGAGCGCAGTTTTGACTTTTCCTTCCGTAGATTAAACTATGCATTGAAACGTTTCTTAGGAACACTACTGAACAGTACTGATGGGGCAAGTTGGTAAAATGGAAATCTGCTGATCCGTCCGGAAAGTATCACTTAATCCTTCGACTCGACAAGAATGCACTAAAATCCGATTCCGCAGATAAAAAAACAAACAAACAAACAAACAACAACAATAAAAAAGAAAAAAAACCAATCTTTCTAACTTGAGCTCCCCTGTGATGCTTTCAGATAATTCTTCCAAGGAAAAGGGCAGAAACAAACCCATTAGGGTCAAAAGAAGTCATGGAACTCTTCTATTAATTTTATGCCGATGGCAAAAGGGAAAAAGGTGTCCACGAAACACTTTTCTGAAAACACAAACTAAGGTAGAACGGAATAGAAACTTTTTCAGCTGATTCAGGCCACGGTATTTATGAAAATCACAAACCCGCGTAATTTACCTCAAGATCTGCAAACTGTAAGCTCAAAATAGGAACGTCCTCCTATCAGCAGTACTTCATAGTAGTGCTGTTTGCTGTTTGTTTAGCTATTCATTTGGCGAAATAAGACCCTACCCCACCTCTCTTATTGGACTTCTGTATCTTTGCACAGCCACGGCTTACCTGCGTCAGTCTCACAAATAAAACGTCTTCTTCGATAACATGGCCTAGAAGCAACCCACCAACCACACCATTTTCTGAAACGTCTCTCAAAATTCTCGACAGCTCCGCACTTTCCATAATGGGGATTAGGGTGTCCAGGACCCCACAGATTTGACGCCACATTGAGCTCACTTCCACTAAGCCATTTCCACTGTACATTGAATGTTTCGCGCGCTCCAAGGAAAACTGACCTGCGTAAGTATGGCTGCTGTTCTGTGTACTGAACTAAAAGCTCTTTTAATGTTTCACTATCCCGCACGATGAGAAGATCAGAGCCCCATTCATTGCACGCCTTACGTGCCCTACCCCAGTAAGTATCTCCGTAATCAGGTGTTAGGGTGTATTGTGGCACTCCACTGATATATATACAGGTGGCTGTACTGTTGAGGCGATACCAGCCGGGAAGACACCAGCCTTGTTCAGCTAAAACAAAAACAAAATCATCGAGAACATCTTACAAGGTGTACTGTGTATATTTTTACGACATTACTGAGCACTAATGCAATATCTAGAAATGGTAACTAGGTCGCACAAATTAAAAGTTTTCATTCAAAGCATCAGTCATGCATCTATTTAATCATAGTCTTTCATGTCGCCTCGTTGTCGCAATTTGTTATAATCGTCGCACTTTGAAATACCTGTCGCATTTTTAAATAAATCTGTCGCACTTTGTATTAACGTCTTCTAGATTGAATTTATCTTATCAGTTTATAGAATAGCCGCTATGTCCTGGGCACCAGTCCGCTCTAAAGTCCCATATGCTAGTGTTTTCATTTGCCGTCTGCAACAGAAGCAGAGGAGATAAACATGCTCCACTACCTGCCAGTGAAAGATGACACCCTGCGAAGAATCCAAGATTGCACACACGAAGATGAAGTTCTTAAGACCCTTGCAAATGTAATAAAACAAGGCTGGCCGGACAGCAAAGTCCATCTGACACCTGAAGTACAAGATTACTTCCCATTCAAAGAAGAGCTTACGTTACAAGATGGGGTCATCTTTAAAGGAACTCGTGTTATCATACCATTCCAAATGAGGGCACAACTCAAGAAGAAACTGCACTCAAGTCACCTAGGAATTCAAGCATGCCAGCGACGAGCGCCTGAAGCGTTTTATTGGCCTGGTATGTACAAAGAAATTGACGAGTACATCTCCAAATGCCATGTATGCAATACATACCAACAGGCTCAGCAGAATGAGCCAGTGATCCCACATCCCGTACCATTCAGACCATGGCAATTCATCGCCGCCGATCTATTTGAGTTTCAAGGCAGAGAATACCTTGTGACCACAGACTACTACCCTAATTTCTTCGAAGTTGACAAGCTGGGGACGCAAACGTCCAAGGAGGTAATCGAAAAGCTGAAGTGCCAAATGGCGAGACATGGGATTCCTGACAAAGGTAGGAGTGACAACGGCCCACAGTTCAGTTCCCAAGAATTTAAGAAGTTTACACAGTTGTATGAGTTTGATCATGTTACTAGCTCACCTACCTACCCACAATCTAATGGCAAAGCAGAAAACGCGGTGAAAACTGCAAAGCAGATCATGGTGAAATCCCTAGAGGCTGGGACTGATCCCCACTTAGGATTTCTAGACTTCCGCAACACTCCCACATAGGGACTAGGCACCTCCCCCCCCCCCCCCCAGCACAGCGACTCTTTGGTCGACGAACGAAGACCCTACTTCCCACGGCTGGCAGACTTTTAAACCAGGCTGACACTGAGATCACTACACAGCTCCTACAAGCAAGGAAAAACAATCAGTCTTCCTATTACAACGATGGCTCCAAGGCACTTCAAGCACTGGCTAAAGGAGACACGGTCCGCATTAAACCTGTCAACCCAGGCCAACAATGGGCCCATGCAACTGTGAATGGATCAGCTGGTATCCGCTCATACCAGGTAACTATGGAGGATGGAAGGGTATATCGGAGGAATCGTCGGCATCTGCGTCTGACAGCTGAGAGCCCAGCCCCACAGACTCCTGAAGCAGAGCTGCACACCCCTGAATGCTACTCATCACCACCATGTCAAATTGAATAGCCACTACCAGACCACGATGTACCAACATCAACAGTGGATAACATCCGCCCAGGACACGCTACTCAGAACGATGCACATGAAGTACCAGCTGCTCCAGTGAAATGCAGTTCCAGATGAAGAGTTCTTCGCAGACCTGCTTACCTGAATGACTATGCATCTTGACACTTCGTTATTTATAAACAAGGCAAGGCCCTTTATCTTAATGCGTACAATTCTACTTCATGTTATGCCATTTTGGTTGGCATTATTTCTTTATTATGTTTCCATTAGTGTTCTTGTTATCATTAACGAAGGGAGATGTAACCATATTGCCTTACAACATTTACGGGTTAGAGACTGAAATGAGTGGTTTGTTTACAAATACACGCACGCACTGGCTGTAAAATGATCGAGAAATTGTCAATACTGCACGAAGCGAAGCTAAGTGCAGTATTGACAATTTCGAGTTCATTTTACAGCCAGCAAGTGCGTGTATTTGTAAACAAACCACGAATTTCAAGTCTCTAACCCTTTTAATATTCAATCTGAGTTCAATGAAATACAAAACGGCCATTTTGATGCCAGCCGTTGTGTGATGGCATGATGTATTCTCATTAGTGCACGGTTACTAGGTGATGACGTGACGTATCACAAAATCACGTGATTGACTTTAGCCAATCACGCGCATGGATTTAGTACATTGAATGAAGATTAAATATTAAATATCTATATATACATATAAATATAGAATAGTCGCTATGTCCTGGGCACCAGTCCGCTCTAAGGTCCCGTATGCTAGTGTTTTCACTTGTCGTCTGCTCTGAGATACAGAAACTATTTTAAAAAACGTTGTGTTAAGCCAATCTTCGGTGTCCTTTGTTACTTGCACGGTACAGACAACGACACAGTCAACATGTCCTCTGTCACAAATATGAGTGACAACCAGTCATCAAAGATTAATACATCATTAGTCAGGTGACTTACGGAGGTACAGCATGTTCCAGTTCCGATGTAATGCATGTACATAAATAACACTGGAATTGCAACAGCTTAGTTTATTACAAAGGGGGACGAGGCCGGTTTATTACAAATTGCGACAGCACGCAATTCACGACTGGTTGCTCCTAAGAACACCACGCTAAGTGTAATATTGCCTAGAACGAGTCACAAACACAAACAACCGTTTCAGAGGTACATATATAGAAATTCCCTCGGGGCCACGCTTTAGTACATGTTCAACACTTTGTATTGTCATGATTTTATCAAGTGGACCTCAACGGTGTGCCATTTCATATGAGCCATGGTATAAAAATCCAGAAATTTAAAACTTGAATTCAGATTCAAACAGTTTGTTGTTTAGTTTTGGCTGAAGATTTCAGAGGATGAAAATGCAAAGCAAATATAAAGATTTTCCCGCAGCAGCATCTTTATAAAAAAGAGGCTTATATATATATAATTAATTGCATAGTACAAATCCTTAGTACATTATGAAAAGTGAATAAACTCGGTGACGAAGGCCATTTAAGATTCAAGTTCTAAAGTAAAAGCTACACGAGTAAGGCAGCGTGCGCGATTGAATTGGTAAAGGTAGTGGACTTGCACTCCGGAGGACGCGAGTTCAAGTTACGGTTTCAACCACGTTTGTTCAATTTAGTAGCCAACTGGTTCTTCCTCATTCACTTAGGATTCTCATATCTCGATTTAATTATTTGTTTCATTTATTTGCTCCGCTCCTCTACTCTAGCGCTATACTACTGCAGAGAGTAAATAAAGGATATGCAGTTTATATATTTAAACACAAAGAGTAGACAAAACCAGTATAAGTATTACAGAGCGTGATAATTAAATTTTGATCTGTTGTCTTTCTATAGATACAAACTTCCAATCCCCGTCCCCGCGTTTGCATTGATATGTAGTTTGACTCTTGTAGTAGGTGGCATTTGTGCAAGGCAGAATAAAGCCACTCTATCAACTTAAGGGAAATTATTATTCAACAAGGTACGATATCATACTGACAATTAAAATTAACAAGACACGACTTGTTAGCGCAATCATTGGAAAATGACAATCACGTATTATTTGCAAAGCCAACATATTTGTTCATATCTGATTATCGACAGATGATTTTCTGGCACTAAATCCACAAAACGTGCATTGCAGTGGTTCAGAATTTGTAGACATCGAGCACCGTTTTCAGACTGTTGTTTGCCATGTATATTTTATTATTTACGCGCTGTGAATCAATCTCCCATCGACATGAAAATATATACTGTGGCAGGAAACGGTTGACTCACTTCTCCACAAAATTATGCCCTGCATTTAATAATACATGAGAATAATGCTGACTCAGCCTTGTTCTACACTCTTTCAGCGGCTGTATTCTAGAAACTCGAATCGAGAGAGTATTAGAAACAAATGGCAAATTGACTCAAACAAAACACTATTGAGAAACGTCTTAAGTGAAGGAGGCTTGATCTTACTATAATAGTTTGAATTTCTTGTGATAGAAATAGAATTATGGCGATGGACGAGATTCAAATAAAGTTGTAACTGACTTGCAAAGACTCTAATACGGAGAAAGCTTGTTCATTTAGGACTGGCTATGGATGCACAGCTTACCTGAAGTTACAATGTCACAGCAACTGAGGGTACGTAACACTATCCAGAATGTAAATTTAAGAAAGAACTGCATTGGAAGCTTTTTCACTGAAAGAGAAAGTATTGCATGTAACTAAATTAGTAAATCATGTTTTTTTTTAAAAAAATATTGTTGGGAAGTGGGATGACTCCGAAAGCGTTCGTCTGAAATTGTGTTGCCAACGAAGCAGCAATCAGACCTATCCGGAATATCAGACTCTGGTTTTCACCAATTATGGATGCAAGTTCAGCACAAAACGCTCAAGTCATTTTTGCTGTGCGTCACTTACAAGCCTCCTGATTGTAATGTTGCCTGCTTTGAAGACTTCAGGGACCGCTATACGCAAGCGCTTGTATATGGCCTACCTGTTCTAGTGGTCGGAGATCTCAACTGCGATTTGCTCGTTAGTTCTTCTAAATCAAGAACATTAAACAACTTGTGTACAAGTCTGAATATGAAGCAGCTTATTACCCAGCCCACAAGAGTGACTGAAACATCTAAATCTCTGATTGATGTCATTTTTACTTCAAACCCGGCGATAATTATGGATAGCGGTGTAGTGGAGACTCACATCAGCGATCACTTTTTAGTTTTTGCTGCGTTAAATCTAAGGATGCCCAAGCCACCGGCTGCGTATGCTGTCGCTAGGAGCTACAAGTACTACGATCCTCAGAGCTTTTTGAGCGACCTTAACAAGATTCCTTGGTATGAAAACATTTTGTCTGATGATGTAAACGAGAAACTGCTTAATTTCAATAAAGCCTTTTTCCGGGTTCTGGATAATCATGCACCTATTAAGGAAATTAAAATCAAACATCGGAGATGTCCATTTATAAATGAAGAGATCAAAGAGAAAATGGTAAAAAGAGATCAAGCTCATAAAATCGCGCGAGAGACGGGTGCTCTTGTGGATTGGCAGTATTATCGGGACTGTCGCAATGTTGTTAAGAGGGTATTACGCGAAGCAGAGAAGGAGTATGTCCAAAATGAAGTTAAAAAGAATCAGAGCTCTAGTGAACAGTGGAAGGTGATACGGAATTGCATACCAACTAGGGAGAAGTCGCGCCCAGCTTATTCTAGGGATATGAAAGAACTTGCGACGGAATTCAATGAATTCTTTACGGAGGTGGGAGTACGTGCCGCAGAGGAAGCCTCAAGACTCGCATCAGTCAATGGTCTAACTACTTTACATCAAGAACTCCCTGTCAGTTTTGTACCCGAAGAACATGAGTTTCGATTTCGGGCTGTTACCTCTTTTGAGATCAATAGGATTGTACAGTCGTTTCCTTCAAATAAAGCACCAGGGAAAGATAAATTACACATGGCAGTGGTGAAAGATGCTCTACCTGCTATCCTCCCGAGTTTGACCGAGATCATAAACAGTTCACTTTTGACATCTGTATTTCCCTCACCATGGAAAGAATCTGAAATTGTTCCAATTCTAAAGGATGGTGGAGATCCGGAAGTAGCCAACGGGAATAGACCTGTGTCGTTGCTGCCTGCCCTATCTAAGATATGTGAACGAGTAGCCTTAAATCAATTTACCGAATATGCAATAAGGAGAAACTGTCTCAGTGGGCACCAAAGTGGGAATAAGAAAGGACATTCGACAGAGACACTCAATATTTTGATGTCAGATCTAGCCTTGGAGGCAATGGACCGCAAGCAAGTCACTGCCTTGGTGTTATTAGATCTTTCCAAGGCATTTGACAGCATTGATCACATGTCCTTGTTAAAGAAGTTACGTGTAATGGGTACCTCTAAAGAGGCAATAGAATGGTTTAGAAGCTACTTGACCGGAAGAAAACAGTCGGTGAGAATCGGTTGCGAAATATCTGAACCCCGCCTAGTCTCGTATGGTGTGCCACAAGGATCAATTTTGGGCCCAGCATTGTTTAATATCTATATCAACGATCTACCATCTGTACCCAAGGTAGGGTCGCTAGAGTGCTATGTTGATGACTCTCAGTTATACCTCTCATTTCCTGTACGTAATGTCACCTTAGCCGCAGCTCAGCTGACAGAAGATCTTAGGAACATAGCCACATGGTGTTGTAAGAACAGTCTACTCATTAACCCGGACAAAACAAAATTTCTGGTTCTGGGGACTCCGCAGTTGCTGATGAAGATTCCAGATGATCTAAGCATTACACTACTCAGCAAAGTGATTACATCATCCAAGTCTGCGAAAAACCTGGGGGTTACAATGGACTGTAATTTAACGTACGACGAACATATAACTCAATTAACTTCGAAATGCATAGGTAGCCTTTGTCAAATAAATCGCGTAAAATACCTGTTTGATAGGCGTACGTTGATCACTATAATCAATTCTCTCGTATTCAGTAAATTATTGTATTGTTCATCAGTATGGGCTAACACTACCAATAAAAACATCGAGCTATTACAGACAGTGCAAAATTTTGCAGCCCGGATAGTTTCTGGAACGAGGAAATTTGATCATGTTACACCTATTCTTAAGCAGTTACAGTGGCTGCCAATTGCTAAACAACTTGAGGTTAGGGATGCTACCATGGTATTTAAATGTTTAAACGGACTCGCACCTCCATATCTTTGTCAGAAGTTTAAAACCAGATCGGAAGTGCACAACTGCAACACTAGGAATAAGGACCATCTACATATACCACTCTGCAGGACGGCTGCAGGTCAGCGCGCGTTTACCTTTAGAGGCCAAAGGCTGTGGAATAGTCTCCCAGATGAGTTTAAGTCTATCACTAATTTAGATGTGTTTAAGGCTGAAGTAAAACAGCATTTTTTAAGGGTATTTTTGAATAATTAAGTTTTAGATATTTGTCATTGTAAATTAAGCTGAAAAGCCTTTTTGAGGAGATTAATAAAGTTATTATTATTATTATTATTATTATGTCTTATTTAAGGCGTGAATGATAATATCATGAATATTAATGTATGTTCAGTTGCCTAGCTGGAACTTGACTTAAGGCCAACAGAAATGCCTGATCACAATGAAGAAACTCACGTACTTTAAAAAGAACCGCAAACATACGCAAGAGACAAACTTCAATGCGTAATAAAATTACGTAAGAAGAAATTAAGGCGTGAAGTGTCATTGACAGAGGGAGGAGAAAGAAAAAATGGTCTCAAGAGAAAAAGAAACGAACCTATTGCATTAGCAACTTTGAGTTTTATGAATGAAGCTACTAACTTCTTCTTAGCATTACACTGCACAAAACTCTTGCAACTTGAACATTAAAACCTGTCACCACAAACTATAGATTGGAGTTAGGAAACTCCTATTATTAATTTATAGGTTGTAAGATATGTAACTGATACGTGATATAATTTGTCACCTCGCGGCCGTAAAAGGGTTACAACATGACAATTGTGATTGGATTTAACATAAGAGAAATGATGTATTGAGGTCAATTCGGAAGGAAATGCAAACTTGCATGAGTCTTCTGTCCTGTGATAAAGGTATAATTATGATGGACTTGTATATCAACTGATATTGCATACGAAATTCCAATAAAGGTGCTCAAAAGAAGTATTTTGAATGCAAAAAAATGATAACATTAGATATTTCAAGATTATTGCAGTGGTAGAACCATTGTAATTCTTTAAAATTTATTTTTAATAGATCGCAAAAGTAGTTTTACTTAATCTAAAGCCATGTTCGTTTTCAATTTGAGAACCGACCCGCAAGATCATCACCAAATTTAACCGCCCCAGTCCTCGTTCACCACGTTCACTTTTCCGTTCAGCTGTCAATGACTACAGCGTAATGATTTTAGGTTTGAATTCGGTTTGCTGTTGTGTGTTGTTATTCAGAATGCAAAAGGGAAAACATTCTGAATTTTTGCAAATAAACTGACGCCTCACAGAGAATTTTTAAAGAAAGATCGGAAGCTTATTAAATATTTATAACATTTATCATAGGCTTAACTTCGATGATTCTCAGCCTACACTTAATTATATCAGAATTTTAACTCGTAGTCAGCTGGTGACACATAGTTTTCTTTTTTTGTTTTTTGAAAATATTTAGTACTTCCTCTCACCTAAATTGAATCTTGAATTGTGATAAGTGCGACGATCAAATAGACGAACAAAAACCGAGTTGATATTATATTAAAATAACTTAAAAGCAAAGTATCTGACACAAAGCCCTGACTGGTACCTGTTTCATGTTGCGAAAACTTTCTCGTAATGTAATAAGACTGACGTGATAGGATAAACTGAATAATCTTTCTCCAGTATAAGGCTTAAATGGATTCGGCCCATGGATAACTTACTAGCCTACGGTATACATTCATATCGCATGGGTGCAAAAGATCCAGAGATCATGTTAATAAACACTCGTCACACGAGCAGTTTTTATATGGATAGCTAGGAATCCTGCTTTAACAAGTCTTTATAATTACCTCGCTTCCCATTAATTTAAACAGTATTCGCTTCAATTTTTACATATACTCGATGTATTACTGTTTTGTTTATTCCTCCCACGATACTCCATCAGTCGCTCAATACCTGCAAATTCAGCTGGAAAATATTAGTAGCCAATCCTGTGTGTCAACAGCTTTAATGTTTCATTCTCATTTTGCTCCCTTCCTCAATTATGAGCGACGAAAATAAGCTATAGCGTATTCAGATTGCTATTCCTCTTGTAGAAATCATGCCGGTTGTTTTTCCCTGCAGTTCCGCCAAAACAACTGTATACATACGTTTATGTCCCAAACGTTTGTCAAGTTAGTTTAGTTTTAAATTCTGGTATTGCTTTATTTTGAAGAGTAGGAAGGCATTAAGATAAGATTTGGAGATCTCTTACCGGCTTCTGTTAATAACAGGAGGTTTCTTTGGGCCGTGCAGTCAGTTTAAGCTTCCGTCAAAAAAAATCAACATTGCATATCTAACAGAACTGAATTACGTATAAATATTCTTTTATATTTTTGTAAACAGTTGTTTTCTAACTTGTCGTTGAACAAAAGAAGACTCCGGCTTAAGTACTTATAAAAGCTAGAATTTTCATTACGCTTGTAATAAAAGCCGGGAAATCTCCGACAGGCCAAATTACACACTAACATTTGTTTGTAGAAATTATATATTTTGCTTAGTGACAAAATGATCAGGGTTTGGGAGTTGCTACTAGGTAAATTGAATCTCCAAACGAATAATACAAGACGGATATACTAGTGGCTTTGGGTAGGTAATATACCGCTGACAATTCAATGAACAATAAAACGTTTGTTTAGTATTAGCTGTACCATTAAATGAGGGACGAAAACTTCCCTATAGTTCGCTATGCAAGTAGAGATAACACTGCTTTTATAAACTTCGAATATTTAAGACTATTGCATGAATAATAAAAATGGACATTTATGGAAGTTTATCCCAGCAGATCATTTGATTATAAGATGCATCGATAGTGATGTTTTTAATCATTAATAATAATTTATCCCTATGTTTAATTTATCATCTTTATTTAATCACATGCAGAACCTTTTTTGATGGTCTGTTTGTCGTGTCTAAACTTTTTGCACTGTATAAAATAACAAAATGAAAGAACGAGAGTATTAATAGCATTGATCAAACTAAGACATCAAAAGATGAATTTTGCACTTTATTGAAAAAAGGTCATACTCCAAAAATAAAGCTTCACAAAAGAAAGTAAATAGAAAAAAGCTTCATGACTGCTTAAGATCGAATTTATGGATCGTACGTCTATAACTGCCTACTATTCACTAATAAATTACCTAAAATATAACATTATAGACCAACAGAAACAAAGGAAAGATAGACTTTTAATTTTCCGATTATGTTCCGGAAAATGATGTTTTTGGTTTCTAACTTTTGTCAGTGGTTTCAGTTATAACTGACCGAGTAGAAACGGTTGTCAGTGGTTCGTGTAGCTATCCGTTGATACATCCATCTCATTTGATTCCAACGTTCTTTTTCCCTCAAAAGTTTCTATAGGCCCTAAAGTGTTTCGTAATTACTTGAACTCAAGTTAAGTTAATACATCTTCAATTAAGGTAGGAACTTACCAACAACTAACCAATTTCTCTGTTGCTTTTTAAGAAAATAGTATCCGATTCAACTTCCGAAGTCGTTGTGTTATTTTCCCCGTCGCATCGGGATAAAGTGTTTCCTTCAGGACAAAAATAGGAACGAAAGAAACTCAGACTGCGATTTGAATTTCTTTGAACAATCTTTTTGACCAAAACAAATTGACTGTTACTTCCTTCTTGAAAGATAAAGCTCTCACCACTCCAACCACATTGGAGGCAATGGAGTTCCACCTATCGACCACTGCAAGATAACAGAAGTTCACAATCAAAGCGTCTATGTTGTAGGTGAAAATGAATTTCATGTCAAAATGGTTCCGAAACTAGTTTGATTTGTTTCAGTTTTCCTTTGTTTCAGATTCATTTCCATAATCCTCCTATAATATGAAACAAAGGGAAAAAAAACAAATCAAACTAGTTTGGAACCATTTTGACGTGAAATTCATTTTAACTCACAACATATACATACGGGTAGACAAGCACGATATTTTAAATCACTCAATGTTAAGAAAAAATTCTGAGTTTAAGAGTTTGTGGAATCTGAAGATGTGACGTAGCATTTTTACCCGGCGTTGTGCCGTGACCATGCAATTTGTATCCAACATGAACATCAAAAATTGATCAGTTTTGAGGAATTATGTAGCCTTTGACCAACAATTAAGATTGCGTGTCTTTCGAAGACACTCCAGAATTTTTTATCTTACCTCAGATAGGGTGGGTTTTTATCTCAAGATATAATTCATCCAATGATGTGTAGGTCTTGAAAAGAGTCTCTGTAACTCCCTTGCTGATCCCCAACGATGACACCCTTAATTGAAAAATTTCTCACTGATTCACCTGTTAACACCAAAAAAGATAAACGGGTGTTCAAAGTAATTATAGGAAGACTTAAGACTTCTACACTGCATGTGGGACAAACTCTTATTTGAGGAAAGTGTTGTTTTTGTTATTATATCTATCAAAGCAAACTTTCCGTTTCTTGAAAAATGTATTTTTTAAACGATGTCACAGGCAAGAACTCAGAAAATTGAAATCTGAGCTCTCCTAATAGCAGTCAAATCTACGACTTTCTGATTACTAAAATCAGACGCTCTACTACTCAGTTATAGGAGTGTAAGGCCATCAAACTAAGTCCCAGGGACAAACATCCTGCACACTGCTAGGATTTGAATGTCAAAGTCAAAGTGTTGAAAAGTGATGTCATAATTTCTTCTTGCTCGATTTTTCGACGTAGCGCAGTTAAAATTAAACGTCCTATTTTTATCCGAATACCTCACACTGACTCGGAGATAACTTCTTGATTTCTATTCTCGTTTTCGCGAAGATGAAAATTCACGTGGGAAGTGAATGGTCATAGTTGCGCATGTCCTATCCGTCCCAGCACACTGAAGCAGTGGTTTCAGACCGACCGAAACGTTCAGCTTCTCTTCGCTTAGGTGATACCAGTCCGGAATGAGACTCTGGCTCGGGTACAGAAAACGCACATCAACGGTACTGGGCTCGTTCCGGTATGACTCGTACCGGCCGTTATTTGTCAGGGGCCGTTATATGGAAACCAGTACAGAGCAATAAGATGGAATCACAGTGAATTAGCACCACACATCAAAGTCAAGTGTCATGAAAACATATAGGAAGGAAAAAATTCTTAAAATGATCTCCTCTCTAGCTTTCTGATGCATTAGTTTGAACACTATCAAAGTTCTTGTCTTTATAATTTCAAGTTATAATTTTTACTTATTGATAGTACAGAAAATTGTTGAACAGTCAGTGACAAAAAAAATTATTGGGCAAAATTAAACTACGATTTAGCTAACGTCCTTTGTCGTTTCATCAGCGTTGTATTGTATAAAGAATATATTCTGACGATTGCAACAATTGTGGCCGATTGAATATTTTGAAGAATAATTGTAAATCATTAACTGCTATTTTTACGGAATAAGTGATGCACCATTTGACCCTTATCACGCATGTCACGTCGATTAAAGCTTATAATAAAAAATATAATTATATGCGAGATAGCATAAAATCGAAATTTGCCAAAGAAGGTTAGGTGGGCTCTGGAACAAATTTGAACCCTATGACTATGATTTCAATACAGATTGCATTTTCATCAGAACGAATAATTACTCACTAGCGCATTTGCTGTGCCCTCCCCAGTGGGGGTTTAATGTTCTGCTCAATTATGATAAAATTCAAAATTAGTCAAACCTAGCCTTAAAAAATTGGAAAATCATTATTACATTACTTTGTAATTTTGTTTAATTTTTCTGTTATTAATATTTTCGCTTTTTTATCATAATTCATATTTACCGTATGTGATTTGGCTCATGCTGGTGAATGTTATTTTAGAAATATTGTGCTATTTCTCTCTCCGTGAGTTTGTTTGTTTTTTTTTTTTTTCTCATTACTTCATATTTAATGTATGCCATTACACTGCATGTCTCGTTTAGCTCTTCAATTTGCTTGTAGTGTATACTGTTCACTTATCCTTTCTTTTGTAAATAAACTTGATTTGACTCGACTTGACTTAATCAATGTAATTAAAGTTAATGTTAGATAGATACGGTAAATGCAAATTGTACCTCAGTTTTACTACGATTGCCGTCTTAAAATTTAGAAATAAAAATGGACAAACGAAAAAGACCTTTTTCTCTTGAGAAGGGGCCAAACACTGGAACTTTATTATCAGCATCGAGTGCTGTTTTTCCTATCATTGTAAATTAAAGAATTGTCTGTCTGAATTATGACCCAAAAAAGGTCGTCCATAAGAGGTTGTCTTAGCTCACTGGCGAGCTTGCTTGTTGTTTTTACTCACGCCTGTTCCCATTAATGTTTACAATGATAATTAATCAGGGAGTTTAAGTCCAATTTTTAGAAGCCTGATTATAGTTTGAGCCTAGAAAAAGTTGTTTGAAATATCGAGTACCATTACATTCACTTTACTAGCATTTCAAAATCAACTTTACCTATGGAAGAGCCCAGAAAAATCTCAACTTGACGTTTTCTTAAACTGAAAAAACATGAATCTGAAACAACCAAATAAACCTGAAGAATTAAGATTTACTTTTAAAGGATAAGGAAGACGTTTCAAAACCATGTTTCAAAAAATCAAATTAACTTTTTCAAAAATCAAGTTTAACTTTTAAATGATCAGGTAGGTTTGAAAAAAAAAAAGGTTGAGCTATTAGAAAATCTATTTGATTATTTCACATCTTTAAAAGAACCGGGATTGCTCTCTTTATAATCACCTGGACTCCTATGACCAACCAGTTTATAATTTACAGTGTGTACCATTTAGCTATACTTTGTATGCAGTAAAATTAGCAGCTTTACCACGATCAGATACAGTCAAGTTTAGCGTGTTTGAATCCAGTCAAGGTTTTCTCAACTTTAGCGTTGAATATCCTTCGGTGGCTTCCCTCTGGACCTGGTATATGAAGTCATCCCCTTGAATATTGCTGTGGAGATTTTTAATTTGCTACATAGATGTCAGATGTCCTAAGCACATCAAAGGGCATAAAATTGTTTATATTGCGTCGTATGGCCTACTTCTTTTCTCTTGCAATTTCCTTTGAAAATCGTGATTGATTGGACTCAGTCATTTAAGGGCTTGCCCCTGGTCCTAGCCAAACAGTCAGTCACCCGTTGATTCACAATGGGTAACTCTGGTCAACATTACTATTTCATAAGATAGGACAATTTTACGGTGCCTCTATAACATGTTGACGGCGATTAGAGAATCTATTTCACAGCCTTAAAAGAACCGAGATTGCTCTCTTTATAATCACCTGAACTCCTATGACCAACCAGTTTACAATGTGTACCATGTAGCTATATTTTGTATGCAGTAAAATTAGCAGCTTTACCACGATCAGATACAATGAAGTTTATATATATATGTACAGAAGGTTCACCATACGAAGAGCTCTCAGTAGAAGGATCCACTGAAGGATGCAACGTTCGTTCTGGGATAATCGAAAGAAACAAACTTCTAAAAGGTCCAACAGCTTTATAACGTTTTGGCCATTCGGCCTTTCATCAGATAAACAGATAAAAAAGTTAAAAAGTTTGCCGACACACAAAAGGAAGAACTCAACGATATCGTTAAAAATTCACAGGCAACTGAACAAACTGTAAAGGCCATGCGACAAAATGGAAAATGTTCATGTTTACAATTACCAGCCATGAATTACTTATTACTTTCTCTTTTAAATAGCAAACATTTTCTTTCACGGTATAGCGGAAATTTGCTTTTTGAACTTCTGTTCCCATGTTTGCTTGAAAATTTCGACGTTGGATTTAGATTTATTCGGTTCACTGTTTCTAACACTGCCATTGATTGGGCCACGCGCATCAGATGATGACTTATGAGAGAAGATGTATTTTGATAAGTTTATTAAACATCCCATTTTCGCCCGGAAAACCCTGTTTTTATGTTTAAAGTTAGTTTATAAAAGCAATAAACCGCAGTTTCTATGGGTTTACCGGCGTAATAAACCGCGCGGGATGTTGGGAGAACACAAGGAGTGCTTGAAGAGTGGCTTACAAGCTCTTCGTCAGTGGGGTAAACGTTTAACTGGTCCAACGGTATTAACAACCTCGTTCCCAGGGCTTTTCCGCCATTTTTCTTTCTAGGGGAAAGCCCTGGGAACGAGGTTGCTGTATTCATAACGTTTCGGGAGTTCAGCCTTCTTCAGATATGGATTTAAAAACTTAAAACTATTTACAATGAGTGTACGTATAGGAAGTACCGGCTTTATAAGTAGTCCATGCAAAAAAGATTCAAATTACAAATAGAATAATACCTGTATGAGAAAAAATGAAAGTTGTAACAGATCAAAGGGTAACAAATTCCGCGCCAAGGGCCTCTGAATGATCATTCACTTAAAACAAAAATAATAGAATCCTCCAAAGGGGTCCCTGAAGCCAGGAGCAATCAAGTTTCTTTATTGTTTTTGCTATCATCTATAAAACTAAGCAATAAACAGACAAAAGTGTGACAACAGCCCTGTTTATTTAGTGCTACTTGAGTGAAACAGTGTAGAAACTTATTATTATTTCTTCCAGCCACCGGCTCAAATTAACTAAATGTAAGAACCCAACTGAAATGGACGCCCACTTCACCTGAGTTGTAGACCCTTAAAGCAAAAGGTTATTGTTAAAAATTGTTACAAAGAGACACTGCATACAAGCTTTAGCCTTGAAATCCGTTTAAAAAACAAACTAAACTACACGCTGCTAAAAAAAGTGTCGAGTAAACGTTTTTCACTTCGCAAACGTTTACTTAATTCCTTTACTTTGCCAAGCTGTCTAAGATTTCTGCGTAACCCCTCATCGATAGATAAGGGACGGACCATTAGAAAAGTGATGGGGGGGGGGCGGAGAGTTTTCAGCTTGCACGAATTTTTTTTTTCAGGTGAACCCCTCTGCACGAATATTTTTTACTACGTGTGAAAAAGTCACAATTGGACCTTCCTTCTGCATTAATTTTTTTTTTATCTTCTTCTTTGCATGAATTTTTTTTCTTGGCATTTTCCCTTGCATGAATTTTTTTTGTTTTTTTTTCCCCATCCCCCCCCCCCCCATCACTTTTCTAATGGTCCGTCCCTAATAGATTTCTGCGTAACCCCTCGTCGGATCCTATCCCAAACACGCGAGCACGTGATTCAATCAGAGCCACAGTATGCCAGATGGCAAGGATGCTCTCTCGGGGTGCCATCAATGTAGTACACATAGAAGTCACCACAGTTGCGCACTTTGATGTCGATAGACCACTGACAGCAGTCTGTCCAGCTAAAACAGGCTTTTCTGGTAACTTTGCCATCTGCCTCAGTTGGATGTCCCCCCTTTAGCCAACCAGTAGCGTGAGTTCCACATCTATAGGCTACAGGGCAGACGTCGGCCATTTTTGAACCTGCGGCGCCTTCAAATCGATACCAATCCGGTGGCAGGTCTTTGTCGCAGCTAATCGGGCCACTAGTGGAGACGTATGTGTTCTTTCTGTCGGCGTTACTCAGTGTTTTGTAGTTTTGGCATTCTAGGAAATAGAAGGTTGATTCCTCAATTAGTAGTCAACGTACTATGTACAATTTTAACGCGAATTGTAAAGAAGAAATATTGGTTGAAATTCTTTAGCAAACATTGAAACTTTACCCGAAAATGACTTTGATTTAATCACTTGTTATAAAATTTTGGCAAAACCAACCAGAACAAGCGGCTGCGTTTACAGATTGTGTCATAATGTCTTAAAATGGAAAAGAGCCGTGAAATATCAACTTCCTGAGTTAAATTAAAGGTTTAAATTTACTTTAATATAAAATTACTGGTGTCTAACGTACTCGATAACCTTGTGCTTTTTTTAGGCTCTAGGGATTTCCTAACTACAATCCTGGACAAAATTATATGCGACACGTAAGGAATCAGCGGCATCGGAAACACATCTGTAAAATGTTTTTAAATAATAAGCACGGAAACAATTAATCCCTGTTTTTTTGTTCCTATTATAATCACCCACCCCCACCCCCCTTACCAATGTGGGTAGCCACTGTCATCATTTTTATTAGTATACATGCCAACAAATCAACATTAAATGTGGGGGGGGGGGGGGGTGGGGGAGCTGGGGCGTTTCTGTTAATTTTTTTTTTTTTGCAAAGTGTCTCAAAGTTTTTGTCCAGGATTGTAGCAACTTATATTTCGTCTGCCAGAACTTATACAAGAATTTTTTTGTAACGAAATATATACTAAATTAGATTTATATGCTGGTATGGAAATGTAAATAAAATATTATTATTATTATTATTATTGTTGTTGTTGGTGTTGTTGTTATTATTATTATTATTGTTGTTGTTGTTGTTGTTGTTGTTGTTATTATTATTATTATTATAATTATTATTGAAAAAGTTCAACATCTCATTTACTTACCATCTGCAGCCGGTGGTGGCGTAGGAATCAGTTTCTTTAGCGTTTCAATCTCCCTCTCCAATGCAGTAAGCCCTTCTTTGAACTCGCAAGCTGTTGAATTTTGAGGAATTGTAATTGTAATCATAATCACGACTATAAATATATATAGCAAACTTTACATCGTTTATTTAACAAGTAAGGAAGCTTAGGCCGTGTATTTCACTGTGATAAAACACGACAGACATTTAAGAACACGAGTGGATTGTAGAAAACGCGAGCCGCAGGCGAGTGTTTTCCACATTTCTCGAGTGTTCTCAAATGTCTGGAGTGTTTTATCAAAGTGTAATATACGACTTAGGCTTCTTCATTTGCTTTATGATACAGATTTCAAAAGCCGTGAGTAGAAACAACGAGGCCCACAGATTGACAAACTGGCGCCATTTAATACCAACTTCTCGACTGTTTTCGCTTCTTCTTATGTATTTGTTACATTAATCTCAGCTTCAAAACTTTCGGCTGCTTCGAAAATTAACAAAAATGTCGATCTAAAGAGGTAATGTGGCGAAAAACAATACAACACGCTTTTTCTATGTTATATACTCTGATAAAACATTGGTTTTTAACCAATGAGAGCGCGCGCAGGGTTTTGTCTATGTTATAAAGGTTAATACAGCTAAGATTTAAATCAAATTTGTCCCTCTATATTCCCATTTTTGTGATGATGGAGCCACTCGGTGAAATTATTGACCTTTTCCAATTATTGTTACTCATCATAACTTTGATTATTACTGTGTTCAATATCACCATCGTCATCATCATTACCGTTATCGTCCAGTTATCATTGGAATTACTATTTATCATTATATTTAGTCCATTTATTATAGCCAACTTTTCCATTGATTTACGGAAACATGTGCTTAACCAGACTCTCTAAAAAGAAATGTGGCATCGTATTACGGTAGTGTCTTCAGTATCTGGGCGATGGGGCCGGTGAGAAATTAAACTTTAACTCAAGCAACAACTTTAGGGACGGACCATTAGAAAAGTGATGTGGGGGGGGGGGGGAAATTTTCAGCTTGCACGAATTTTTTTTTTTCGCTCACTGCTTGTACAGGAATTTTTTTTTCAGGTGAACCCCTCTGCACGAATTGTTTTTACTACGTGTGAAAAAGTCACAATTGGACCTTCCTTCTGCATGAATTTTTTTTGTTTCCCCCCCCCCCACCCCTCAATCACTTTTCTAATGGTCCCAACCTCGTCCCCAGGGCTTTTCCCTTTGAAATTGGGATAGGCGGGAAAAGACCCTGGCATCGGCTGGTCACGTGATCCCAAACACCCAAAAATTCTGGGTGTAATAAATTACGATGTGACGACCGTGTGAAATAATTTTCAAGTAACATGGCGGAATCGCGAGATAACTTATCGGTAATCAGTCGCCTTGGAATAGCTCTAAACCGATGTAACTTTCCTTCCTTTTGTTTAAAGCCACTTCAGGTGAAGTGCTTCGAGTATTTACTGAAAGGATATGATATTATTGCCGTTCTGCCTACTGGTTTCGGCAAATCGCTCCTGTTTCAGCTTTTGCCAAATTTTTTGCCTGTAAAGGCAGTCAAGAATATTGTCATCGTTGTTTGTCCTCTGAACTCCATTATCGAGGACCAACTTAAAGTGTTAGAAGAGAGAGGAGTCACCGCTGATGTTCTCCAACTGACCAGTGATTATCGAGAGGGTATAGAGAGTCTCTTCAATCCAAATGACAACGACGAAACCGTGAACGTGGCAAAGCTAAATAGTCCATCCAAGAATCTCCTCAGTGGAGATGTCCAGATAGTATTTGCCCATCCAGAGTCCCTTTTGAGCAAAGAAGGACGAGAGCTGATGAAAGGCAACGTCTTCAAAAAAAATGTGGCTGCATGTGTAGTCGATGAAGCTCACTGTGTTGAAATTTGGTGAGGACTTTTCAACTGATCACGATAATTCTGATAACATTTTTGTTTAGTTCCAGGTTATCAGACACAATATTTGTTGTCCCCTGATAATATACATGGCGGTACAGCTCTTTTCTCACATTTACATTTTTTGTTTATTTCAGGGGTGAAGAATTTAGAACTGATTTCAAGAACCTATCTGCTTTAAAGGCCTTTTTCCCTGCTGTTCCAATCATGGCCCTTACTGCAACTGCACCGCCACATTTGCTCACAAATTTGAAACAGAGTTTATCATTGCAAAACGATTGTAAAGTTGTTGCTGCAAACCCAAACCGCTCAAATATTTATCACGACAAGAAGATGAGGATGAGTAACCACCATGGGTACGAAAGCTATGACAACATTGTCATCCCAATTGCAAATGAATTGGCCCTGCAAAGGGAAAAGTATCCCATGACCATCATTTACCTGAAACTGAAGTACTGTGGTTATGTGTATGGCTTGTTTGAACAAAGCTTACAAGATAAACAATTTGTGGGCAACACAAAAGATCCAGCTGCGAGGCTGTTTGCACAGTTTCATGCTCCTCAAACAAAACGAATGAAAAAATGCCTTATAGCAGAACTAAAAAAAGAAAATTCAAGGATAAGGGTGTTATTTGCAACATCAGCACTTGGAATGGGAGTTAATGTACCTAATGTGGAACATGTTGTACACATCACACCACCAAGCAACATTGAGTTCTATGTGCAGGAGACTGGACGTGCTGGCCAAACAGGAGCCCCATCTAGAGCCACACTGTATTACAATAACTCTGACATTACCAAAAACAAGCATGTTCAAGATCCAATGAGGGAATACTGCAAATCCCAAACTACTTGTCTTCGCAAGCTCATTTTGGAGTATTTGGGATTTCCACATGCCACTGTTAATCAGGAGAGATGTTGCTGTGTTTGTGATGCAAGATGTACCAATGTTGTGGACAAATTGCCCAGTAGAGTTAAACATAAAGTGAGAACCCTGCCAACTGAAAATAAAGCTGTGCTTGAAGAACTTATTTTCAGTGAACTAAATGAGTTTGAGGCTCAAACAAGTTTACCTGGTGAGATGCTCTTCAGTTTCTCTCATGAAGAAAATGCTCTTCAAAAGATCATGGAAGGAATTGACTACATTGAGACAGAGTCAGACCTTCTTGATGATTACAGAATATGGGATGAGACCTGTTCATCAAAGATTTTTTCCTTCATAAGCAAATATGCTCCACTGATTGAAGACAATACCAGTCACACTTAACATGACTGAGCTTTGTGCCTCTTTAAGACTGTTCACATTTTATTATGGTTAGTTTTACATGTCCTTGTTGGCTGACATGTCACTGAAGATCAAATGATTATGCAAGCATACTAAAATGTAATGGCAATGGCCAAAATTAGATAAATTAATCAGTTACTGTCATTATTTCTTTTACATCTAGTAACTTTGCCACTTGATTCTAGGCTCTAAGAAAAATTGAAGAGAGTTACAGCTCTAGATACCTTATGTAATACAGGGTGACTAGCCACTAGTTTTGAGAAACTAAGATTTCATTGTTGCCCAAGGTCAACAGAAGTCACAGAGGCCTGCTGTGCACTTTTAATGCACAACCCTGTATATAGTCATTTTTGTGCTAACAGTATCTTGTATCTTCTTAACATCACACCAACTCACATGGAAGTTATGATAATATTTTCTGAATCAATACAAATTATTTTCCAGTAAACCAGTGATAATAGGGAAGGTTGTTACCCAATATCCTGAGCCAGTGGCTCATGGTCAAAGAAAAAGAAGATTTGTCAATCATAAAAGAAATTCCCAGTCAATTTAATTTCTTGCTTCAGAAACCAGCTAAGTTCAACTATTGACCTATGTGATGTCTTATTAACAGCAAATCGTGCAAATCATAGTAAACTGATTCAAAATAGAAGAGATAAGAAAAAGATGTTATTTAAGAACCATGATTGTAAGGGCTCTGCTGTACATTTTGACTTCTAACTGTTAGGCTGTGTATGCTATAAAGTACCCATAACATTACTTTTATACAAATATACACTATAGTCTAATACCAAAATTTTCTTTTAAGTTTTTTTAACATCAGGTGATATTTTAAGTAAGGGAAAAGAACCTGTTCCTCTCCTGTATCATCCTTATTGTCCAAGAATTCAAACATGCCCACAGTTTTTTTTAAAAACAAGGCAAAGCTTTTATGAGTGCCTGCATGTGAAGAACCACAGAACTTAAATATTACATCAGCTGCACATCAGTGTCAAGAGCATATTACATGCTATGGCATCATCCTCAGTGGTATAATTTAACATTTTCTGTGACTGACAAAAGTTGTCTTAACTTACATGCAATGAAAATCACTATATTCTCCCCACCGAAATGTTTATATTTTTTGCCTTTTTAGCGAGAAATGCTATTCTACATCATCACAGGATTCAAAGTAGTACAACATAATTTTGGTTGAATCAGACAGATTTTGTCTTGCATTTCCTATCTTAAGTGTCATAGAAACAACCCCAAACTTGTTTTCATGAAGCATGGTGGCCTTGTGGTTTGTGAGCTTGACTCCAAATATACTGGACTGGTTTTGACCCTGAGGCAAAGCCATTGGGTTGACAATCTCACAGAGCCTCTCTCCACCCAGGTGTATAAATGGGTATTGAGGGTTTTCAAGCTGCAGGGTAGCCATGTGATTGATTACCATCCCATCCTGGGCACTTTTTGGAAAGGATCCAATTGAACAAGATCTTCAACCATCTCCTTTTCGTCTTTGAAAGAATCCCGAGTGGTATGTTGAACAGAAGACCGGTGAATTCCAGCAGAAGCATCAAATTGTTCCTTAACCTCTGTGATGCCATTTGTAGCCTTGCAAACTTTACTGATTGACTGGAATGTCTTGTTGGGCCCCATTCTCTGGACAACAGACTTGCTCAGTCGATTGAAGATTTCCTGTGCCATGTCATCTTCCATGTTGTTTCCAGCACCACCCCTCCAGTTGACAAAGAAACCCCATTTGAATTCCTCTGACATACGTGGTGTTAACATGCATTCCATTTGAGCGATGCTTACAAACATTTTAAGGGCATACTTGCTGTAAGCACCCATTGATTTAAAAACAGACAGCAGCAACTTCTGATTTATGAGGTTTCTTTCACCATCTGCCTCTGCTGCAGTGTCTTTCAGTTGCAAAATTAGGATGGTGAGAAAGATGTAGCATAGGGCATAATTGGAGACATAATCCTCCTCCTCCCCATTTGTAGTGGCATTTTTTTGCAAAAGATACTCATCAATAAAGTTTTGAAAAACACTGTCAAAATATCTTTTCTTGTCTTCTTCAGTTTGATGCGCAATGTTTGAAGGGAACTTGTTGTGGGATGGAACATCCTCGAGACTTGCCATTCCAAAGAAACTAAGAGCTGCAGTGACAATGTAAGCTCGGCCAACACTAAGAAATAGTTCCTCACTCCCTTCAAACGAATCCAGTACTTTGGCTGGGGTGGCATTCCGGCGATTAAATTTTTCTCTAAAGTATTTCAGAGTTCCAATTTGGTTAACTGATTCTGCCTTGCACAGGAACGCATAAGAGTACTGCAGCAATGAAGCTTTTGTGTGCCACATGACTGGCTTAAATGGGGAGCAATGCTCAAAATGATCTGATGGAGTGTGGGAGCCTGAAAGCAGATCTTTAGCACCAGCAAATCTAACTCGGGTCAACTGGTCACCAGCAAAAACTACCTTCATTTCCCTCATAGGATCATCAGGTGAATCCTCCTTGTGAGCATTTGTTTGGCCAGGTGCTGCTGATCCCTCTGGTACTTCAGGGTTGACAACATGAGGTACTTCATCAAGTAAGCCTGCTTTGACATAAATCTCTGCAATCCACTGCTCGTAAGATCTCAAAATGCTGACACAATCTTCATATTTAGCTTCATTGGCATTAAGAAGTGGCAAGCTCACAATGGTGGATTTTTGAGCCATTTCTTCACTGTAAACATGAGGAATATGTGTAGGGATGACTGACTTCAGCCACTTGAACTTTGGGAAAAAGTCAACAATTATCCTTCCTGTTAGAACCTTTGCACAGTTTATATACACTTTCCACTCATTAACATTTAATGAGAAATGGTGGCGTGGAAAATTTACAATGTCCCCCTTAGGATGCACATTAAGCAAGTGTGAAAAGTTGACCCGGTTTTCAATAAGGTTGGATGCAAATAAATGAAGATCTTCATTCTGCACATCCTTTCTCATATGGCCCTTTAGGACTTTCAAGTCCCAGTTATCTCCAGTGCCACGGAAAACAGAACCACCCTTTACTTTCTGAACAACTTTGTCTGCAAAGTGCCCACCAAGAAGTTTCAATAGAATGTCCCGTCTTCCATGGGAGAGACAAACACCAAGCTTGTTCAGTCGCTCCTGCAGCTGAGTTAAAAAAAAGAAACTAAAATTAGAGTATTCTCAGACTGGGAGTTTTTCCTTGAGAAATGTCATTACATGTCCTATTTATTTTTAAAATCATTTACTCATTTTATGCAAATTTTCTATAGGCAGGTTTCCGAGCTTAGCTCTGAACCTTCAAATGTAATAAAGGTCTACCAACTTAAGACCAAAATTACTTTGCATCAGGTACCAACACTCAGGGTTAGTTTTGAATGAGGTCATTATGATCTTTTTCAATAAAAATATTCACATAAATTTCTACTAGAAATTCTTATTTCTACTTGAAAGCTGATGCAGCCTACTAATGCTAAAAATGTAAACTATATGTGGCTTAATAACCTCAAAAATCGATTCAAGTATGTATTTTGTTAACAAACAAGTATCAAAATTCATAACATGTGATTCTTTCAGGCAATAGCTTGCACCTACAGTTACATGTATAATTCACTGGATTACAGATCATGAAGGGACCCAGCTCTGCAATTATTTGATCGAAATTGTCAGTCCTGTACTTCAGGTATTTTAGAAAAAAGTCAGCTAAAACTGACTTAAGCTTACGAGAGTGAAACTAATTAGCTCATAAGAGAGATGCTCACCTTCTTGGTACATCCACCCTCTATAATTAAAACTGTGTTTACGCGCTTCAAGAGACTTAGTTCGTGCCATCTTTTGCTCATAAGAATCGAGTAAATGAAGCCATATTTTACTCGTAAATCAGCAGATGTACAGCTTCTCCCACAGACAGCATTCAGGATATCAACGACAAAGGGAATGTTGCTTTCTATTTCATTCCAAACACTGTCAAAGTTGAAATCCTTTAAGCTATCGTAGCTGTGGCCATACAACACAGAGCCATCCAAACGTCTGCACAGCTTCTGACAGGCCGTGTTGATCTCCTCGCTGATGAGCAATCTTAGCGAAGAAAGCACTTTTGGGCAATGTTCTCTTATAATTTCTGCCACATAGGAGGCCGGCTTTGAATTCAATGTTCCAATAATTTGGTTGTCGTTTACTTGGAGCTCATGGTCACAAACAACTTTAGGTAGCGTGTTTGAATCTTCGACCTCTTCGGCATTGTTGAACCCAAGTGCGGACGAATTTTCCTCTTCCATTGATTCCTCATTGTCACCATCGTTAGACTGGACCAGTTTATGTCCGAACATAAGTTGTTTTGCAGAGATTTTTCCGAGGATCTCGGTAGCTGCGCGCTTTGAGGGTTGTTTACAAGTTGGCGATAATTCCGTGCAACGCTTCACCGAACAGCTTTGTTCCTGTACAAGTTCACTTTGAATATCTGCACTCTTTTGTTTGAAGTCGCTGACCTTGAAAACAAATGCTTCACACTTCCTGCAGACTAACTTTGGAAGGCAATCAGACTCGCTTATAGTAATTCCACAGACATGATGAATTTTCGCAAGAAGGTTTTTTTCGATGCCGCTTTTGCCTAAAATCTGAAGCATGTGACGGCTTTCATACGCACCACCACAGAGGCGACACACCGAATTTCGAGGATGTAGCTTTTTCGGAGTCGATGGCTCCATACAAGAGATTTTTAACACAGAAAACGTATTCGATTGTACAGACTTGATTGATTACTTCCCAACACTAGCGTCACCAGCCCGCCGAAATTACTATGACTTTTTGTATTTTTGCGGGGAATTCCAACCACCAATAACAATTGGAGAGGTTGCATAAATTAGAGCCTTGGAATATTTATGAAGGATCACGTGACCAGCCGATGCCAGGGTCTTTTCCCGCCTATCCCAATTTCAAAGGGAAAAGCCCTGGGGACGAGGTTGTAATGGTCCGTCCCTTAGCCACGCAGTAAATATCTCTAATGATCTTTGATTTGTCTTTCCCCTTCTCTCTTTTTTCCCATTGCCTTTATCTTTCTCATTTTGCATATAAATAACGATATTTCAGTTTTTAAGCAAGACTTGATATGTACACTTACGCTTGCAACTCTCCAGTTTGCCGACTCTTTTTCCCAAATTCTTGACTTGGTTTATCAGTTTCACGTCACAAGCCGCCACCAATCCAAACATTGCAACGACCAACCACAGAACAAAGGCAGTCTTCAGTTGAATAGCCATTCCTAAAAGCATAAAAGACTAGTAAACCCAAGTTTCGCCACACTAGCTTGGTGACGAATTGTTCTATTATTTATTGTTTGAAGATTAAACCAGTTTGCAATAGAGGTTTTGCACGCGTCACGTGATCTCTAGCAACGGTAACTACGCCGCCATCTTGCATGCCAGGTCAAAACAACATGGCGGCTGTAGTGGGCGATCGAGTACCATCTTTAAGAGGTTACCGAGACTCATTCAGTGCTGAAAATCGAGCAATATACGATGCAAAACGTACACTTACTGCAAATATTGATCCATACTCCGTGAGTGCGAATTTTTTCTCAGTCGATGGCCAAATAGCCAGAGATCGAGTTTCCTGATATTTGAGGTTTGCCCTCATGTTGGTACTGTCCTATTTGCAGTTGAAGCTGGAGAAGTGTTTGAAGAAGTAAAGTCTATTTCCTAAAGTTTAGCATACGGCATATTGCTGACAGCTGAGGGAATAAGCCACAGGCAAGGAAAGGCAAGTTTTGGCTTTGAGCATTCTTACTCCAGCTTCAACTGCAAATAGGACAGCACCGACATTAAAGCAAACCTCTCCGAGTCCAGCCATACAGTTGCAATGTCCCGTAAGGACGGTTCCATTCGTTTTGATAGCCAGCCAGGGTTTCAAAGGTGCTTCGCTTAGCCGCTGAGAATGGTTTACCTAAAAAATTGTGATAAAGAAATCTTTAATAACTCAGCAGTGACCGCTAAAACATGAGATCACTTCCAACGATGTCAGTAACACACAAATATCTAACTGGTGGGTTTGTGTTACCTTTCCGATTAAAATTGTCGTGTCTGACGTAGCATTTCCAATGTGGATGCTTCTCACCCAGCCAGCAACAAAGTATTGATAGGCCTGCAGGGTTTTGTAGGCTTTCCCTTGCTCTTTCGTAAACTTGCTTGTGGAAAACAGCAAGTAAATCACAATATCAGGAAACTCGATCTCTGGCCATTTAGCCATCGACTGAGAAAAAATTCGCACTCACGGAGTATGGATCAATATTTGCAGTAAGTGTACGTTTTGCATCGTATATTGCTCGATTTTCAGCTCTGAACGAGTCTCGGTAACCTCTTAAAGATGGTACTCGATCGCCCACTACAGCCGCCATGTTGTTTTGACCTGGCATGCAAGATGGCGGCGTAGTTACCGTTGCTATGAGATCACGTGACGCGTGCAAAACCTCTATTGAGTTCATAGTTTCTTTTTACACAATAATAACTCTACAGCATGCGTGGCAAGCTCAGTGTAAAAGAGCACCGAGCCAGGATTAGTTTGTCACTTACTCGATATATTAAAATCAATCACTCAGTCTTCAAGTTTTCGCAGCTGAAGTCTGTAATAAGAAAAGAGAAAACATAGCCTTTTAAAAACTTTCTGTTAAGTACGTGTTTCAACTTTTTCATCCAAAAAGACACATCGGCGGAGAGAACTGACCTTTTCGAGGACAAACAGTCGTAGAATCTTAGCTCCACGTTCCGTGTTGTTTGTTTTATAGTCTCTTAATTGCTACGATGAAGCAATCGGTTAGCTAAAAATGGAAACAAATTTGTAAGCACTGTTTTAATCGGCTCAGTCCAGTCACGAACAGTCTTTTCCACTATCCTGACAAGTGAAACTTCCACCAACGTGAGATAGGTCCATTCATTCGATCTCATGGAAGTTCCTGCTTTTCAAATTTACACGTTTTATTTCTTGGGATTCCACAATCTGGGTTATTCAATCGAAGAACATTTGTTTGCAACATCTTGGCAATTTTTATTACTTCGACAAGAACGCGGATTGTGTGCCATGTTCTAAAAATACTTAAATATTAAGGGTGACACTGATAAATGCCAGTTAAACAAACAGGCAAATAGTGCACCAAATTTTCAGTACCCAGCTAATGGTTGAACAATAGCTTAGCGATACCGAGTAAACATTGACAAGGATACTTCCGAACGAAATGATTCTTCATAAGAGAAGTTCTCTTTTTTTGAAAAAGTATTCATTTCTACTGAATTTGAGTGTTGGAATGAATTCCGACACTGTCGCTTATGTGCACAGTTGAAATTAGAAGAAAGTGTGCACTAGCATAGGAGGGCAGAGCAGTACATCAAAATCAAACTCCTAAACATATCCTATCCATGATTATGTGGCAGTTAAAAAAAAAACATTGAGAGTATTTGCTCCTAATAAATTTTTGACCCGAAAGAGATAATAAGAAACCACTTAGGCCCAACGCGATGACACGGAATTTATATTGCCCTCACCACCATGCTGTAATTATGATATCTCGGTTTTTTTTTGTCACACCAGGGCATTTTAAATTGCAAATGCTCGCTAAAACAGGAACAAATATAGCTTCGTGTTCCACTTTTCTTCTGTGGGCTCACCATAGATATGACGAAGGGCAATGACGTTCGGAACGTCCGGTATTCTCTTATATGTTACGGTGCGGTATAACTTACTTCATGAACTCTTTTAATGAATCATTTTCTTTGCGCGTTTTGTTTTCCTATCGGCGCAGCATCTATTTAGAAACTGATCGCTTCACACTAAATATGACAGAGCCGAGTGGGAGATGTTTGTTGTTTTTGTTTCTCTTTTGATTTTCATGTAATAAACAGCTTATTCACCTTAAGGTATTATAAATGCTATATTTCTTGCGCGTTCGTTCTTCAGTTATATATTTTTTTTCAGTCTCAACTTCAACTGAAAAAGGTTTTAAAAAAAGTGAATCGTAAAAATACCTAATCGTATCAGATGACTTTCCTTTGAATAATCTATTTTAGGGATAATAAAATGATGGACCAGCTATCCAATATTTCCAGTATTTCTTCGTGAGCAATTTTTCTTCTAGGTAAAAGTCAAAGTAGGAATAATCAACTCCCACGCATCCTTATAAAATTTACATTAAATTTGCATTGCACGATCCGAAGAAACACATCAATTTTTTTCCGCGTACGCCCTGCAAGGATAATTTTGTGTTACAAAGCCTCCTTCCTAGAAACCCACAACAAAGATCAGTGGCTTCTAAAGGACTTACAGCCTTATAATATTATCTTGCATGGGGCATGCATTCTCTCGCTGATAATAAAAACGCTTATTTGGTTTCAATCCCAGTAGATTCAAGCATGGTTCACAGCACTGAAAATGACAATCTGCAATTTTCTACCTTCGTGGGAGTAGACTGTGAAGGAATAATAAAAAAATTTTCTTCAAATAATTTTGGGACATATTGACCTCCAACTTCTCCTCGATGTTACGTGGAACTACTGCTTGCATGGTTACCTTCATCATGAATCGTGGGCATTATTCAGTTATTTTCAAACCTTTGTTCACGTAAATTGATAATCTCACTCGACCATTGGTGTTGGTATGCAACACTGAAAAACCATGATGAATGTCTGATCAAGTATTTTAGTGGTTGAGTAGAAAGAGGTAAGAAAACTGACGTAATAAAAACAATTCCTTCTTTAGTGGGCGCTTTTCTTCCAAATTATTTACCTGAACGCTTGCAATTGGTGTTCGCGCTGTTTCAACGTAAACATAGTTCCCTCACTCCCCGATGAAAGCGCACTAATAGCTGTATTCTTACACAAAAGTTTTGAGCTTGAAGTCCCCTTTTAGTAGGAGCCTTCCATTTGTATGATCTGGGTCTGAATTTGTGATCTCATAAGTCCACCCAGATCGTGGCACATCAAAAAACAGATGGATATTTTCCCAGAATGGCATGTTTATCTGTTCCTTTGTCAGGAGAGAAATATTCATACAAGTTATTGTAACTTAAAACTGAAACTTCTTTGAAACAGTTGAGTAAAGCTCTTGCTCCTAAGCAATCAAGAATGAAATAACTTAATGGAGTGTCTTAACTATTGTTCTGACACTAACGAGCGGCACTGTTCTCTTGATATTACTTTTGGATGCAAATGAATGTTTTTAATTTAGAAGTTTTGGAAGGTATTTTCCAGGAACCTAGCGAAAACGTTATCCCACCCAAAGGTGAGATATCATTTTTATCGACTTTAAACCACTCGATATACCACGAAGTTTTATTTTACAAAACAGGTCTTTACACCGAGGTCGTGTTTCTGTTACTGCTCAATGGACTGGTGGACCATAAACTAAGACCACGGGCAACTGACGTCATAAAGAACAAAGCAATGGCCGTTTTTATACTAGGGGACGCATTATCCGTCTGGACGTACTAGGGCAAACATTCGTAGTTTGTCTGGTTATGCGTCTCTGCTATAAAGACGGGCACACGACGTATTATGTATCTAGACGAACTACCCTTCGTATTACGTCATGAACGACGCATTACTTAAGGTTGTTCATCTGGACGCATAAAGCCGGCCGGTTTGGTGCTCGTCTTTAACGGCCAATACCACAATAGACTTTACACGATAAAACCAAAGGATAATTATTATATAGCTACAACGCGCATTGGCAACCCAACCCGTCTGAAATATGCCAAATTAACAAAACTCACATATTCCCAAACGTTTCTTGCCATCTTCATTTTTTTTAGCTGCTTGAATTCTATGCTTGAGCTGTGGATCAATTTCCAGGATCACAACAAGTTGCATTAGATGCACTAAAATTGGCGAGCTCGAATTTCGCCGTTTGGTCTGTTTTTTGCTTTTTGTTTTTTTAAAAAAAAAACCCGGGTAATTGCGTTATAGGAATCAATCATTTCCAAACCATAGGAATCAATCATTTCCAAGTGTTTTGAGCATGCAAAAATTGCTGTTGTTCTAGCCTTTGGTATGGAATTAGTTAAGAACTATGTATACACCCTTATTAAACCAACCCTCTCGCTCTAATAAGCTAAGTTCTTCGTCACCAAGGTTTCCTACAGTCTTCGGGCGATGTTTGGATGTCTTAGAAAATACTAAAAATGTCCTGGTTTAAGTTGAACGGCTTTATTGACTGGCAGAGTACGGTACCTTTTCGAACCGCAGCTAGATGTTTCGTCTTTTGGTCAAAACAATCATTTTTTTGTGGGAAAATCATCTATTTAACTCTAATTTTAAAGATAATATTCTGAAAACCCACGAATATGCCTTTTTGTATGCAATGTTTCATACATCATTAATGAGGTACCTGGCGCCTACTCGCAAAACATAAAATGTCTCTACCTGTCTTTTAGGAGATCAGAAGGTCGAAAGGCCTATTCTTACTTATTTTTCGAAGGGTAACAACATTGGAAAGCTTATATCTCCGTACCATTACAATCATGAACAATAAGGGCGAGCCATAAAAAACACTGTGAAATCTTTTAACTTTTTTGCAGCAAGAAAATCCCAAAGGTAAACGTTTTCGCCAACCCCCTCAGAGGGATCACACACACAGGCAGGGGTCTGTACCCTTGAATCAACCCTTTCCCGCAAAGAATTATTTTTAGAACAGGCTTTCCCGCGAAAATACATTGTTTCCAAGGACGTCTGCATTTTTCCCCCCGCGCTTTCCGCCACTACTGTCAAAGGTTCTTCAGAACACCAAAAAACATATGTAAATGAGTATGACTGAACTGCGCTCTGATTTGTTGATTAGTTTTTACGCATTGGGGCGTGACAAATTTTCCGCGAAAACTATTTCTATAAATATCTTCTCGTAAGAAAGGGTTGACTCCAAGGGTTTTATGGGAGATGGAAGCACCTAGTAATCGGCTCCTGACCAGGGAAATACTTCAATCAAAACCGCAGTTTTCCTGTAGAACACGTAGATACAATGCTGCCAACTTTGTAGCCTCCTGCGCAGACGTTCTTAGGGCGTTTCTCCCCCACGGACGTAACTCCGTTGGTTGGTTGGTTTAAAGGGTTGGTTTAATAAGGGTGTATACATAGTTCTTAACTAATTCCATACCAAAGGCTAGAACAACAGCAATTTTTGCATGCTTAAAACACTTGGAAATGATTGATTCCTATGGTTTGGAAATGATTGATTCCTATAACGCAAAGGTAACTTTGGGAGTTCGTCCGTAAGTAAGAATGTTTCGGCATGCTGAATGTGTCAGCACTGATGTTTGAATAATAGAGCGCATTCACATGACTTCACGACAGCCATGTTGGTTTTCCCAGACAAAGAAAAGGTGGCCATGTTTGTGTCTCAAAATGATCCCCCAGGAATCAGATTCTATTGCTATGCAAACATTTTGTTTTGTTTCAGTTAAAAACATGGCCGCTGATCACGTGAGTGAATAGGCTCTATTGACCTATTTAGAAATTTCTGCCATTTACTAAAAGTCCTGACGTAAGGTATGGATGTTGTAGTGATTTATTGACGGCAACTTTCAGATAAAGTGACAAAGAAATCAAATCCGGGTGATAAACTCGAGAAAAAGAAAGCCCTCTTTTCCTTAGTACCTCTATCCACCAGGTTTCAACCTGATTCCGTGGAGCCTGTTCTTCACTTTTAGCTTGAAAGAAATTAGGACTGGTAAAGTGTGTTTCACGACTACAACATAACCTTATATAATGTTTTATTAATGAAAAGCAGGTTCTAGGAGCCGTAAAACAGACTAGATTTAGTCCGACCTACCCAGTAGAGTTCAGGTGTGAGTCCAGGCTAAGTTGAATCACTAACAGAGGCATTACGAGTCTTACACCAAGTGAGAGTTCAGCATGCAGATTGAATTCATGATCAAGACTTAGTTTACACTGGAGCACAAAAACACACTTTTAAAGGCTGTGAACATGGTAATAGGGCGACGCACACCCCGATACGAGGTTTCGGGTTAATGCATTTATTATGTTAATAATATATATACATGAAAAATTACGTGGGGTACCACCACTCAGACCCTCTTTAAACGGTAACCCCTATATCGGTTTTAGGAAGAGAGCCTCCTATAGGCAATGAGGAGAACATAGCCACAATGCCGTTGATATAAGAGGGTTTCAATGGGGTGGTGGCTTTTACGGCTAACGGTTAAGATATTGTCTTTTTTACAGCTAATAATATACATGAAGAAATCACTCGATTCTGATTAGCTGAGAGTAGTGCAGTTCAAGGGTTACATCAGTGCAAAAAGTGTAACACCAGTGCAAATTTAACGAAGAAATTCTGGATTATGATTGGCTGAAAGACAATAGGAAATTGTCTAAGCCAATGATATCACGTAAGGGACGGACCATTAGAAAAGTGATGGGGGGGGGGGGGTGGGAAGGGAAAATGCCAAGAAAAAAAATTCATGCAAAGAAGAAGTCACCGCCATTTGTACGAACGTTTACGAAATTCTTAAAAATGCCGTATAGGTTTCAATTATGTATTTATATAGTTAAACTTCTTTTGGAGGAGATGTGACGGGGGCTACGTAGCGCCAATCGCCGGTTATAACATTGTCAAGTTCGTTCACTTTATACAGTTAGACAAGCAAAGGCCCAAGATCGAGCTAGATGCTGTAAGGATTAGACGCTTGCTGTTTCAAGGCAACACATGCACCGCCAGAGGACAGCAATTGTTGGTACTGTAACCAAGTGTTCCAGCCAAGATGGAGCTCAGCTTGATGCGTTTTTTAGGCGATCGATCATCTTTCTTTGCATCAGCCAATGCTACTGATCATGAGCCGTTATTTTGGGATGACTTTATTCACTAGTTCCCTTAAAGTTTATTTCGTACTTCCTAGGAAGGCAAACCTCGTCATCTGGTGTTCCGAATCTTTCAACTCTAGGGCTGCCTGAGGCGCTACTCTCATTGACTGGTTTAATAAAGACAGCATTTCTAGAAACCATGGACGGGTCCTCATTAAAGTAGTTAAACGGCCGAAGCTCGAAACTTGCCGAACACGCCGTCGTTATCATGTTCGGAACGTCTTCGGCTGTCGGGATATCTATACTTCCAACAGAAACCCAGGCCACAAGATCTTCGTTAGCTATTTGGTCATTTTGTCCTCTAAAATAAGTTTGAAAATCAATTATCGGTACAGTAGGGCTGTTCTGATTGTACAAAGAACTGCTTTTCTGCTCATTTGGCTTGTATTTTGTAATAACGATTGGAAACTTTGACCAAGGGGCCATTCTTGTCAAGTAGTCAACTTCGGGGAGCAACTGTGTATTTGTTCTCAGGTGCTGAATAAGGTAGCCTTGTTTGGCGCCCAACCTGTCATTGAACAAGTTGTAAAAACTGGGCGCGTCAAAGTCAATCTTCTCAACCTCAGTATCACTTTCCAAACTTGCCCTCTGTCGCAGTAGCAACATACGGTTCAACGTCTCGCCTGGGGACCACTGGCTCACATGATTTTTGGGGCGGATATTGATAGTCTCGAACGAGTTACGTCTCCCCCGTACGTCTAGATCAACTTTGTAGTGAAAGAAATGATTGCGTAAATTTCCAGTCAGTTCTTCTCGAACATTCTGTCCCAGGTTGTCGGTGTCAGATCCGCGGTCGTTTTCAGTCGGTAGATACCCAGTCGACGATGCTTTGACTTCAATTGCGCCATTTTGGTAGAAGATAAAATCGTATATATTATCGTTGTTGTAGACAGTGGCAATGGTTCGCAAAACCAGAACATGGCTCGCCAAACCGCCATAGAACTTGTATCCTCCTTCCCCATCACTCTCAAAATGACGCCTCAAGGGAATACCGCTGTCCATTTCAAAAACGCAGACGGTGTTTTTGAATGTCCTTGGTTGGTCTGAATCAACAAATCGCACAGCATCAAAGAACTTAGCGGTTTCAGGACAATCGATTCCGCTGACCAATTCGTAACTCTTCGCACCCATTGTCCAACCACCATACACAAAGTGAGAGGACTCTGAGAATGGAGAAAAACCAGAATGAAAAGATACCGCCTCTTGAAGACTTAGTTCGTAAATAATTCTTGTATTGTTAAAGCGTACGTCAAATACTTGAAGACCGGAAACTAAGTCCACTCGAAAATCAAAATTCCAACTCATGTACTCCAAGTGGTGACCGCTGACAGTATATCTCTTTCCATCCGGCTCAAACATTCTTGGAGGTCGCATAGGTTTCTGAGTGTTGTCGTAAGTCTCGCGGCGCGTCAAAGAAGAAAATAGCCTCTCACTCGTTATTGGCGCGCGAATGAAGGTCCTTATGCCCGCGTCGCGATTATACTGAAGCATGAGGTCGTCGAGCGTGTCATACACTCTACCGTTGTAATAAACTTTATTTACTTTCCACTTTGAAGCATTGGAGTCGAGAAAGTCCACATTCAGCTGAAAATCCACAGGATACAAATAGTTCCCTTCGATGTCTCGGGTAAATTGCAGCCAGGTAGAGCGGTCGTTTCTTGTTCTCCCGAAAGGTCCTTGCGGTCGGAATGTTAGACATCGTTTCGAGCAGTTGTGGTAGTGATAGCCGTCGTAACTCTCGTTTAAAAGCTGAAACGCCTCTTTCGTAGCTTGAGCGACCACCTTCTCCATCGCTCTCTTTTGTACTTGGTCAAAAGGACGAGCACCAAACGGTATGGTACCGCCGTTTGTTTTGTAAGTCATTTTGGTTACGTCGTTTAGTGGCTCTACGATGTATTCTTGTACTACAGGTGTCGAAATAACCGCTCCTTGAAACGTTACCACCAGAGCTTTTCTCGCAGGTTTTGGGCCATCTTCGTCGAGAAACTCAAGGACGGCGTCTTTTTCAGGCAGCTGCAACTGTATTATGTAAATGTAATTGTCGCTCACTGAAGCCTCGCTAATGTTTTTCAGGCTAAGAGCGGACTGGTTCAGCATAAAATCTCTAACATCTGATATTTCCTTTGCTGAAAGGTCATCAAAGAGCCCTTCAGATTTTGTTCTTTTCCCTTGGTTGAGGATTCCGTCCGCGCATTTGGCGGCAGTAGGCGGTTCAGTTGGGTACTTGTCCTTATACTCCACATAATCCACCGCTACTACGATGAGTGAGATCAGTAAGCCCAAACAAAGAAGCACTAAAATCGTCACTGCTATTTTCCAACTAACGGGAACGCTTTCCGTCTTTTTCATGGTTATACCTGCCAAATGCGCTCGATCTTTCAATTGACTTGCAGACTCCAAACTCACGTGGCGTAATAAAAAAATTTTGCGTTACACAAACACTGCATTCATCACTTTTTGAGTCAAGGATACGCGCCTCAGAGTCATCACGAACCCTCAGTGTTTAAATATTCATGATAATGTTACGAGACGCCAATTTTACGGCTCATCTCCGGTGTAATATAATTTATTCCTTTTCTTTGTTAGTTAGGGTTAGGTACATTGTTAAGAATGCTTTGTGTCCTTTGTATTACGTCAGTTGTGTGAATAAATTATATTACACCGGAGATGAGCCAATTTTACTGACGTGTTTTCGTTTATTTGAGAAATGTTTTGCATTGTTGCTAGGCAGACCAAAGGACCTTGGGAACAATTTCGCCCAAAAACACTGATAAAGTAAACTTTGAAACAACGAAAGACGAAGAGAAGGACCGAAAAGGTTTTAGCAAACTTAAATTTGGTTGCGTATTATCCTCAACTGAGCAAAGTTGTTTTCTTCCTTTTAGAAACTAAAACGTTGTTATGCAAATATACATTTTCATCTTCACCATCTGTTTTGGCAGTGTCAAATAACGTGATTAATTATCATGAAATTCTAGCTGTCCTTGGGTGAGTGCGTTATAAAATTATCCGATGCAGAAAATCAGGTTTGATCTTTGCCCAAAAATCTAGAACCCGACTTGCACTGATCGCTCCCAAAGGGATCTGAATTCGCTTGCAAAACACTTTGCAAATGTTCCAAGTTGTAAATGACAGCTCCGTATAATTAATTAACATTCGTGTTGACAGGAGCAAAGTTTTCGTGGCCATGTGTGTACTTAAAAAAGCAATGCTGAAGTTGTCATCAATGTGTTCGTGACTGACTAGTCGTTTCTCATACCGAAAGATTTGACATTAGGGTCTATAGATATTACCACAGTTTAAAAAAGGGAGTTCTCTACCCCGATTCTGTGGCTTTCATGTTGATTGTTTTATATTTTTCAACTTTTCTTCCATCATGCGGTTTTACCGCACATCCAAGGGGGCAAAATATACATTCAAAACCAAACTGTTTTAAATATCAAACTTCGAAACAAATGAAAATTTACGTGGAATATTGCAAGGCAAACGTTTGTTGGTTTATCAAAGAAAAAATACGACATCTTTGATGTGTATATTCAATGTCTTAACCAAATATTGGCCTCATGTTGTCATTCACTCATAATATGCATATGGTTGAACACTATTTTCCCGTTTGCCTCAAGCCGCAGCGTTAGTTATTATATGAAGAAGGAAATATATTTTAGGATATCAGCATTCAATAGACAATATTTGTATTCCCCGACGGTCCTGGGACGAGTACTCCCTTGAACATGAATGCGAGGCTAATACGGGGAAAAGTTAAAGAGACGTGCAGTGTTTGTGTTGGTATTTCTGCGACTTTGCATGAAGAATGCCCAAACATCACTGTTGTGCGTACAACTGTACCAACAGCGAGGCAAAGAAAAAAGTCCGGCCAGTCAGATATCCCGAAGAGAGTATGTATTCCCCGAAACGCGCACACTGGTTAATTTTCAGTTAATTTTGAGTAAAAAATTTATCAAGGATTTATCAAGGATTTTATGGGATATTTTTGTTCTGATTAATAAGAATTTGTCAAGAAATTTATCAAGGATTTTTAACAGCGATTTTTAAAAAAAATTAATTTTAATATTGGTCTAAAGATATATATTTTAATATTAAAAATGGAACGGTTAACAGTAAAAGAATTGAAGGTTATTGCTAAAGAATTGGGTGTTAAAAGATATTCTCAAATGCTTAAAGCAGAACTCAGAGAAGCTATAAAACAAGCACAAGCACCAAGCATTAATATTGTTGAAAAATCTACCCCTGAAAACCTCAAACAACCTATTAATAAAGTATTGGAAAATCTAAATGTAGAACACATGAGAGCTATAGCTAAAGAGAAGGGTATTAAAAAATATTATTGGATGACTAGACCTGAATTGATTGAAGAGTTAGGTGATATAGACATAGACTCAAACAAATTATCGAATATTATTGATGAAATAATAACAGCAACAAAAAAGTATGAGTGTATTCATGGAAGTTTTAAATATCAATGCAAAGAGTGTCATGGATCACAAATATGCCTCCATAATCAAAGGAAATCACGTTGTAAAGAATGTAACGGTGGTAGTATTTGTGAGCATAAACGGGAGAGGTATATGTGCAAAGACTGTAAAGGTAAAGGAATATGTATTCATGGAAAACAAAGAAGTTTTTGTAAGTTATGTGGAGGATCTCAAATATGCGAACATAAAAAACAGAGGGCGCAATGTAAAGAATGTCACACAAAACAAGAGAAATAACAAAAACAATATGTTATATAACGCAAGTCAGTGTTACATAACAAAAAATTTATCTAAATCTTAAACTTAAAGTTATGGGAGAACCCTTCAGATCAAGTTTTTTCCATTCAATGTCTAAGATGTTTAAATCGAAGTGGTTTATGAGGCTCTCATATTTTTGAACTGGAATTGTTGGATAATCCCGTGAGGGTATGTTAGCAAGTAGGTGTGAGGGTGAGAGTTTCACAAGTTCTCCATATTGAGTGTTATTCATATATGACGACTTATTATCCACTATACTACACATAAGTCTCAGTGGTTCCTTAATCTGTATATTTATAGGGTATAATTTACCAGGATTTATGACTTCAGGCACTCCTAAACCAACTTGTAGCCCTCTCGTAAGTTTAATGTTGGAGATTTTATTGGAATATAGATAGTCAACAGTATCAGTCTCAATGATTGTTATCTTTACCCTATCAGTATCATTAAGAAAGATTGATTGGATATTACGCAGTGAATATGTGCCGGGCTGAATTATTATGAGGGGCTGATTCTTATCATTGAACAATATCTGTTGATCCTTGAAATTAATCAATCTTTTGGTTTTTATATTACAATCCAGGAGTTGTATCTCCCGAAGATTTTCCAGTGGAGGATCCAAATACACCCTAGTTTCAGACTCATACATGGTGATGCTCAACATTTTGTTTGATTACTCCATATTCATCTTTAAATTTCTATAATCAGCATCTGAGAGGAATCGAGCCTTAACAAAAACAAAATTTGCATTGACGTAATCACATTCCTGAGCGACGTTAGAAACCAGCCTTTTAAAAGTAAAGTTCAAATCTACTTTCCAACTTGCTTGTTGCTATGTCGTAAAAGTATGTAATCTATTGTTATACACGTGAGCATTAATTTACACACAATCATAATCACGTGAAAAACTCATGAACTACCGAAATAGATACCACGCTAATCCACCAGCGACAACTATAAATGCTAATATATTCTTTTCATGCTGCGTTGAGTCAATATTATTTTCGTGTTTCGTTGAGTATGTTTGCGTTGAGTCTGTTTTCGTTGAGGATTTTGGTTTCGTTTCAGTTCTATGAGGTAACTTTACCTTTGAAGATCCCATGTTATGACTTATTCCAACCTGTTTTGCTTCAGTGTTTATGGAATTATTCACTCCAAAACTCATATCATTACTAGCTTTCATAAGTTTATTATTAAAACCAGTCACGCTCTCAGTGTTGATTATCATATTACTAGGCATTAGCCATACACCAGGAGCAATAGCTAAATCAAGCCGTAATTTCGCTTCCTGTACAGCTAATTGATACCTTTGGATAGAACTAGAAATGTCATTCTCGATCACACTACTTTCAAATAAAGCCAAGAATTCTTGTTGAGTCTCTATCGCTCCACCACCATTACCATAAATCGAGTTTCTAGTGTTGACTTGCGCTCCTAATATACAGTAAACAAAAGCTTCAACAGATCGATTCAATCTACCAAGTCCAGCTTTAGTGAGTCCATGACCACTTGTTGGGATAAACCAAGCATATTTGAAATCAGCAAAATCGTCATTACGGATGAATGAGATTAGGTCACCATTTTCCTTCTTACCTCCCTCATCAGCAAATTTACCACCTTCACCAGGCCACTGATCAGCTTCATAATCGTAATTCCTTACTATATGTACATTTTGATATCCACCACCCACTCCATGATATCCAGCACCATAATCAATAAATATATCACCCAATCCTCCGTTTCTTCCACCTTTCCATCTAAAGTCAGAGTTTTTTGAGATTCCAAATTCAGCACACAATTTTTGATATGCTACTTTACTATAGGGATTATTATTTATTACAAAAGGTTGCTCCTCAGGTAAGGGAAGACTCAATTCATATAATATCCGTCTTATTGTGAAATACACATGAAACTTAATGAAGCTACTCACTACTTTAGGATAATTTAGACTCTCAAAAGGACTTATACCACAACCAGAGGTCGCACACCAAACTGCAAAGTTAAGTTGTTGAGGCCAATAATTCATATCGGCTGCGTTCAACCATTTTCTACTCTGTTTACCAAACTTGAAAGTTACAACTTGGGATGTAAATATGTTTCTCATCTTTGCTGTGAATTTCTTAGTATTAGAAACGTATATATCCAGTGAGGTTAGCATTTTTGTTATGTCACTTGTAAAGTCATCAAAATCAATAGCAGGTATTGGGTAAGATCGATTGGTTATAGTTAAACTCTTTGGGAATGAACTCAATGCATCAACATCAATTCCTAAATCTTTCCATAACAGTCTTTTTAAACGGGGTGATAGGTCTTCAGTCCATGTTTTTCCAGTGGGATCATCATAAGACATGATTGTTGTACCATTCACTTTCCACTTAATGTATTCTCCATATGGATCAGCTACAACTTCGAATTGATCTTGATCAGCCTTTGGATACTTTTTTCTGAAATCATTAAGTAAGCCCATCTTATTATTTATGTTCATAATGGGATGCTTTTAAATCAACACCGTTCTTTTCTAATACCAACCTCATAATTCCATCCTACAGACGTTCTTTCAAATGACATTTTCAACGTACGGGAGCTGTTAACTCCTTTAATATTTCCGCTCGAACCTCTGTTCTTATCTGATTCATATTTAAGTTTTTTTCTGTATCTTTCCTGTTTTTTTGACGGATTTCGAGTTTTAGTTTTTCAAACTTGTCCACCTCTGATAAAATTAGAGAAAATTCTTGGTCAGAGATAGAGTTATCTTTCAGTGCCTTTGAAACCAAGTCGTGAATGGTGTTTACTTTTGCTTTTGCTAGAGAAACTGTCTGTTCGTGTTTACTAACTTTATGTGAAAGTCGTTTAGAAGCCGCACCGAATCCGACTGAAATACCACCACAAAGACCACCAACCGCTCCTAATGGGACACCAACAACAGCACCAAAACCAGTAAGAGAGGTTCCCAGTCCACTTGCGGATAGGATAACTGAAAAAACCCCACTACCAACACTGATTTTAGTAAATATCCCCCTCGCTCTATTGTATTTTTTCCTAACATCCTCATAATGTCTAATTTCCTTCTCAAGATTTTGTAGTACTTCACATGACTTTTGTAGTCTGAAATTAAGTGGGTCTCCATTCAGAGGCACTTGTGGATAAATTCTATTGTATTCTTCCATATTTTACTGATCAACAGGAAATCTTTAAATAAATTCGAACAGGTTTGTTATTCAAGTCAACCTTTTTTCCATTTTCATCTAAAAGCAATAAAGTAAAGTAGTTGACTGGATTTTTGTTTTTTGGAACTCTTAAACAAGTATTATTTGGAGATGGAATAACAGATAGTAGTTGTGAGGGTTTAAGTTCTATATTTTCACCGCTGGGGATTATATTGGAATATGAAGACTTTGGCTCTATAATATCACACATTAAGTAGAAAGGCTTGTCATACCGCGCTATATTCGTGTAGATAAATATCAATTGTATCTCTTTTACATTGGTTAAGGGTGGATCTAGATAAATTCTTGTTTCAGGAGTTAGCATAGTGATATATAGAAAAATTGTATCATTCTTCATGTTTTTTTACTTATCTACTCTTCTTTTTAAATTGTTCCACAAAATATAAAACCACAGCCACTATCAACAACCAAGCATTCTTACCTAAAAATCCAATAACCTCACCTGCTGTTTTGAATAGAAAGCTTACGATAGCTCCAACCATTCCAGGTAATATTTCACCGAGTTTCTTACCAATAGTTTTCAAACCATCACCAACACCTTTACCCAATTTGGTTAGACCTTTGGAAAGATTAGAAACGATAACACCAATGACAACACCAACAGCACTCACAACGGCAAAGACTGTAAAACCGTACTTTTTAAAGATAGCCTTAACACGATCACGAAGAGGCATATTTTTAAGTATTGACTCGTTTTGTCTCTCTATATCACTTATTTGTTCTTGATTTAAAATTATATTTTTTCTCGATAGTTCTTCAAATTCATTAACCTTGGATTGTAAACGATCTCTACTTTGTTCTACCTTTGTTAAATTTGACAGCCCCTTCTTATATTTGTCTATTTCATCTTTGTATCGTTTCGATTCAATCAAAAGTTTCTCAACCTCTGTTTTAACTTTATCCAAATAGCTATCTTTTTCCGCGATTGTTACTTGTTGTTTCTCAATGAATTCACGCAGATCTTTTTCTATACCAATATAGCGATCTATCTCCTGAGGATGTGTTTTTATTACTTCTTTCAATCCCGCCGTGATATTATACAATTCTTTAATTTTTTCATTCTTTTCATTCAATTGTGTTACAAGTTCATCATTTCTTGTAATTAAGGTTGTTGAATCAACCCCCAGAGCTTTTTTAATCGTATTTGGTAATTCATCATTCAATTCACCATTACCTTTGAATAACAGATGAGGTTTTGATCCTTTCATAATCAATTTTACGACTACTTGTTTGAATTGATTAAACTGAGATATAAACTTAGAAGTATCAGCATCAGGAAATCTTGATTTAATCACAGCCTCAGCTTCATCTTGTTCTGTTTCCAACTTTCTAATCAATAAGGGATTAGTTTCCTTCGCATCCTCCTCCTCAGCCTCCTCCTCATAAGCAGGATTTTGATAAGTGGTGGATGTATTTGTGGTTGGGTTCATTTCAATATTTTCTCTATCATCACCATCATCACCTAGATCAGCTGGTTCAAAGTCTGGTATTTTTTGGTATTCATCCATGATTTTTTACTCATCAGTAAGAAATCTTTAAACTGGTCACACATTTATCTAAAATAATTTACTAACCATATAACCCAATGCCAGCATACCACCACCTACATATACCATCTCCCCCATCTTTTGATTGTCACTAGGTCTATAATAATCAGAGAATTTTGGTTCATGTGTCTGACTATACAATTTCAAAGCTTCATCTGTATTCGAAATATTTTGAGAAGCATGGTGTTTAGCATCCCGCTGTTGAGAGTACCAATCAATGAGATTCTGTCTTTATTCCTGGTATGATTCATAATCTTTTTGATATTTTTCTATTGCCTTGTCGTGTCGTATTCTCTCCTCATCTGTTTTATCACCTGAGAGATATTTTGCAAGATATGATCCGCCAACAAAGGTAGTAGCATTCAAAATAGCTCCACCAACCATCATTGCTATTGCTGCCATAAATCTTTAATTTGGTAAAATCTTTTGATCCTCTAAATAAGTTTTTAGGTACATACTACCGGATAGGACAGCGACCCATTTAGCATAGTTTGTAATACTTGAGGAGGGATCGTTCATAAATGATTCTTTCAGTGCCTTTTTAGCTACATATCCAACTCCAGCTGCTAATCCGATAAGGACTGCTGAATCAGTAACAGTTTTCACAAGTTTGTTTTCAGTTGACATAATTTTTATTGATGATATAGAAAACCTTTAAACTACTTTCCTCATATCATTGCTATTTTCGGAGTTGGTTGAGGTGGTGGTTGGGAGGGTTGGGTGGGAATATTTGATGGTGGAACTTTGGTCGGAACGTGAGATAAATCTACTATTCTGTTTTTGTAGTACCTCATAAACATGTCAACTGCAGTAAACCCTATTCCAACAATGGATAACACAGTAGTAAAAGATAGCTCTGGAATCCATGCTTTTGTGGTTTCTTCTTCATTGGAATTTTCTTCCTGTTCCCTTTCCTGTTCCTTTTCACGTTTCATTTCCCTGGCTAACGCTTCTTTAGCTTTTTTGTTATATTCTGCTAGTTTCTTACCAGCTGCAACTTTTTTAGGATCTTTCTCTTTCTTTTTAGTATCTTTCTTTTCGGGTATGGGATCCATTGTAATTTGTTCAACTTGATCAGACATTATTATTTATTTCCCATAGTAAAGAATCTTTAAATCAGTTGTGCTCAGTGACCTGCTCAGTTTTGTTAGAATCATCTTGTATTTTGTTGATTTTAATGTGCTTTGCAACCTGGAATAGTCCGCTGGCAAGTGCTACCAATCTTCCACCTTTTAATGCTAAGAGACCTACAAAGTTTGTAAGTTCACGATTAACCAACTCATCATTCTTCAAATCTTTACAAAGCGCATCAATATCATCTACAGGAACCATGTAAGAAATGACTTGAGAAACTAATTGAAGAGATGAATCTACTAATCCACCACTAATTTTCTTACCTAATACTGTCTGGTATCGATTATAATATTTTTCAACATCTTTTACCGCGAGTTTCTTTATATCACCGAGACTCATATCAACACCTAAATATTCCTTTGTAGTACCAAGAGATGCGAGAATAGCTAGTGATTCTTGTTTTATTTCAATATCATCATCTTTTACATCATCTTTTACCTCTGGCTGTTCTTCTATATAATCTTCAACTTCTGTCATCTTGCAATTTTCTAATAATACATAGATTCTTTTAAATCACCGCAGGAATCTCTAAATAACATTGGAATGGATAACGTAAACACAAACAGAGTCTAGAATATTTTTCAGTTTTCAACATTTCTACAAATTTTTTAATAGTTTCACAGTCTAAATCACCTCCATAATCTTCAAAAAGCATCTTCATACCTTTCTGTGATGGATTATGGAATGTAACAACACAAGCCACATTTTCATGGAATGGTTTTGCTATGGATGTTAATTGTTGTGTTAATACCCAAACTGATAATCCATGATGTCTTCCAGAGAATGCCAGATCTATAAACTTGTTCGATCGTTTCTTTAGATCATTCGAAACAGCACAGTCGTCTAAAATTATTAGTGTATTTGTACCAGAGAACAAAGTTTGACAATCATTTAACAATTCATTAATCTCATCACTGTTACTAGCATCTGGTGATAATACAAAGAAACGTTTATCTCTATTAGCAAATTTATGGTAGGTTTTATTTTTAGCATAAGTTGGACATATGAGAACAATATATTCAAAAACTTTTCGAAATGGTCCTCGGAGCTGATCTATTATGTACTTTGTCTTTCCACAATTTGTTGGACCTGTTATAATGCAATGAAAAGGAACTTTATCTCGTAATTCTTCCATCTTTTAACTAATACATGATTGATCTTAAGTTTGAATTCATGATCTCCATCAAAGCATCGGCTACTACAAACATGTAACAGGTCATAATACCAGATCCACTAAGATTTCTTTTAATTTCTATTTTTACACCATCTCGTGTATTGTTTAAGACCAGATCCCCTCCATGAATACCATTATCAGGGTGAGTTCTCAAATCTATCCACAGAGCAAACTTATTAGAATAAAAATCCTTTTCCTTTACACCCTCTCTTCCGAAACGTTTCTTTACCGAATCCCATAGGTCTGACGGTACCATTCCCTTAGAGTAGATACGGTTTGGTATACCATCAACATCGATATTTATTGAGGTGATACCCGGATTGAAAAAATTCTCAGAGTCTCGTGCTCCTCCACCGTATGGTATTGTAAACAAACATAATATCCCTGTCATTGACCTTCTAGGTAGATTAATATGCTGGTTTATAACACTGTCAGAAGTTCTGGATATGGTGAAAGTTTTGTGTAGAGTGACATTCTCGTAAAAGAATCCTTTACCAACCTGATAAGCTGACTGTGCCTCACGAGCTAAGTATTCGCTTGATATGCAAGAATATTCCAACTCAAGGTTTGCGATTTTGTAAGTTGGAGGCTTGGTCGTGTCAGAATAAACAACAATATCGTAAACTGGAGCCAGTGTAATCTCAAAGATTAGTTGATGATCTAACGCCTTTGGATAGAAAGCCCCATGATCGTTGAGAATAGGATGGTTTAGTGGGATATGGTACTTGGTGTTGTGTACTGCTGCAAGAGCTACTTCCTTAGCATCTGTGTCTACCTTATCACCCGCATTTGTCCTAAGCTTCCTCATGTTTTCAGAAGAAATACCTTGTTTTAATCTATCCTCACGTTCTTCATCTGTTAAGAATAAATCATGGTATGTTTGAAATAGATCGTATCTTTGAGTATCCTGTAGTGTTTCACCACCAAAAAGAACCCTAAGTCTGGATACAAGATTACTACCTACATTATTCACGAGGGTGTTATCAGCATGACCATCAACAGTCAAGTTAAATAGTAGATATAAACTTCCAGGTACAAGAACTAAATTCTCGGTAAGTTTTGGAATATTTATATATAGTGTTTCTCCAGGATTAGCTGATGATGGATTTAGTGTAATTCTATTCAATGATGATTCCGCTTTCAAACCTAGTGGTTCTCTTGGAATCCTGTTTGGATTAATTTCTTCGGATATAGCTTGTGACATATTTTATTTTAAGGATGGGTGGAGTATTCTTTAAATGAGTAACGAAAACATATTATCAAAAATATATTATTCCACTTATGGATATTGGAAAGGATATTCTGCAATTCCTAAATTAGCTGAGAAAGCAAAAGTTAGTGAAGATGAGGCTAAAAGATGGCTTGAGAAACAGGCTCTATGGCAAATCTATCTACCAGCTCCAAAATATATACCTAGACCGCACTGGACTGTGGATAAACCTAATCAGATTCACCAAGCAGATTTATTATTTTTACCACATGATAGAGTTGGAAGAAAGACTTATCGATATGCTCTGGTTGTGATTGATATAGCTAGTCGATACAAAGATGCAGAACCACTAACCTCAAAAGAAAGTCATGAGATATCTAAAGCCTTTAGTAATATTTACTCCAGAAAGTTAAAATATCCCAAAACATTAATTGTTGATCCTGGAAGAGAATTTATGGGAGATGTGACAAAACTTATGAACATACATAATGTAACCATCCAGAGAAGCGAAGCTGGAAACCATAGAGCTCAAGCATTTGTTGAAAGAGCAAATAGAACATTAAGTGAACGATTATTTAGTCATCAATATGCACAAGAAATGATTAGTGATGATCGATCTAGAGTATGGGTGAAGCGATTACCAGCTATTTTGAAAACTCTGAATAGTACACCAACGAGAATAACTGGTGAAGAGCCTGTAAAAGCTATAAAAATGAAAGAGGTTGATATTGATCCTCAAAAATATAAACGAGTTGTTGGATATGATGAAGTTAGGTTACCACCTGGTGTTAAAGTTAGATACTTACTCGCCCCGGGTGAACTTGAGGGTGGTGAACGAAGACGAGCTACGGATCCCATTTGGAGTATTCAGGTTTATGATATATCACGTAGTGTGGTTTCATCTAATCAACCAGTTTTGTATTATTTACTAGATGGACCGAGCCGTGGTTTTGTGATGGAAGAACTTCAGGTTGTACCATATGATACTGAGTTACCACCCAATTTTGTTTTGGAACGATAATGTCCGTGGGCTAAAGTATGTATACCATCTTCACAAATTATTCTCTTATCATCATCAGCAGATAGTGCAACTTTATTAACAGTTTCAGTATAAACATCATGCATGTGGCTTCTAATTACATTCATCTGTCTCATCTGAGTTTTTTTATTGAACAGACAATCCCTGTAATTATTGTGACTTATTGTCTTTTCTACTACTACCTTCTTTATTCCCTTACATTTATTTTCTTCTTCACCATTATCCATCATTATAGAGTATAGCTTGGGTCTTAGACCAACAAATTCAATTATCTGCTCACCACCAGCTTCATCTTTGAACTTGCCGATTAATTTTTTGTTTACACCAGTCTCGATACCTGATGGGTGGTTTTTGGGATAATTACTAGTATCAAACATTTCTCTCACATCTGGACTGATATCCTTATAGAAATCCTCTGTTTCTATCTCATATACAAGACTATCTGTATCTGTGAACAACAATTTTGATTTTTCACCATATTTAGGTTTGATATAATTATAGTGAAAATTATACATTATTGTTTTACTTAGATCTAAAATACACATGCCTAAGTAAACAGGTTTATTGAATTTTATCTTTGTTTTCTTCATGTGGATGGCTACCAGATTTTCACAAAAGATAGTACGATGTTGAAAGTTAGGTTTTGATATTAATTTTTTCGCATCTTTTTTATTCGTAACCAATCGTACATCTACCCTTTTTCTAATATTTTCCATGGTTTTACCAAAGACAGAGTTATTCATAAGCTTGAAGAAATCTTTTTCAAAATCGTTATTTGCTTTTGATCTTAGGTTGGTATTCAAGTCAATGTATGGTTTTAGCCAAGCTGACTCTTCAAATGTAATACCCCTATGAATCTTTGTTACTTTTAATCCAAGACTTTCATAAAGTTTTAGTGTTTCATGATGAACAACATACTTTACCTTATCATTTAGGTTTGGTATCAATTTCTCAACCTTATTAACAGCAAGTCTCTCTGGAGCAAGAGGATAGTCGTTATGTAAATCGTGAAGGTGGTGAGGATATTCTAAATCAACCTCTAATATGCATGGAATATTTTTCCAGTTTGTAAGCTCTTGATCATTCATCCATCTAAAACCATGAGTAGGTAGTGGTTTACTCATTCCCTCACCATATAAGTTATTTCTATCAAGATATTCAATATACTTTATGAGTAAGTTAGAAACAAAGTTGGTCATGTATGGATTGTTAGCTTTAGCATATCTTTTAGATATCTGAGATACGCCTCCTCTAATACCTTTCTCAACCATAAGTAGCATGGTAATATCAGTTAGCAGCTCCAAATTCACTTTTGTTATCTTTAATGCTGCATCCCAAGCCAGTCCTGGTGCTGTATAATACCAAGCGGGGTCAAGGTTATAATTCTTTTGACAAACATCTCTAAAGTTCTCGAATACATCCGCTAAAAGTAGTACATCTGACATAAGATATAGGTCATGATATTCCCTCATTGTTTTCATATTGAATGTTTCCCACACCTTTTGAGCATGTTGGTAGTTATCTTCTGTTATATCTTCATCGTTGAGTTTTGAATAGAATGCCTCCTTTGGTGGAAGTTTGGTTTCGTTTAGTTTATCAAATCCATCAAACCAATCATATGGAAATACACCTTTTCTCAATAATATCTCTAATTTCTCACAATCATAGTAACTATTTAGGTTTTTGAAAGATTCTTTTGGCAGATTATTTACTAATTTTTCAAGGCTTGTTGACATAAATTTAAATGAATCGATGAATCTTATCTCTAGCTTAGCATCACGCTGCTTATCTTCTTTATCAACCACAATTTGTTTTGTGAAAGAAATATACTTTTCATCATTATTAGCTATACAGTTTATATTACCTTTAGATTTTCCAAGATTTTTTATAAAAAGATGAGCGTCATATCCAGATAGGTTGTGAAATATTACTGGAAAGAACTTTGGAATCTTATAATTTAAGTTGCAATCGTTATGAGCTGCTCCTCTATACTTTCCTGTAAGGTGGCAGTGGTCTAATACCTTATCTCCTCCCAATTCACCCTCACATATATGACAGTGAGTAGCATCTTTATAGTTTATTTTATCATTTTGAGGCATATTCTCAACTTCCTTATGGTTGGTTTTAATAACAAACTTATTATAAATTGCTATAATATCTAACTCTAATTCATCCACAAATATCTGTGGGATATCATCGTCTGGTGATTCAGCTGTGTATTGTACAAGCGTGGGTGGAGATATGTTATCGTCAAAGCACTTTATGAGATAGCAGAATCCAGATGGTTTGTGCTTCTGATATTGTTTAGTAAAGCTTTTACTTTCATCTGGAGAGCAGGTGTGTATTTTCTCTGGATAGCACTCAAAATCTGCATATACAACAAATGGTACTCGCATTTTTCTGTTATAATTATTGAATTTAATATACTTTTGATTTCCATCTTTATCTTCGGGCATTTCAATCTTAACTGCTTCGTTTGCATTGCAGTATTCTTTATGTTTTTCTAATGAGTCTTTTGAATTGAATGAGTTAAGACATCTGCGACAAAATTCACGTTTGTGTTGACTATTACTGACTTGAGAGGATAAAAGTCTACTCATATTCTTTATCCAACAGTAGTGATTTGTTTCATCATTAGATATTAGAAGTAAGTCGATCTCCTGACCTTCTCGTTTCTTACTTATTCTTAAAGAATATACCTCTCCTTCATATCCATAGACGTTAATCTTATATTGGTGGTTTTGCTTTTCAAACTTATCAATATGATTCCATTCAACTGGGAACTCTATTCCTGACCAGTCAAACTTCTCAGAGTTCTCTCTCATTTGTTTATTTAGTCTTTGTGGATTTTTATCTTTAGGAAAAACGGCGGAAGTTACTGCCCACTTGAAACACTCATGATCATTCTCATTCTTAACGTTTATAATTGCTTGCTTGGAAGCTATCTTTGATGGTAGTTGAATATAAGAACTTCCAGAAAGTGGTTTAAAAGGGTTGATGTGTATATCAAAGCATTCCACATGGTTGAATTTCAAACCGTAAGCATTATCTTTAAATCGCTCAAACTCCTCAAGTTGGTTATTAGTCATAGTATCGAATAAGTTAGATAAATCAGTTGCTTCAGCAATTATTTCTTCAGGTAAATGAAAGTATTTTAAAGTTTTATTAATATGGTTAGTTAGTAGACTACTTCTTATAAACTTACACGTTAAGATAAATTTCACCTTGATCGATTTCGACTTGATTGATTTCTTTTTCTGATTAATAAGATCTATAACTTTTTGTTTTATTTTATTGATAAACATTTTAGGATCATACCCTTTCTGTCCATCTATCCTATAGGTTTTCAGATAACCCTTCAACGCTGTTTCTATTTCTTTTGGAGTTATGCGTTTGTTGAATATTCGTTTAGGAACCAGACTTTTTAAAGTGAATATACGGTTAACCTTTTTCTTCAAACTTTCCACTCGTTTGTTTACAGTCTTTTTGTTGGGTTCTGGGATATAAGATAGTATCCAATCAGCGAACTTGTTAATCTCTTTATTTATCGGTTTGACAGCTCTGCTTGTTAAATTTTTAAGTGATGTGGGTTGGGATATGGGTTTAGAAGGATCGAGAATGGGAACATTAATCTCAGGTATCGGTTCATCCATAATTAGTCTTTGCGGTTCCATTTTTAATATTAAAATATATATCTTTAGACCAATATTAAAATTAATTTTTTTTAAAAATCGCTGTTAAAAATCCTTGATAAATTTCTTGACAAATTCTTATTAATCAGAACAAAAATATCCCATAAAATCCTTGATAAATCCTTGATAAATTTTTTACTCAAAATTAACTGAAAATTAACCAGTGTGCGCGTTTCGGGGAATACATACTCTCTCCCGAAGTTTCAAATGTTTCTTTCCATTGTTTCCCATCAAATGACGAAAACAAACAGTACGCTCCTGGAATGAGTGAGAAGGAAAGACGTCGAAGGTGGATCGCAGCATGCCGCCTTGAAAGTCTAAATGTCACAAGGCATACTCGTATATGCTCCCAACACTTTGAAGGAGGCTTAGGGCCCACAAAGGCAAACCCTGTTCCTTCGATCTTTGATTTCTGTAACTGCTGGTATCCTGACCAGCGGGCTTACCCCCTTGTTTATTAGGAGTATGCGCACGGGGCCTCGGCATTGGCGGGCACGAGGCCACCGTGAAATTACCTGAAGTTTCACTAAGGCTTTCTTCAAGTTTCCCAAGTGTTTTGTAAGTCGTTGTTTTGTAAGTGAGTTGTTTCAGCCTCGTGTATGATTAAACGTTTTGTTGTTATGTTCATCGCCACGGCTATCATGTGCCGCCAGTCACAGTCACAATTTCCCTAAGCATCTTCAGCCGAAAGAAGTAAAACAGCGCCAGGATCCGGAGTCCAGACGCTTGAGGAATGCTTCGACATGTACAACAACAGGACGTATCTAATCGATCGAAATCGATCATCGAAAATGTAATCGAACAATCGATAATACTCGATAGTACTCGATATTTGTCGATTGATTAGTCAATTTAATCGATCGAAATCGATAATTACAATTTTTTGAAACAGGACGAGAATAGGACTCGTGAATTATATATTGCAACAAGCGCTACTTTGTGAAGGCGGAAATGACATTTGCGTTACGGTTGCCTTGTTTGTAGTTTGGAGGATGTTTATGTTGAACTGATATGAAACAGAACGAGAAGAGGACTCGAGATATCGTAACAACAAACATGACTTTAATTGTGAAAGCGGAAACGATAGTTTCGCAACAGTTGTGTTGGTTGTGTTTTAATCCTTTTCAGTTTCAAAATTTATTAAAAATCCTATAGTCAATCTTAAATAAAGTGTAAAGGAAATGTTTATCAGTTTAGTTTGGACTGCTGTGTATTAGTTCGAGGGAGTTGTGACTCATTCTAGCGTAAAACTGAGAACTTTATCAAAGAGAATCTTCGTCCGTTTTCTTTTCGATCGTTGTCGAACAAATCGATAACATCGATAGCTAATTACAGAAATCGATCAAAATCGATAGTCACAAAGACGCGAGTGATTGATTTCTATCGATTTCCGATATTAATCGATTGATTACTATCGATTACGATCGATTCCGTTCGATTTCTATCGAGTATCGAAAATATCGATTAGATACGTCCTGACAACAACCAGAATGCAGAAAGAAAGGAAATCAGGCCATGGCAAATCGAAGGTTAGAAAATCTCTCGATTTCGATTTTTACAATAACTGAGCGAATTCTCGCGCGCTGATTGGCTAATTTTTATCATCAATAAGAGTACAGACACATAAAATTTTAATTTAAGTCTTCATTTGACCCATTTCGCGTTTTGTTATTGTAAAAAACAAATTGACGTCAATTTTTTATGCGTCTGTCCTCTTATTGATGATAAATTGCGTCATAACATTGTCAAAGTGTTGTAGATCCACGAGCCGATAGGTAATCAGGATTTGTTCCTTGTGGCACCAGAGTTACATCACAATGATACTTTGATCGGTGATCAGCATTTGCTGCTCGAGAAATCTGTGCATGCATTCAACGTGAGTCCTACGAACATCAAAGACGATGTCTTATATCATGATCAAGCTGTCCAGACAGAATTAACAGCAGACCAAATCACTAGAATGAAACAGTCGCACTTTAAATTACACGAACAGCGACATGAATTAAAAAGAGACTTGTTTCTGGAAGATGTGCAAAGAAATGATAGCTCAGTGAAGTTTTACACTGGATTGCCGTCACTCTCGTGTCTGCTTATGTTATTTGAATTTCTTAAGCCAATTTCAAATTGCATGAAGTACTGGGATGGAAAGAACAAGACACGAGCAGAAACATATCAGGTAAAGCTGTAGTAATTAATAATCTCCATTGCTCTTAAAAGGTTTTATGAAAAAATCCAATTATAACTATTTATTTTGCTTAGGAAAGGACTATTATCTTTTTTGGAGGGGAGGGGGGCATTGAAACAAGTTTCTTTGCAAACCTTTTTTTTTAGTTTATGCACCTCTGCAAACATTTTTTTTCGAAATGCAAACTATGTTTTGCTGTACATATTGTGTTTTTGCAAACAATTTATTTTTCTTATTTTGTCTTTCTAGTCCCTATAAACAATTTTTTTCATTATTTTTCATACCCCCCCCCCCCCCACCTCCAAAAAAATTAGTGGTCCAAAGAACTTGTGTAAGCAAAGTGGGAGTCGCAAGCATAATATATTTAAGAAATAATAATATTTTTCCCTGCTTTACACCACTAAACTATGCTTGCTTATCATTAACAATAAGGCAGTTTACTAAGAACTGAACATTGACATCATTTACAGGAAAATTATGTGCCAAAACTGCCAAAAGTACAGAAACGCAATATCAGTAAATTAGAAAAAGTAATGTGAAGTTCTGATTTATCTTTGTTTGCTTCTAAAGGAGAACACTGACAAGGGTAAGCCTGGCACCAAGAGGCAGCTTCCTTTATTTGCCGTGTTTGTCATGGTGATGGTTCGCCTTCGATTGGGTTTGCTGCAGAGACAAATTGCAGACATATTTGGCATTTCCCAGTCATCGGTTTCAAAGATTTTTACAACATGGATAACCATGTTATATCATGTGTTCAAACAAGTACTGGTAACGTGGCCATCTAAACAGCTGGTTAAAAATCATTTACCAAAATGCTTTTCCAAGTATCCAAGAACACGTGTTATTATTGATTGTACAGAATTAAAGGTCGAGAAACACAGTGTCCCCTCTTCTTAAAAAGTCACATGGAGTGATTACAAATCCATAATACGTTCAAAATACTTGTTGGAATCACCCCTTCAGGAGCATTTAGTTTCATCTCTGACCTTTACTCTGGAGCAATATCTGATTGTGCAATAACTATCAGAACTGGGTTACTTGAAAAGCTAGAGCTCATGGATGATGTCATGGCGGATCGGGGATTTAACCTAAGAGACCTGCTAACCAAGAAAAATGCAACTCTGAACATACCCCCATTTGCAAAAGGGAAGCAGTTGTCAACTAAAGCATGCACTAAAACAAGACGGATAGTATCTCTGAGAATTCATGTGGAGAGAGCCATCCAGAGAATGAAAAAATTCAAATTACATACATGGAGTCATGCCTATCAGAATAATGCTGCAATTGCTAATCAAACTGTATTTGTCTGTGCAGCACTTTGTAACTTGCTGAAACCACTTGTAAAAAAGTAAATAGCATTATTTAGATTTTTTACATCACAAGGCTGTTGCTAAGGCCTTTGTTGTTTAATATTTACCAAGTAACAAAGTGCTGCACAGACAAATACTTAACAGTTATTTCATGAGTGGGCATTGGATATGAGATGGTATGCACCTCCTTGGCTATAACTACATGTATTTCATATTATTATATCTCTCAGTTAGTACGCGCGCTGTGATTGGTCAATTTAGCGGGCCGTCCTTCACTGTACGGCCCGCTAAAGTTTGTTTTGGTCGCCAAAATGACTCCAGAGATATAATAAATATCTTATTAACCTCGTTTTCTCGGTCCGTACTGTAAAATACGGATCCTCGTTTTTTCCCGTCGATTTGTGGCCCGCGCGCTTCGCGCTTGGGCCATAAATCGACGGGAAAAAACTCGGTCCGTATTTTACAGTACGGACCTCGAACTCGATTAATAAGAGGTATTTAAACAAGCACAAGTGGAATAACTGTTCAATTATAAAAGAAGCCCCAGAGAATTTCAATATCTGAGCTTTCTAGCTGTTCTCACGGATGCATAGAAGTACAATATTTGTGGTCCATGGTATACGAGCTCATACACCATGGCCTGTCAACCAATCGAAATTCAAGGATTGGAATATTATATACCATGGCTATTTGTTTTTTATTAAAGACTGATTAGCCACTGCAGCAATACTAATAGGGATGACATTCTGCAAGGAGCCTACTATGCAGGCTAGACTGTTGCGTAACAAAAGCCTGCTTTCCTTGTCCTTGGAAGCCAAGTAAACATGATCTGTACACTAATGCTTGGCAGTGTACCCTAAAGTAGTTTTTTGCATTAACATAAATAAATGTAATAGTACTGTCAGAGTTTCTCTAGAAGGCAAATCGTTCTAATCCAAGTTGAACTCTTGGATAAGCAAGTTCATAGACTAGGAATGTGTCAAAAAAATATTCAATTTTTTTAAGTATAGGAGACCAGAACTCCTCTCTAAATTTCACTTTTTCATAAAACAAGCCTCCATCAGCCCCCTGGGCTATGAGAAGTCCCCAGTGATACTGTGTGACAAACATTTGCTGGTACAACTGAAAATATTATTCGTGGTTTCTGTTTAGCTGGATGTGTTGCCTTAAAAGGACATCTGTTAAAGTTTCACCAGGTTTAACTTGAATGTACTTCAACTCAACAACCCTAGGGGTGCTTTCCAGGCCTCTTGATCAGTAATAATACCATCTGGGCTTGCACCTAAAAAACCATGGGTTTTGCTGATAAAAAAGCCACACTTTGTAATAGAGACTTTCTTCCCCTCAGTGTCCAACTTGTTTATAAATGCTTCTGCAATGCTATCTTCATTTTGTAGTCCTTGTAGCATTGCAGTGGATTGGGGTGTATTGTTCACCAATAGCTCCTTCATTTTTTTGGATGGGGAAGTGGTTGGCTTAAGACTTGCCACTCTTTTACATTTAGAGGCTGTTATTCTGCCTTTTCTGTATAAAAACCAGTCAGATTCTTGACTTTGAAGCCTTGTTTTCTTTTCAATAAAGTTTATTTCATCTTCAGTAAAGTTGAGTTTTCTCTTTATTCCCTGTGCCTTTTGCTTAATTTCATCAACACTTGGGGGGTGGTTCTTGAAAGGTGATGTACAGCCTAAGTAAAAGGGTTGCTCTTGGCTAGATGGGTTTACATTATCACTTGTCAAAGGTAGGTTACTTGCATAATTTTGTTCTGTAATTTCTTCAGGGGCTTCAGTTGCTTCATTTAATACAGGGTCAGGTAATAAATGGAGGCCTACTGCTAAAGGAACTGTGTTTATAAGCAATCCTCTAAACTGTTCAACTAGAATCTCATTGTTTACAGCTGCCTTTGGGCGTGGATCGTAATTCCTGGTTGATGGCTTCACTGCCTTTTTCTTTATCTTACTGATTTCAGGTTTGTTAAAGGTCATGTCTTCTAAATTACAAGCTTCGTTGTGTGCCCTCTTTCTCCTTTTCCATACACATTTTTCGCTAGTGCAAGTGACCACTGCATTTTGTCGAAGAGTGTCTTCAAGCCCCATCAGAGCTGTTAAGTGATAAAAGGCGTGAATTGTTAAACGGTTAACTAAAAAAATGAATAAAACAAACAATCTTGTCGCTGTATTATGTAACTTAATTGAAGTATAATCGGACAAACCAGTTGCACTTAATCGCCAATGCAAGGACAATGTGCAGAAAGAACAACACCACCTTGGTGGATTATGATCCAACCGTCATACGTCGGCTTGTTTCCTAATGGCGTTTTCTCTCGTTCCGTAGGTTTAACTGTGAATTTTATGATTTGGTTTTCAAAATAGATGTTCTTGTTCCTTTGTAGATTATGGACATGTCCATCCCAGTGTAAGCGGTACCCTTCAAGAGACTTGTACGCCTTCAACGATTCTTGGTCATTTCATTTCTTGTTAATTAAATAGCAGTACATGTCACCCCAGGCAAAGTTTGGGGCATCTGAAAAATCAATGCTCCAGTCAGAATGAAGGTCAAAAGGATTTGGGATTGCTCCATCTTTTGTAACCAACTTCGCATTCACAACATCGCTTACGGACTCACGATCGTCCGTCAATTCGAGACCAAGTTCGTGAGCTTTTTCCGTCAATTGGACTAGTTCTTCCTTTTTTTTCTTGGAGACAGATATTCCGCGAGCCTGCAGGTATTTTTTAAGCTCTGGAACCTTCCAGTTTTTAAAATATACTTCCTTTTCCACCAAACCGGCCATAACTTTCCATAATTTTCTTGTATTTTCGCGGCAACTTTCCCCGTATTAGCCTCGCATTCATGCTCAAGGGACTACTCGTCCCGGGGCCGTCGGGGAATACGAAAATTGTCTATTGATTAAAATCCCGTTTTGTTCGCTTTACACTTTCATGGGGTCATTAGGTTGTATTTATCAGTGCCCATACGAGTGGCTAAAGGACATAGGCATACGGACAACTTTTTTGCCGGAGGGGGGCAGGGGACGGGGGGGGGGGGGTGAACCATCTGCCCTAAAATTCTCGCAAGTTGCCCAAACGTTTATGAAACAGTCGAAAAGAAACGAGGGTCATATGATGCACTAACACAGGTCTACATATGAAGTGAAAATATTCTTACATATGAAACTATCATATGAGCTTATAAAACACGTTAAAGGAAATAGAAAACATCTCTTTTGGATAAAACACACACGCATGCAAATTTCTTTAAAAAATGGCTTTGCACAAATTTCTCTGAATGCCCAAAGAATCTAAGTTGCCCAAATTTTGGGGGTTCTACAGCCCACCCGCATTCCCGGCCAGTACGCATATGCTAAAAAACTTTTCATATGGCCATAAAATTGGTATTGTCTCACGCGTTCTCATCAGCAGTCATCATTTGAGAATAATAGCTAATCGTTTAAACTGTGCTAGCCTATAAAACCAAATGAGAGATGGATTTAATACCGAGATTTATGAGGATTTAAAGTTTGGGTCAAGGAACTCGTTTCATTCTAGAGTTGTAATGACTCAAAGTACCGAATTTCATGAGGCTGGGCCCATAATGAGAGCAATGTAAAACATGTGAAATGCCAAGAAATAAAAAGTGTAAGAAAAGATGGAAGATGCGGATCAATATCAGTTTCTGGGAAACTGTGCACCTACCCCTCCCCTAATCCAACAAGTTATAATGAGTTAAAAAGTTAGCGTTAATGTTGGTTTAGGGGAGGGGTAGGTGCACGGTTGCCCAGAAACTGATATTGATCCGAAGATGCAAGGTAGAAAATTAAACATTTGAATAGAGAATGCAAGACTGAAAAATCTCCATGTCTACCAGTCAAAAAGCGGCCATTTTGCGATAAGCTCAAAGATGCCTGGCTTTGGAACTGAAAAATCGTAATTTCATTATTGCTTTTGGTGTCGCTTTTTGAACTTGTGATGAGAAATGAAAACCTACTGCAAAACACGCCAAAAATCTTCTCAGTTGAGACCCCATCAAAATAAAAAATAATAACCATTCATCAAAATGATTGGAAAAGTAAACAGTTTGTTTCTTCTTTTGTAAAGTCAAACCACACGATCACTGAAACATACAGTAGACCTGGGCGGCCTGACTTAAGTCTAGAGTTAACAGAATTGAACAAGTTCTATCTTTCATTCAGGTGGCAGGCGAGTTCTCTCATCACTGAGCCAATCTTGCTCTCCTAAATTCTGATTGGTTGAGAACGTAAACGCCAAAAAGCAACTTTTTGGATTGTAGTTTTCAGTAGACGGTGACCAGTTCGTCGATTGATATAGAGGCCTTACGCATGTTAAGTTCATTAGTTTATGCGTTGGTCGACATGTATGATAAAATATCGTCTGCTATTGACCACAAACAACATGCGCATGTATTAGATCTTCCCTTGACTACGTTTGTCCAGTTTTCCATTTTTCTCTACCTCAGTATTTACAGTCGGAGTACTAGTTAGAAAGTGTTCAGAAAAGAGCTCTGGCGTGTATTTTTCCTAGAATACCGTACAGGGAAGCGTTAGAGCGCGCCTGTTTGACCTCTATCAGGGAACACCACGAAGACATTACAAAGTCTTTATTTAGATCAATCAGCGAGAATCAGGACAATAAACTACATCACCTAATTCCCGAAGCCTACAGCCCTCATTATAATTTCAGGCGCCAAAGAACGTACAATGTACCAGCAGCCAAGACAAAGCGTTTTGCTAATTCGTTTTTCGTGAAGTGTGCGGCTGAAACCAACTCAAGTTTGAGATGAATGAGAACCTTTTAATAGAACTTTAAGCATTATATTTATAATTTGTATATTAGTAGCTTGTAAATAATTACGCAATTCAGTATTTTACTGCGATGTGATCATGATTTAATAATAAACCATTCTTTCTCTTTTCTCTTTCTCGAGTATTTCTGGATCTCTCTAAAGCTTTCAGACACAGTAAATCATAGCATTCTTTTTGAAAAACTAGAATATTATGGAATTCCTGGTCTGGCTCTAGATTTGGTTAAAACTTATTTTTCCGCGGAGAGGTTGCAATTTGTAGAGTATAATAACCATAGATCTTGGTCTGACTAGTCGAGACTAGTCAGACTAAAAGATCCTGCCGACATAAAGAAACAAGATGGTGAAGATGGTTGAAATTTAAGGAATTAAGAAAGATGACAAAGAAACTTATTCACTCAAGCAATCTTCAGTGCTTAAAAACACTGCCTGTGAAGTTTAGGGCAGATCCTAAACAATTTTGGTCATTCCATTCAACCAATTCGAAACGAAGAAGGATTCCTGAAACTATTACAATGGTATGCAATCTACAAATCCTGTCACATAGGTGGCATTATTCTTCGTACAGCGTATTCTGTTCCTTCCATCGAGAGAAATTATTCCTTTTAGTATAAATACTCAGGTGATTATACAAAATCGCGTGTTCTGATTGGTTCGCTATCTCGGATTATCGGCCGATAATCACCTCGACGAACAAAATGGCTGCCAGTCGTTCGCGCGCTCTTGATGAAATAAAATGTTTTCGTGTTGTACAATGCTTTTTCTTTTCTTTTTTTGAAATAATCACCTGTGTATTTATACTAAAACAATTATTCGCCTCAGGCTCAGTGTTCATTCGTGAATATTCACCTCGACTTCGTCTCGGTGAATATTCACAGATAATCACTTCACCTTCGGCGAAAAATTGTTAAATAGATGTCGTTAATCCAAACTCATTGTTGTGCATAAAGACTACTGCAGTTGAAGTGAAGCAAAATGTTGACATCACCAAGGCAACTGGTGCAGACAATGTTCCTGCTCGCTAGTCGTAGGCTTGTTCCGATCCTTTATTGATCCTCCTTTGTAGCTGACTTAGTCGGCCTGTGTCGTGTATCATGTATTTGATCCTAAGATTGGCTGCATATGGTATTATAGGCTTCCACTGGCTTGTCACCTTGAAAGAAAATTTCCGGGAGGCCCACGTATTCAGCCACATAAATCACCTCTTTGGTTGCCGCGTTTGTCGGCGTAGCTGTCCTGAAGGTGTACTGGTTACCACACCTGACTTCTAATATGGGTACTTGGGTTCAAATCCCACTCACAGCAAATTTTTTTCAAACATTTATTCTAATATGATTATTTGGGGTGTACGTACGAGTTTAGTGGTTGTTTCACATTCAGTACTCCTAAGTGTATAAGGGGATTTGTTTTAATATGGAGTCGCTACAACTTTTTTTACAATTCGTCCTTATAACCTTTTTTAATTGCCATTAAATTGTAATAAATATTGTCATCTTCGCTAAACATTGTTCGCGTAACAGGAGTGGTGAAAAGAGAATTACATAACTATATATGTCAATTCTGAGTGTAAATTTTAGTGGACAGGCGTCCTAGCATGAGTAGAAAGAAACGATGAAATTTTAGGTAGAATTTGCCCATTTTCAGCGAGATGATCGAAGCTTTTCGGAGTTGAGCTATTCCCTGGGATAAATAGAACGACGTCTTTTCACTCCAGCTTGAAAAATTGCCGATATAGTGGACGTTTAGGCAGCAAACGACCTTCGAGTGAGCAGCCTTCCTATTCTTAATACAGCTAGGAACAGCGAGCGCTATGGAGGCTAAAAAGCAAAGGAAATACCTAGAAAGGCAAACATTTCTTACAGAGACTTTTTTGTTTCAGTTCATTGACTGATTGGAGCTATTTCGCATTGATTCACTGTGCGAAACTACTTTATACTTTTTCTCCGCACAACGTCTTATCTTTAGATCAGCTGCCAATTTTTTGGACTGTCGAGTCACGTGTCGAGAGCATGGGCCGCCTGTGATGTCAACAACATCAAACACTGTTGGGAGTTGTTTTTGCTCGTTTAAAGGACCGGTCATTACTTTCAGGGTGGAGAGGGTGGGGGGGGGGGGGGCGGCTGGTGCAACAATGGATATCCCAGGTTTGATCATTCCTGTCCCGCACCCTCCCCCTCCTCTTCCTGAATGTTTAAGAATTTTTGCTGGCTATATGTTTCAACAAAGTTCTGCCCACCCCCCCCCCTCCTTTCCTTTTTAGCCCTCGATAAAAATTGGTGGCACAACCGCATTCACCCGCCCCAGTCCCCTCACCCTATTAGTAATGGCCGATCCCTTAAGTAGTCGTTCGTTCTAAGCAGCCCCCTCTCAAGCTGGCAATTCCCATTAATCGTCTAATTTTCAACTCTTCAAGAAAAAAAACCTATGGGAAAGTTATAACACAATCTGTTTATTGACGAAGGGCCACTAAGTTTCGAGCCAATGCAAGTTATAATTATCACGAGTGTTTGTGGATACTACGTCATTAGCGCCTTAATATTCAGTTTGTCTGCATATGTTTTTTTCTATAAATGATGGGCAATTATTTCAGATAAATTTTGTTTGCCGTAAAGCCTTTTTGAACTTCTACATGCGTAAATGAAGCCAAATGGATGCTATTTTTATAACGCGAAGGCATCTGGCATTTCCCGTAAACTTGAAATCTAATGAATGGCTCTTAGTAGTAAATTTAATCCAAACTGAGCATGGCTTACGCAGTGTTGTTTTGTCGGGTAGAAAAATTCGAAGGTGCTCATCAATTTTTAGTTGGCGGTCGTTCGGCAAAATAGAAGCGCTAATGTGAAAAGGAAAGTTGTTTACAACTCTGTTTACTTTTCTCTGTTGTATTTAAACAGACGATGTCATAGAAAAAGGAAAAATTCAGAACGTTATTGATATAGATCGACATATTGGCAGACACCATCTGGTTACATCGGTTTTATTTCAATTAGTTGAACTTTTTTTTACTAACCCACTGATATGAAGAGAAGACAAAAATATATCTTAGATGAGGAAAAACAAATTAAAGGGCTGTATGAATAATTTGCTTTCGGAAGATAATTTTCGTTTTGCTTGACATGGAATGTCGATCTATATAAAACGTGATTTTTATTAAAAGTTAATGAAAAAAAGATAGATTTGATCTTCACAGTTTTACAGCAATTTTAGCAATTGTGATTTAGCCTGAAAAAAGAACAACTAGGAACGGGGTTTGAGCCGGCGACTTCGCACTTCCCGTTGTTACGCTACTGAAGTCACTACTGAAGCCGTTGATGAATACTGTACCACGAATTAGTTATCTTATACAATATGTCTCCTGCACTTTTACTAGTGCCAACAATTTGGCCTTAGGACCTCGATAAAGGCTTTTCGGATCTTCCTACTTTTTATCCCATAGAGAAACGGTCCAGCAACACTGTCAACAAAAATTAAGTAGATTCCCCCCCCATTCGTATACACCGTGGCGAATGAACACCAAACGCATCCATGCTGTCCATGACAAAACAAGGAAGCCAACAAAGACAAAATACGAATACAATAACTGTTATAGTTCTTGTAACGCGAATCTCATCGCCACAAAGCGCTTTGTTAGCACGCTTTATAAAGTCTGTAGGTTGATATGTAAAGTTCTTACTAGTAAAAGTTATAGCATTGGAGAAACCAGGCAGTCTTTGGCTCTCTGTGCCGACTGTCCTCGCACTTTTCAACTCTGTCAAGCTACGCATGCTTCGTAAATTCTGCGTAGTGTAAGTATTTCTTAAAGGAAATGTCCCAGGTATGTTTGCTTCTGGCAACTGTGCTTGTAGTTGAGCAAAACCAAGTGACTGAAGCGTTTTTGCGCGCGGTTTCGTCCGAATTCCTTTTTCTTTTGCACTTGAATGGTTTTCCTTGCTTGACTGATACATAATTTTCGCAGTCATAGTCAAATTTACTGCTACCCTCTTACGGTGAACTTTCACTGCTTTTGCAATTTTCACGTTGGAAAATACCACAACGATGATGTCAATCAACATGAAAGTGTTGGCTGTAATTTTAAAAGAGGAACTGGAGTTATCAGTGTGACATAAAGCCGTGTGTGGGTTAAAACTGTAATGGCCCCAACCAAGTAACGGCGCAGTGCAGATTAGAGCACATACAACCCAAATGCTGCAAATGATTTTTACGACAACTTTCCTTTCAAAAATTCCCTGGTATTTGTTCGGAAAACGGATTAATATAAGCCTGTTTACGCACTGTAAATCGAAAAGATCTGGTTTAGACCCAAAAATGGGGCCGTTTCGGTGAGTAAAATACAGTACAATTTTTGGGTCTGATTTAGCCCATTTGGAATAGAGTTCTTTTGGCTCCAGTAAACAGGGCAGAAATAGCCCTGTATAAGGTAGTCAAAACGAAGACACAGAAGAGCTATTTTAGAAAAATGGTGGGTAGCTTTGGTTTTTGAAGGGGTTGTAATGGTTCCTTTGGATGGTTAAATTAGCCCTTCTCGAGCTGTTTCGTGCCTTCAAAAAGAAAGAAAACTGGCCCATTTTTTGTGGCCAATTTAGCCCAATTTATGTTCAAAACAAATGTACTCTAAATGACTAAATTAGCACCATTATGTCTGAAACAACATTCTTTATGAGCTGTTTTGCATCTTAATTATTTGTAATAGCCATCTTACAAGGACTAAAATGGATATTGACATTGCTAAAAATGGCTCCATTTGAGCCATTTCAAACCTGTATAGAGGGGAAACAATGGCAACAATGGGAGACTGATTTAGCCCATATAATGCCAAATTGAATGCACTTTTCAGGGCTGAATCACCTAAAGGACTCTTCACTTTATACCTGTTTTAGACTCAACAGAGTCTAAAACAGCTATATTAGAGGGATCAAATCAACTACCACTTTCCCTAGAATGGTTCGAATTTTGTGGTTGACTTACACTTATCATAACACCCTAATAAGCTTAAAAAAAACTTAAACTGTTGAAGAAAAACAAAAGGCATTGGGAACAAATATATGTACACAGTTGACACGTTTTGTGAAGAAAAAGCTTCACACCTAACTGGCATATACTTTGATCACAGTACCGCTGAGCAAGGAAAAAAAAACAGAAATTGATCATTTGAAGCATTGCATCTACCGGTAAGTGATCAATCAAGGCCTAACAGAAAGGATTCCTCAGCAAAAAGCTTCACACTTAACTGGCATATACCTTGATCACAGTACCACATAGCAGCCAAACAATATATAAAATGATTAATACGGATAATGATAATATTATTGGAACATGTTGGCAGCTGTTGCTTAAAGATAGGGTAGCTTGACATAGATAGACAAAGTAAGTTCCAGATGTTTACAACATGGCGGCGCCTTCATACTGGGCTCTGTAACTTTGTGCAAATTAAAATATTTCGACTAATATCTGAAGTCAAGGAAAACGCACAGATTTAAAACTTGGAGAAGTGTCTACTTTACCCATCTTCTATAACATCACAATTCCCTCACTTTATCCACTGAATGGTTTTCGAGTTACTTTTTTGTTGCGTGGCAGTGCAAGCCAAGAATAGTAAACTATAATGGTAGCTTACCAATAATCCCGAGTTAGAAGAACCATCAGCACTGCTATCAGATCGATATGCTACACTCCCCTCGGTACATACGGGCGATACGTTGCGTGTAGAATTCGAACCTACAATGGAAAGGCTTACAGTACCTGAAAGTAAATATACAAGAATGTTACAAACGAGATGGTTGTGGTAATAAGTTTAACCGATCCACAAGTAAACTTACGCTGAAGTAGTAAATTATAAAACGGCGATGCAATCAATTGTCCTCCTTTTAGATACAAGTGGTGCCAATTATTAAGACAAGGGAATCGGCTATCCACAAAATCACTTTCCTTTGCAGTAAAATCGCCAAGGCTGGTGAAAATCAAACTAAGAATTCGCACAGTGACTAAATTTTCCGTTGCAAGCCTCCCGCCTAAAGATTTGAAATGCAGACGTTGGAAGAGCGCTCTCAAAGATCTCTGGGAGTGACTTTAGTTCGTATCCAGGCTCTTTCGCGGGAAAATGAAATCACAAGGTCATAATTAAATGTTCTTACATGATTTTTCTCTGTTTCTGCCTTGACAAGACCCTTAAATCTTGATCGTTCCTTGAACTCCGGGAAATAGAAACGACATTCTTTGTCATCCTCACATACTGCAACTATATCACGTCCGTCAAGTAAAGCATCTAAGAAAACAAATTGACTAATTGAACAAGAGCACGGGGGATGACGTCAACTCCGGTTTAGTTGTAAATGCGAACTGATGTCGACTCAAGTACTACTTACCTGATATCCTTTCGATGGTTGCTGGATGCAGCCATGACTTATTGACTTCATCTTTAGAAAACGATTTGGCAAAGTATTCCATCTTTAAGCGGTCACAGTATGCTTCCTTGATGATCATACAAGCACGGCGAATGAAAGGGCGCAAAAATTATATACATGTTCAAAGAAGACTTGTTTTTCTTCCTGTCGCTTTTTGGTTTACATTAGATCTCAGCAATTCAAAAGCCTCTATAAATAAAAGCAGAAGCTACCCTAGCTTAATTGGGCCCATCTTGGCTAAAATGGAAATGGTTGTATCAGTCAGAGTCAAAACGGCTCTACTGGTTAGGGCATTTTTGGTGGAAGCAAAATGGCTCTGCTTTGCGATGACAAAACGGCTCCCTTAATATGAGCTTAGACGACCCTAAATTGGAGCCAACTAGACTTGAAAGGAAATAGGTCTACCAGTCTGAGTCAAAACGGCACTAGTGATAGGGGCTGTTACGCACCAAGGGGCTGAATTATTGTACACGGTGGGCCAAATCAGATTTTGGTGGGGCAGAAAGGGTCGATACAGACCTAATTGACAAAATGGCCCCTCAAGGGGTCAAATCAGCCCCAGGGGCCATAGAGCTGAATCGGCACTTTGGAGCTAAAACAGATCTTTTGAATTTACAGTGCGCTGATGGCTGTTATTGTAAAGAGGGTAACTGCTAATAACACATAGTTTTGATATCCCTGGATCGAGCAAAATGTCCGACCGAAAACCCATTCACCAGTTGCGAGTGTCCAGAAAAACACGGGAATCACGGTCGAGGCGAGGAGAAAGTTTCCAACGGACAGATTCAACACAAATATATTTGGAATTGTAAGAAGTTGCTTTTTCTTGTACATAACCAGGATCATAAGAAAATTTCCTACAATGGACGCCAGAAGAATCAGAAGTGCAATTCCTGCTTCGATAACAATCTGTGCAGTACTTCTTTCCACCAAACGAAACTTGTCCGGTGAGTCCGCCATAGCTCAGTAAATTTCGACCCCAATGTATTTGTGTTTTGAGACGGTTTCGACATTAATTCGCATGCCACGTTTAGCTGCAAAGAGGTCTCGGGAAATCTCGTGATCAGCTCTGAAGCAGCTTTTTGCTCTTTTGAAGTGCACACGATACTGTCCTGATTGCGCCAAGACAATGACTTGTGGGAGCTTATGAATATTTTAAAATTGTTGTAAGGACAAAAACCTCATCAAGGGAACTTCAAGCTTTTGTTTGACTGACAAAGTGAGAAGGAGTGTTATGTCCTACGGAGCTCTTTCCGATTATACGTCAAATTTGACTTTTGTAAATTAAAGCACTTTTAACTGTCAAAATTACTTTCATATCCGAAAGCATTGTTCCGTACCTCGCTGCCTGATATCATTTGGAGATAATCGAAAAAACATATGACTCTTTATTGTTCTTTCTAGAATGTGATCAATGGACAAGTTTCAATAATATGAAGGAAGATAAGACATAATTGCTTCTTGTCTGGCCGGAATATTTCCGTCTTCTTAAATAATTTTTCATCTAAATTATTGAATCAAGTAGCGAGCACGAGGTTAAATTGGCCAGCGCAACAGTACGTCTTATCAACGAAAATCCGGAACCACTCTGGTTTAAAGCACTGACTTGACAGAAACGTCACCGAAATTGAACTCCTTTTGCTAATACTGAAAAACTCTTGTGAAAGAGAAAGCGGAATTGAGGGGATTAAACCAAGTGATTTATTTCTTTACATCGATGCGAAACAAGATTGATCAGTTTCGCAAAAGACAATAGTTTTGCATTTTAAAAAAATGCCCGCCGCACCTTGCTACGGTAACAAGTAACAAAAACGCACCGTTGATAATAGCGACTTCATGGAGATATGGCCAGAAGGAAAAATTACGGAAGCTTTTAAGGGACATGTATAAAATTCTTGAGTTCGACTTGTTAAGTACGAATTGTTAAGTACGAGTTGTTAAATACGAGTTCGAGTTGTTAAGTACGAGTTGTTTAGTACGAGTTGTTAAATACGACTTGTTAAGTACGAGTTGTTAAATACGAGTTGTTAAATACGAGTTCGAGTTGCTAAGTACGAGTTGTTAAGTACGAGTTGTTAAGTGCGAGTTGTTGAGTACGAGTTCGAGTTGTTAAGTACGAGTTGTTGAGTACGAGTTCGAGTTGTTGAGTACGAGTTGTTAAATACGAGTTCGAGTTCTTAAGTGCGAGTTGTTAAATACGAGTTGTTAAATACGAGTTGCTAAATACGAGTTGTTAAGTGCGAGTTGTTAAATACGAGTTGTTAAATACGAGTTCGAGTTGCTAAGTTCGAGTTGTTAAGTACGAGTTGTTGAGTACGAGTTCGAGTTGTTAAGTACGAGTTGTTAAGTGCGACTTGTTAAGTACGAGTTGTTAAATGCGAGTTGTTAAGTACGAGTTCGAGTTGTTGAGTACGAGTTCGAGTTGAATCAGCGGTATTTAAGTGAAAGTATCGCGGGAGCAAAATTTGTCGAGTGACTTTTAAACGATTTGGACTGACAAAGATGTGCTGCGGAGGAGGCCCAGTTGCTGCAACTATTGGTGTATTATTTCTACTTTTTCATTACACTGAGGTTGTCAAGGGTGTTTTGCCTCCCTATGTCCCATTAGTAGACGGAAATATGGAACACGCAGCACGTATCCTTTACATTTAAATTGCTGACGAGTCATGAATCTCGTTTTATACCACGCAACTGGACCGAAATCGAGCTGTTTCATTTCGAACATTAATTTAACTTGCATTGTAATAAAGATCCTTGGACTAAAAAGAATAATTAGGTATGATTGACCATATTTCGCGAAGTTTTCCCAGTTACTGGTGCATGTTATTCCTTTATATAACATATGGTTGTTTTTATTCTCTTGCCGTGGTTCGCTAAGCCTAATAGCCATGGAAAATATTTCATTTGTAAGTAAAAACAATAACAATACCAAAAGTCCTGGAGAAAATCGCAAGGATTCTTCAAGTCCAGCTGGTGTTTGCTTGAAACAAATGGGTATTGTTGAATGTGAACCGGCGCAACCGAATCTGGCGCTAAAGTGCCTAAATAAAGCAGAACCATAACTCCCTCCTCGCATGCAAAGACTTCTTTGGGGTTTGAAACAGATTTTGCTCCCGCGATACTTTCACTTTGATACCGCTGATTTAACTCGAACTCGTACTCAACAACTCGAACTCGTACTCAACAACTCGTAGTTAACAACTCGAACTCGTATTTAACAACTCGTACTTAGCAACTCGTACTTAACAACTCGCACTTAACAACTCGTACTTAACAACTCGTACTTAGCAACTCGAACTCGTATTTAACAACTCGTACTTAACAACTCGCACTTAACAACTCGTACTTAACAACTCGTACTTAACAACTCGTACTTAGCAACTCGAACTCGTACTTAACAACTCGTACTTAACAACTCGAACTCGTATTTAACAACTCGTACTTAACAACTCGTACTTAACAACTCGAACTCGTACTCAACAACTCGAACTCAAGAATTTTATACATGTCCCTTTAAAGCTTCCGTAAAAAATACACTTCCATAAAACGTTAAGATACTCTAAAGAAACAGACTAGAGGTTAAAAATACAGAAAATGTCTTGAGTATTATAATTATGATTTAAACTAAATTATTGTTTTCTAAACTTGAAAACAAAGTTACCGAGGAAGATGATATTGTAGGTATGATTCGTGTGTGCGATATGATTTGAAACTTTAATCGCTTCGGCCATATTATAAAAGACGAATACAGACTAGATGAAATAAGAAACCGAGAAATCTTCTTAGGCCACTTTAACAGATATGGAAATTGAAATTAAGTTAATCTTCTAATGAACCAAATGTACTTTACTAAATGGGACTCATTAGCAAGAGAGAATGAGGTACCTCATTCTCTCTTGCTTACTGGTGTCTGTTCATTGGTTAATAAGAGACAAGACTGAATCACCGCCGAAATTAAAAGTTGAGAGTATTTACTTTGGTTAATGACCTACGTCAAGATGTCGTGGTTTGAATTCTGATTTGGTTTGCTTGGAGCGTCAAAAAATGAAATTTCCCTCAGAAGGTACACATGTAAAGCAAAACAAAAACAAAATTAACAAAGGAGGAATACGCTGAATCGTTGTTAAATGAAGGTTGAGATTTAAAATCAATAAAAATCATGGATTTATTGAATAAAGTGCAGAATTAGCTTTTGAAAAACACGCACAAGTCGGTTTTGATTACTAAGCTGTTGCAAGTTAGATAACACCCGAAGAATACGTAGCAGAAAAGAATTGGAGAGATATTCACTGAAGTTTAAATGCCGAAAGTAAATTCGTGTTTGTGATAAGGGCAACAAGTAACTAATTGTATTATTGAACCATCACTGCTGGAATTAGCCGGCCCTACGCGGCTAAGAAACCAACACCACGGCCACGAGTAAAATTGTATTTCTCTGTACTGCGCTAGAACTCTGCAAACGTTACTATCTTCAATACTTCATTTCGATTCGCTGTGCAAATGTACGGTATAGATGACACTGCTATTTCCAAGCTAAGCCAATTTATAATCAATAACTTCCAATTCATAGGCTTGATAAAGCACCTGGCCACAACATAAAAAAAAGCTGAAGATTTAACCTTTGCATTAATAATGCAATTAAGAGCAAATGAGATTTAGCCTCACGGCCGCAATTGCAAAAACATCAAACACGAACGGACTAAATCGCATTTTCTTCCTAAAATCGTATTATTACTGCGATCAGTCAAATCTTCGAATATAACTGCTTTCTATATTGGTAATATGGATTGAATTTTCGCATGTTTCAACTCTAATTGAAAAAGAAAATACCAAACAGAAGAAATAAAACGTTTCCAAGCTGTTGAATTGTAATATTAGACTATGAGACTCAGTACTTTGCAGACATCCTGATTTCCGGCCTGACGAATAATGAAATTTGTTTCGATCCGTTTCCATTCAAATCGCGTTTCCGTGCAAGGTGATTGGGATCATTCATTTTATTGGAAAACTCTATTGCATAGAACAGTAAAGGTACACCTCTCCCCTGACTGTGACATACTCACACCACCCCCTTAAAAATAATAATACGAGTACAATAATGGGGATAGGGAAAACCATTTCGTGTGTTTCAAAAACTAGCTTCACGAGGTTATGCGTGAGTCGTATTTCTAGTTGTATATTGCATGCGGTGATAAATTGTACTCATTTGGTCATACAAAGCAATGAAGGCTAATAAATCTTCTAAAACTACATTAAACCTTCCTTTCAATCAAGCACGTCACGTCACGCCTGCGTATTAGCAGATCATGAATTGCTTCCAAGGTTCTGCCTGAAATTCGCCACGAAAACTGAATAAGAGTCGAATAAGCCTCGCTGAATAGCATGGAAAACCGGAACAGATCGGAAAGTTCCGGCACATGTTCTTGCGTAACCGTGTTATTTTTTTTCGGTGAGAAGAAAAAAATAATATTAAAACGAGAAGCAGATTCTTTCAAAACTTTTAAATACTTTGAAAATAATGGAAGTATTGAGATCCCCAGTTTGTGGATAGCCTTAATGTTGGTGGAAAACTTGACAAGATTTTAAACTGAGCTTTTGAGTGTTTTTCGGGAAATGAAAAACGGAAAGTTGGAGTTTTAATTTCCGTTCACAAATGACCTTCTATCGCTTCCGGCAAAAAAAAAAAAAATGATTACAACGAAGCTTGTCACCATCTATCGCTGGCTCACGATAAGAGTTTTCAATTTCTATGTTTCTTGCCTGTCTGCCATTCCAACTAAGAAACACCAGATACTTCAGCTGGGGTTCTATTAACTTATTTCGTGGTGAAGAAGTTGCATTAAGAATTTCACCCACCTCAGTCTTATGAATTTTTCTCTATAGATATAATACCCTATATAGTACTGCCCTCAGTAAGACCGCAGCCCAAATGCTGTAGTCACTTATGGGACCTTTGTGAAGGGTTACATTTTATTAGTTGCAATTCAGAAAGTACAACGTGAGATTGAGATTGCCGACAGAAACTAACTTTACTATGTTTAGATGAGGGTCTCAATGGAGTTAACCGTTAGCCGTAAAATGGACCAAAAAAATTAGCCGTGAGGCGAAAATATTGAAAAATGTTAGTCGTAAAAAATAACCTTTAGCCGTAAAACAGCCAAAAATATTAACCGTTAGTTGTAAAAGTCACCACCCCATTGAGACTCTATTAGATGTCTTTGTTTCGTGGGACAAGTCAGGAAATTCCGCGCGGGCAAAATAGGCCCATCTTGCCTGCCCGGGTAACCAATCAGAATGCAGGATAAGCCTCATTTTGCCCGGTCGCTAAACGAGCCATTTAATAAAACGCATTTTTGCTGGCCAATGCTCCCAGAGAGCTTTAACGAATCGAAGGAGAGGGAGAGACATACAGTAAATAATGAGCTCATGACGAGGAGATTTCCGAGGTGTTGCGTCCCCAGCGCAGTAACATATGTGGCCATGTTTAGAACCTCGAGACACACTTTCAGGGAGTTACTGATAGAGAACCAGTTAACGAATCAGCTGAATTCGCGCTAAAACCCAACGTGCTAATGCACCTTTGAGATCCTAATGCGCATCCGTTAAGTCGGAGAGTCACTGAGACGAAATTGTGAGTGACGATGAACACAAAACTCAGGAATTACAGTTGCAGAAGCCGAGACATATGCGTCTAGATAGAATACGCACTTACCTTAATTTGGGGTTTGTAAGTTCCTTACCATCCTTCTAAGACATGGTAATTGTCGTCCTTTAACCCTTTCACTCCCAAGAGTAACTTAATAGATTTTACTCTGTCTAACGCCAGACGATTTTACTCGTCAAATGGAGACCCCTTGGGAGTAAAAGGGTTAGAAAACCTTCTCCTTTAATCCTTTCGCTCCCAAGAGTGACTTTATAGATTTTACTTTGTCTAACGCCAGACGATTTTACTTGTCAAACCGAGACCCCTTGGGAGTGAAAGGGTTAAAAACTATCTCCCTTAACAATTATCTCCCTTAACTCTTTCACTCCCAAGAGTGACTTTATAGATTTTACTCTGTCTAACGGCAGACGATTTTACTTGTCAAACCGAGACCCCTTGGGAGTGAAAGGGTTAAAAACTATCTCCCTTAACCCTTTCACTCCCAAGAGTGACTTTATAGATTTTACTTTGTCTAACGGCAGACGATTTTACTCGTCAAACCGAGATCGCTTGGGAGTGAAAGGGTTAAAAAACCATCTCCTTTAACCCTTTCGCTCCCAAGAGTGACTTTATAGATTTTACTCTGTCTAACGCCAGACGATTTTACTCGTCAAATGGAGACCCCTTGGGAGTGAAAACTTGATGATCGAAGGCCAAATTGGGCCGATCATCCCTAGTCCTTTGCCAAGCACGGTCTTCCTCACCGCAGTCGAAAATAAGTTCCTCTGTCCTCTCAAGAAAAAGTGTCATCCTTTCTAAGAACTGTATTCACTAAAAAGGTGTTCGAATCACCTTCCTTTGTTCAAAGCTGCTTCCTGAACCAAGGCAATTTAAACTAAGCTTTCCAAGGTCGCTGCTCTAAGAATTTCTGTCGCAAATGACTGGAGAGGAATTTTTCGATTATCTGGTCTCGGATGTAATCGTCTTCAAGTGCTTTATAATTGCAGATTGACGCATGATGTTGCAGTTTACAATCGAATTGGGCAAAACGTCAAGCGGCAAGTTTAGTCATCAAGGGCTTCAAGTGCATCATCGCTTCCTGGCCTATTATCCGGCCCAGCGTGAAATAAATTTCCTAAAAATCAGAACCGGCCTTCTGCAGTGGAACGGTGCGCTCGTCTATGTTCGCTAATTAGATCATCACTACTTTTGCCACAACGTACAATTTGAAAGGATGATGGGCTTAACAATTCACTCCAGGAATAAACGACGCCAAGGAAACCGACATCTATCCAAACGCAGCTCTCTCATCGCTTTCAAAGGTAACGCAGCTGCTTCCAACGGACATCGATTATCCTTGCGACCATCGCCCATGTACAAAGTAAGTGGGGAAAGGAGATGGTTTTATCACTAAGGACGAAATATAACTGTATAATAATTAGTTCAGGTTTATTTTATATAGCTGTTAAACGCGCACGTGAATAGCATTCCAGTGCACGCTGTCAACCTCGTTGCCAAGATTCTCTCTTCCAGACCCTCAGAGAGAGAGAGAGAGAGAGAGAAAGAGGGAGAAAGAGAGAGAAAGAGAGAGAAAGAGAGAGAGATAAGAGGGTGTCTATCTCTCGCTCATGGGCGGGAAGAAGAGATACCCTGGGAACGACGTTGGGCACGCAGTTAGGGTGTCAGTTCATGAGCCCTATAGACAGAAAACTTCAGATAACTTGCTTGCATGCTCAAGTTACCTAAGACATGGAAACTTCTGAAGAACATCCCTCCAAAGTTTACCCTACCCCCTCCACCCACCAACCAATCGAGGTATATATGTCTGATAAGTATGCTAGGATCAATCTAAGTATACGGACAACTGTACACTTATTCCTCTCCTAACACAACAAGTTATTATAAGTCAAAAAGTTAGCGTTAATGTTAAGCGGTTAGGCGAATGCTTTGTGACGCGGTTTGAATGGTCCGTGTGATATTTTTAAATATATTTATTCAGGCACCTTGCCATAATACATGTCCCATTACATGTTTTACAATGTTTGTTATTAGAAAGGCAAAACCCCTTAATTAAAAGGGTTTTATTACACAACGAAAGGCACTTTATGAAGTGTCAAGTTTTTACCTCTTTTACTGATCTACCGTCCTTTTTAGGCTACGTTCACACTGTAGACCATTGTCAGTACAAGTACAGAGTGGATCCATGCACGGGTACTATGCAAGTTTTACACCTGTTTGCACTGGAACGGTTGTCACAATCGCTAGAAGACAGCGGTTACGAATTTTCGCCATTTTAACCATGGCAACTAAACGAAACTATTTTTTCCTTTTTCTTTCTCTGTTTTTTTTTTTCTAGTCATTTTTTAATTTTTTATTATTTTAAAGCACCATTTACATTTGTTGCAGAAAGTAGAAACACATTACTATTACTTTAAATACAGATTAACAAAGTTTACATTAATAACCTGCAAGTTGGTCAACCCGGTGGATCCGCGTACAGTTGTGAACGTAGCCTTAGTTTTTAGAAATCCTTAACAAGGGATTTTACTGAGTAAAATACTCCGAACACCATTGCCATTACACCAAACCCCACCAATAAAATATCAAGGGTAATTTGGTAAGCTCTTAGCTCGGTAGATTTCAGTTTGAGATGAATGATACATGGAAATAGTATGTCCAAAACGGAAGTTATTAAGCTTCCAAAAAAAGCCATTAGGAAAGCAAAGTGCGGAAGGCTTATGGCTGCAAGAGTTGTTAGAAACACTACAAGGACTCGTATAGCTATGCCAATAACAACCTCAGGTATGTTTGCTGAAATACGTTGAGCACATGAACTTTGCAGAATATCCATAAAAATGGGATAAAGAGGGAGGGGATATGAAAGCAAACAGCTCACAACAAATATAACCGAAAAAGATATGCGAATTGGACCAGAAGGAAAATTGTTTACAACCACTTGATCAGTGCTGACACCAAAAGTCAAACACCCCAGGGAAGAAAAGGTAACCTTAATGATGGCGCTTATAACAAAGGCTAAGCTCAGGGACTTATTAAACGCCGCTCTTTCGGTCATCTCTCCTTCTGCAGACACTAGAAAAGACAACGTACTATAGCCTGACATTATCATAGTCAAAGATAATATTGCGCCTTCAGTATTCCAAAACAGAAGTGAACCGGGGCTCCATTCGTGAGTTTGGATTACCCCATACACTACAACTCCCACAAAAACTGAAACTACAGCGGCTACGCTAACAAAACTTAACCAGGCGATTTCAGACAGGGATCGTAAGAATGTTGTTGGTAGAACGATTGCTCCAACTATGCCAATCCACGTGGTTTGACTCAGCGACCAAAATGAAAACGCGTTGTACAGAAGGGATCCGCAACAAACTATATATGAAACTGAGATGAAAAACAGATCAAGCTGCTGAAAAAGGTGGAGCAAATTACCGCCGAACCTGGGTGAGAGCGTGTCACCTAGTTCCCGAAAACTTGATCGCACGCGAATCCTTTCATGTTTCTCGTCGTTGTCGTACAGGCAATCAATAAGGATATTTCCAGTGTAACAGAAAATAAATGGAATTATAAAGAATAACGCTATTGCCACTACTCCCCCTAATCTGACAGCAAATGGAAGAGCAAGGAACCCAACACCTTCAAGAAAATTAAGAATGTTTAAAGTTGTTTTCCAGGCGGATGAAGTCTTCAGTGGGGAAGGTTGCGAATCCTTCTTTGTGATTGGTGGCAGCTCATCTTCGGGAAAGCTGTCACCATCACGTGACTCAGGTTCTCTGTTGACTTCATTTACATCAACGCAAGAGTTTCCTTCTTGGAGCTGGAGCTGTGCTACGTTCTCATCGTCAACGTCTTTGGCATTGAGTTGGTGATAACGTGTTTCCATGTCACCTCGTTTTATGGGGTACAATTGGTACTTTTCATAACTAAAAGAAACAAAGAAGGGAGCTATCAAAACGTCAAGATAGTGTGTACATCCTTGGTTCATGATCTATAACTAGAGTAAGACAAATCATACGAAAAGTGTTTTTTTCTCTTAACATAGACGATCTTATCTCATTTCATAAGGTGGCAGTTCTTTAGTAGAAAGACGGAAGTCTTCAGTCGAACATAGTTTAGAAAACCTGTAACACGTTCTAAAAACAAACGGGATATTCTAAAACGTAATTTCTGGAACAAATAAAGGAAACCAGCTTAATTTTTTTCAGATGAAATTAACAAATGTGGCAAGAAATATCCTTTTTGGCTATTATTTTGCCAGAGTGGTCAACGTTTTGACACAATTTCCCATTAGCGGCTTAACGTTTGCCACTTCAGCTGGTAAGAAATGGGTCAATAAGTGAAATTTTTACCAGGCCCGTAGCTTTAAAGACTGCTATGGTAATAATGTCGCAAAAAGTTAAGATTTTTGCCAGGATCTAGTTGCAAGAATCAGCTTAAAAAAGAGTTTTCTGCAACGAAGGTACCAAACACGGTAAAAAGTAGGATTAAATGTTCATTTTTGGTCAAAAGGATTTCAAAAGCCAGTTTTCTCCTGGCATGAAACAAATCGAATTTTGTTAATTTTGCCAATTTTTAAAACGATTGGCAAATTTATCGGTAACTGGGGTAATGTAAATTTTGGAACACCACGCAGGTATAGGTACTTGCAATAAGACATAAGAAAAGGTCCATGTAAATTTCCAAATACCTTGCAGACGATCATAAGCCAAGGTACATGGAAATTTCCATGTACCCTGCAATGAAACATATGGCAAGGTACATGGACATGGAAATTTCCATGTACCTTACAATTAAACATATGGCAAGGTACATGGAAATTTCCATGTACCTTGCAATGAGACATTTGGCAAGGTACATGGACATGGAAATTTCCATGTACCTTACAATTAAACATATGGCAAGGTACATGGAAATTTCCATGTATCTTGCAATGAGACATTTGGCAAGGTACATGGAAATTTCCATGTACCCTAGAGTGACACATATGGTTAAGGTACATGGAAATTTCCATGTACCTTGCAATGAGACATATGGCAAGGTACATGCACCTTGCAATGAAACATAAGGCAAGGTACATGGAAATGTCCATGTACGTTGCTAGGATACACAAATAACACATAGTGCAACCTCGTCTTACGCGTGTTTGAAACTTATCGCTTTAATCTTTGTTAAGACAAACTTCGATTGCAAATTTACTGAAGAGGTGATGGTTCTGTATTTTGGTATGTTTAAAATGTAACGACTGTTGTTTATTAGTGCGGGATCAAAGTTAACATCAATGTAATTAATTTAAGTTGCCGATTTGTACAAATTCAACTACACATGTTCGTGCAAAAGGCATATAAAACAATAACTTGCTCTCGTTCACTCACTGTCCTTCATATAACTTTATATATACTTTCTTATGTTTTCTCATATGAAAGCAGTACAAAGGGTTGATCGAGATTTATCGTCACTCAGGCTTAGTTTAATTTTATTTTAGATTTCCATATATGTCCTTGAGATACTTATGCGTCTCATTTGCAAGCTCGCTGTTCTCATTTAACTCGGGAAATTAATCAACAGTCCGTTGGCAGTGAGTCTGTCCATACGTTTCCACCTGCCACTTCCCAAGGTTTCCATTCCGTCTTCCGAGAACCATTCCAGTACTCTATTTCAAACGAAGACTCGTCCACCGCGATTACTTATAACTTTCATGTAGCCATGAATATTATCAGCTGATATTAACTGCCACAAAAAATGTTTCTAAAGGATTGGAAACTGTAAACTATAGGATACTGGGCCACATTTTCAGAATTTCTAATTCAAGTGGCTCGGCGATTCGAATGTGAAACCACGAGAAGTGTTATTTTTAAAACGGCTCGGCGGCTCGCCAGTCAAACAATTGTCGTGACTAACAATTGCAAGCCGCGGAGCCACTGAAATATATACCTTACTCGTTCTATAAACACTTGTCGTGACTGACGAGCCGCCGAACCGCCGAGCCATAGAAATATATATTTTTTGTGGAGATAGTTTCTAAAGAAACTGGTGCTGCGTCGGTAGGAAATTGAGACACAAGAAATTGGGTGAATCAAACGAGTTGATAAAGTAAGTTATACCACTGTAAGGTAAAAGGGAGGTGCTGACGTTTCGAGCGTTAGCCCTTCGTTAAGCCCTTCGTTTCGAGCGTTAGCCCGTCGTTAGCCCTCGGAGCGAAGGGCTAACGACGAAGGGCTAACGCTCGAAACGTCAGCACCTCTCTTTTACCTTACGGTGGTATAACTTACTTTATCAACTCGTTTGACTTACCCAATTTCATAGAAATATATACTTAACTCAATCTTTCATGATATCTTCAGTTAACCTGACTGGCAGCCTCCGAGCCGCTTTGCTTAAAAACCACTCCAAAAGTGGCCCTGCATTCTATAGTTGCCGAGTGGCCAACGTTCGTGGATAACAAATCAACTCTATTGTCGACTGCGTAGGAACAATAACTTGATCCTTAATCCTTAATTAATGGAGCTTCATGCTTCGTTCACGTGGTTTTACCTCAATTGACATAATTTTAACTGAAATTAAAGCGTACCAAACTTATAAGCTTATCAGTTTTTCAAACAGTACTCACTGACTCGACAAGTTGAAGGAACATGGATTTGCTTTTCATTACATTTCTGTTGGGGCTGTGCTGCTTCAGCCTACGATTTTCTGTTTTGAGGTTCTCTTCGATGTCTTTGAATTTATACAGAACATCGCTGAGGACTTTGTCGTGTTCGTCGCCTCTCACTTTCAGTTCGTCTCGCGGCTTCTGATTGTCTTCTACCACTTATTGTTTGTTTTGCTGGAAGTCTCCTCCATATAATCGCACTGACAGAACCTTTGAGCAAAGACCATTGAAGTGAAGAGTCTGACCTTCGAATGAAACCGCGCGCGCCAGAAGTAACGTATTTTCGTTGGCGCTAAAAGATAATGTATTACTTCTCAGGGGGAGGGGGATGGTTGAACAGTTCCTAGATTCGATCTCTTATATTATATATATTTACTTGTTTTTATTATTTTTCATATATTATTGACTTACTTCTATATTTAAATATATCCAGGAACAGTAGGCTGATTTTCTGTAAGGGCTCAGCCCGAGACAGGAGATCTATTGCTGCCCGAGGGAGGGCTGGTGATTTTGTAGAGGTCAAACAAACAGGACATTTGCCAAGGAAACATACACGAAACGATGGAGTGCAGTGAAGGGAAAGATTATATTTACTGTCGTCATTGTAATGAAAACGTCTCCAGATATTCTGACCGGAGGCACCAATTAATGTCCGTTAAACGAAAACGAGAAGCAAGGAGTAGCTCATCGGACTCTGACTCCTCAGAATCTTCATAGCTTGATCCACAGAACTCTTCCCTGGAGTCTTTCGATATCCAGAGCGGTAAGTGGACATTATGTTATGTTGCCGCCAATGAACGAAAATGCTTACCGGGATCATGTCCAAGCCGTGCGTAATGCAGCTGAACGTACTGCTAAAGAAAGCATGTCTAGAGCTGCAGATGAAGTGAAAGAATTTTATGAGCCTGACGGGGAAGGAACTTACAATATTGCAGTATCAGGAGATGGAACCTGGAGAAAGAGAGGCTTTTCTTCATCTTTTGGAGTGGTTACTGTGCTCTCTACTATCACTGGAAAGGCGCTGGATTGTGAAATTATGTCGAAGGAATGTGGTGAGTGCAAATTGAAAAGGGGAAAAGAAGGAACTGAGGAGTTTGATGAGTGGTGGGAACAACATCAACATAAATGCCATGTAAACTTTGCTGGTTCTTCTGGCTCTATGGATTCTGCAGGTATGCTGGCAATATTCCAAAGATCAGTCGCACAGCACAATACCAGGTATGTGGAATTTCTTGGTGATGGGGACAGTAAAGCCCATAACCTTCTTGCCCAGGAAAATGTCTATGGTGATGTAGTCATTTCAAAACTTGAATGTGTTGGCCATGTTCAGAAACGCCTTGGCTCAAGGCTTCGGTCACTGAAAAAACGGCAAGGAACAACTCATTTAGCAGATGGAAAAGGCATTGGTGGAAAAGGACGGCTAACAGATAAGAGAACTGATAAACTGCAAGTTTATTATGGCAAGGCAATAAGGCAAAATACCCATGACATTGATTGTATGCAAAATGCTGTCATGGCCATTTGGCATCATTCAAAATCAACGGATGAAGAACCCGATCATGATCTCTGTCCTCCTGGTGAGGAATCTTGGTGCGGCTTTCAAAGAGACATTTCAAAGGGAACAGCAGATTATGTCCATAAATCGCCCATTCCAGAAGCATTACCAGAAATCGCGGACATTTCGAGCCCGTAATAGTTGTCAGCGGTGTATCGGCAGAACAACACCATCCAATATGGCGAATGTTGCGGGTCGATCAAGAAAGCGCGTATTTTACGATGTGCTCCACGACTTAAGCACTGCCAATAAACCATCAATCAACTATAGTTGAATTGAGGAGGTCTATGTAAGTTGCTCTTACGCTGGCATCCTCCAACAGCTTAGCCCATACGTGTAACATTGGCCACGGAATCTCCACACAAATAAGAAATTCCTATTGTTGAGCAGCCTGCTGCTTAGCATAACGGAGGGGAAATTCGGTGCTCAACGTTAACCTCCTCTCTAGATTACGTTTATTATGCTCGGTTAAATATCTCGGACATTTTTCTCGACTGCAGTAGCGGGGATTTTGGTTTTCGCGCTCAATCCTAGCTTGGCATACATCAAAAGTGTGCCTGGCATATTTTTGTGGTAGAGAAGAACCTGAACACTAATTTAGATCAGGCAAAACATGGCGGAAGAGTTTAAGTTCAGTTCATTTTCTTGTTCGTGTGCGGACATTTGCTACCTTTCGAAAATGGCGTCCAGACAACTGTTCGGCATGGAAAAATGGATTTTCAGGAGCGTTTGGAAGTATTTTTCGACGGACAAATGTCACATTTTACGGGTCATTTGGACACTTCGAACCTTCCAGTAACTATCTCGATGCGGAGCTGGTGGCTTCATTCAGTGCATTTTCCTATAATCGATGAGTATTCGACCTGGGTTACAGCAGATTTTAAAGGGCTGTATGGAAACTTGAGGCCGATGACACTATAGAATAGGACCAGCTGGGGAAGTAAGTTGACTTTATTAAATGAGTTACTTTTACGTTAGGTAAATAGCCAAACCAGTTCTAAATATGTTTCGATCCAGAGAAGTGAGAGTCGTAAGCCCGTAACTGTGCTATGTTAGAAAATTTCCAAGTTTCCATACAGTTCCTTATATTATTTCGACGCCATTATGGACGCAATACGCACGCGCGGCCTCCATCTTGTCCCAGATTTCTGGCAATGCTGTTGCTGATGCAATTTATCCAACCTTTGAAGCACTGAGTGACAAAAGTTTACTTTCAAAATGCCTTCATGGTGGCACCCAAAATCAAAACGAGGCCATCAATGCACTCATTTGGCAACGGGCAACCAAGGAAACGCATGCCAGTACACCAACTGTAGAGCTGGCAACCTTCCTAGCAGTTGGCCACTTCAATGATGGCTCACAAACACTCCTGACCACTTTAGAAGCCCTCTGAATTGATCCAGGTTATCACTGTAGGAAAGCCTGTATGAAGCTGGACCATGACAGAATTCGCCATTCGCGTCGTAAAAGCGGAGAAGCATCCAAGAAAAGGCGCAGACAACTCCAAAACTTCAAGAAGGGCTTCACTGAGACATTAGAGTCAAGAGAAGGTCCTGCATATGGACCAGGAGCCTTCTGATGTGTCTAGAAAATAACTGAATAAATGTTTGCACTTTTTGTGCTCATTTTTCTCAATACCTGCATTTTGACTGTTTTTCATGCTTAGAAATGTGATTTCTCCAAAACTATTTCAGAGAACAGACTGAAATTTTCAGGGTGTTTTGGACATTAACAGACCTGTGCAACCTACCACTTTGGTGAGATTCCAGTGAATAACTGGAGAGTTATAAGATTTTAATTGGAAGCCATTATGCATAATTTTGAGCAGTTATTTTACAGCACGATAAAACTTGAAATATGTGCACCGATGAGCTTAGAGTGGTAGGTTGCACAGCTCTGAGTATTGTTGTTCTGCAAGCAAAATCTCAAGGGTGTAGCACTTTTCATTGTAGAGATATCTTCTTTGGCGTAAACCTAGTTTTGGACCAGCTTGAAATGGGTGTGGTAAGTATATTGGGTGTGGTTCCTCAGGAATGTAAGGTATTCGTTCATGATTCCAAACATAAAATGTTTAAAGAACGTACAATATAAATTTTGAAAAGCCATGGATTTATTGAGTGTTTTAGGGTTCAAATAATTGTAACAAAAATGGCCATTTTTTGCCTATCGAGCCACCTTAAGTTGTTTATTATATGCCACAAAAACAAAAATAAAGCAAAAAAGCCAAAGCTAGCGCAGCGGAAGTGCCGATCACTTTACATCCGGCAGTGCGCGCGCTTCCCTGTTCATTCATCTTTTCTAACTGCACAAATCAGGTGAACTAACGCGTCTTTCGATCTAAAATAATTTTTATTTTCGTCACAATTTATAGTGCAGCTGTAAAAAGTTTATGTGGAATGTTATGGTCACGTTACAACAAGGAAAATTTCGTCAATATTTTTGAGAATCAACGGCCAAAGTCAATACGTACAGAAAAATGTCAACGGCCTCTTTGAAAATATACTACAGGGAATGCACTGTTCAGAATGTTCAGTCTTCTTCATCACTTTCGATGAAGCCAAAATGGAGGGACAAAAACCACCACATGTCTCTCTGCAGGGCTTCGGGACTGAAAGCACCAAACTGGCCTCTTTTGAAGAGTTTGTCTTCTTCTTCATCTGTCAAAGAGCGGGTGGCGTTTGGCCTGTTGCCCTTGCCGGCTTTCAGAACTAAACTTTTCCGTTTGGTTGCGAGAACTTTACCTGACATCTCAAATTCCTTTTGCACAAGAATATTGAATGGAGATTTCCCATCGGAAAGGAATCTCTGAATGCTTCGTTGTTAACCCGATAGCTTGTCATGTTCGTACTCGTCGCCATTAATTTTACGCAAGTCCTTGAAAACTTTGCAAGTAAATGGTCAAGGTCATCAGCCGGTAGGTCCAAAACTTCTACATCGCCCTTGTTTATTGATGACAAATAGCGTTGAAATGTTTTCATGTCGCTGACTGTTTTCTTAGTTGTGTTGTCACTTAATTGCTCCTTCACGAACGTTTTAATTTCTTCTTGACTGTTTCCTTCGTTTTCTCTCTCGCCAACTCGTTCTGTCAAATCGCTGTTGTCCTGAAATTGTAATTCGTCCGGATAATAAAATTCACTCTCAGAGTGTTCTTCTTCGTCACTCATTCTCAGCCGCTACAATTTTCAGACAAAAAAAATCGATGGTTTTTTAATTCCTTTTTCTTTTGTTTTTGCAAGTCCGTAATCGGCCCGTGGGCATTACGGGAGAATAATGCCCTACAATTATACAATTATTATACAACAATGCACTACAAGCCATATAATAATGTTGTCTTATTCACCCGTTATCAATAATAAAATAGAGCCGTCTCTACCGCCATTAAAAATGGTCAAAGAGTCATTTTTTGAGCAAGGCCAATTACTCACAAAATTTTGTCCCTTTAGGGTTTTTTCTCAAAAAAAATCCGACGAACACACCCGCCTTTCTTTTTTTTATATATATGGGAGTCCCCAGCCGGCCTTTCTTCGATACCGCAGTGGGACTTGACTGGAATCCATCACGAGCCTTTCAGAACTTGTTAATAGAGAGCTTGGTAATGTCAACCAATGGCTAAAGGCCAACAAACTGTCTTTGAACATAAAAAAATCAAATTTTGTAATCTTTCGTCCCCGGCAAAAGAATATGCCCTTCATACCTAGGATTAGAATTCTTGACTCCGTGACTAACACCTACGCAAACCTTGAAATGAAAGATTATGTAAAATATCTTGGCTTAATGATTGATTCAAATCTTTCATGGAAATACCACATCGAATCTATCTGTCACAAAATTAGCAAGTCGATGGGAATTATAGCTAAGATTCGACATTATGTCCCGTGTCGTGTTTTACTTTCAGTTTACAACTCATTAATTGTCCCTTACTTGACTTATGGTATTTGTGGTTGGGGAAACTGTGCCAAAGAAAGATCGCAACTCTACAAAAACGGGCCTTACGTCTCATTTACTTCAGTAAGTCTAAGGAACACGCCGTACCCTTCTTTCTGAAATCAAATTGCCTTCCCCTGCCTAGCCTATTTTTCAGAGATTGTAGCTATTTATTGTATGATATCAACAGACAGAGAGCACCAGTTAGTATACTCAGTCAGTTTGTTAAAGCAAGTCACATTCATAACTTCAAAACAAGATCTGTCTCTAGCGACTCGTTTTATGTTTATTTCTCTAGAACCGATAAAATGTATGCCTTTTTTACGAGAATCGGTGCCCAAATTTGGAACTCTATTCCTTATTCGATTAAAATGCTTAAACGTTCGTCCTTTCGTAAAAAAAATAAAGGAATTATTACTAAATTTCTTGCGGTCAGAAGATGATTATGTCGAAGTCTCCCGTCTTATTAAGTTAATTAATACTTTAGGTTAGCCTCTCTTCGTAATCGTTATGTACTTGCCTTGTTTTATGTTAGTTTAAATTCTATTTACTGTATAGTAGTGTCTTCACTGTTATTTAGTCCATCTATATATAAATCTTGTTCTGTAACATGTCTGCAGCTCCCCCCGCCTCGATTAGTTTATAAGCTATTTGCGGGTGGGAAAGTAATGTAATAAGTTATTTTCCAATTTTCAATAAAATTTGTTGTTGTTGTTTGTTGTTGTACTGTAGTAAATGCTTACACTTACTTGTCCCGGCACTAACTATGAGAGCATTTAAATTCTGCACTCTTTATAGCTTACAAATGTTACTACAAGATGTATTTTACCAAATGGATGAGCGGTAACACAATTTGCTTAACACAAAAAATTAAATATTACTTGTATTAATAATGTTTTAATTAAGCACGTTGCACTCAGCTTTCTTGCCCTAAGCTTGGCAAGCGAGAGGTTACTTCTAATGGTATTTTTTTTTGCTTGATCTACGTATCACTCCATATCTCACTGTGTATTCTGTGGCTGTATTGTTTAGGGCAATATGCGCGTGCAAACATTTCTTTGTCTCAAAGAACGAAGTTGTATGGTTACAGCATGCACAATGAAATGTGGGGTGATATGCAAGGCAGCCGTGTTTTTTTTTTTTGTTTTTGGAAAAACACCAGAAAGGCATTAATTGTCAGACAGTAGCGCCAAAGGTTTTACGTTGTGTTACTTGTTACTTTATTCATTGCTGGATTCTACAAACTAACAAAAGGGTCCTAATTTTACTACGAGATATTCAAATAAACTTTTTACAAAGATGCTTCTTTAGCTGTCCAAACATATCGTTCTAACCTCAGGTACAAAAGCAACATAAAAAGAATTCTATGTTGCTAATTGCTGTATTGTAGCATAGATTTCAGTATGGCCGAAACGAGGTTTTGGCATCGTTTTTAGAAGAAACATTTTTATCTACCTAGACTTTCACTCAACAAAACGAGCACTGTGATTCGTTGATTATTGGTCAAGTGCCCCCGATCAAATTTAATTGAATCCCGACCGGGATACAATTGCGCAGTTCTTGCCCAAGCGCCAGTTGTACCGCCTTTGTTTGTTTGTCATTTGTTATATTTTGTTTAAGGGAAAGTCTAAATATATAACAAAGCAATTAATATATGGTCCCTTAATGTATGGTCCTGATGTCAGGACTCTCGGGAAAACAAAACTAAGTGTTTCCTTCGGGACCATACATTAAGTGTATAATGAATAATCGAAATCTTTCTGTGGGTTTTCTCACAGTTTTTCATCGATTATTCCTTTCCATTGTTAGTTTATCGCAATCCCTTATCTCACAAACTTGAATGTTTAATCCACCAGAGACGCTAAAAAGTGTCCTAGCTTTCAATCGTTAATCTGCCTCAAGAAAGCCTAAAACGTGCATTAAAAATTTCTCAAATAAATATGATCTATTTCATTCTAAAATTTCTCTATATAAAACCTTAAATGAGCATATCCTTGATTATCAGTTATCGAGCCAAAGACGTTATTTAACCTGTCTCAGTCGTTATAACAAGCAATCTTTGTAACAGTCAAATTGCACGTCTGGACCGGGCCTGGCCAATTCGTACGTGAAAAATCTATTTGTTGAGAAACTGCTGTCAGGTCTCAAGCTGGGAGTTTCGAAAATTGTTTAGTCTTGGTCTCGGATTTTTAAACAAGGGTCTCGGCGTCTTGGCGAGTCTCGGATTTTTCTATTTGTTACCCCGGATGTATAGAAGTGTTATTGAATTATCCAAATTAGTTTTGTATCGTCAACTTGCTCACATGCCTCGAACTCTTAACTTGTTACCCAAATGCTATGAATTCAAACATACCTAATTAGTTAACAAGTTTTTCAATCTTGTTTCAGAAACCAAGGAACATGACACAAAGTAGAACCTTCAAGGCAGGGCAGATACTTGATTATTATTTGTTGAATACATAAACTAGCCAGCCGTTAAGGAATATCTAAATTAGTCATTTTAGTCATTTTAGTTACAGAGATTGAAAATTTCATTGTATAATTTGTCAGAAAGTGATCCGTTGTAATGAAAGCTTCGTAAGACGATTCAGATCCAGTTCGGATGAGTGTTAGATGCCACAATTCTTCAACTTAATTGCCAAGGCAATAATTTTTCACGCCTGGTAAAATAATTTTAATTAGCCGAAAGATAGCTAAAGGAAAAGTACACATTGCAACCAAGTGGACATTCAATCAGACATACGATCAGGCTGGTTTGAAATGGTTTACCTCGGTGCTAAAACCTGTGAAGTTTTCTTTGTTTTCTTCAGTATTATTTTCTTAGTCTCTATTGTTTTGTTTCCTTTGTGTTTTTTGTTCTCCGTCACTCGTGAACTGGTAACAGGTTTTTACACCGAGGATGAGCCAAATTTTCACAGACTTGCCCAATCAAGCGCCCAAGCGTATCTTCTAGACGAAAAAGAATTATAAATTCATTAATTCCATTGTTCCTCTTTGTTTTGAATTTTCACATCATAGCACTTTCATCCACTTTTCATGAGTGTAGTAGTATTCTTCATCTATACTTTTTTGAAGAGAGGCAGATGAATTTTAACTTGATTACATTGATTAATCCCGTATTGATACATGTAATTCCTAAAAGGGCTCGTTTATCGTTGCGGATAGGCCAAGCGTAGAAAGACCGAGTTGTGTTATTTATGCAAATTGTTATTCACTCAGGTGTCGACAAATCGGTTTAGAAAAGAGTCCTAAGAAAATATACGCGCTGATTGGTTAGAATTCATGTTTCTATTAAACAATTAGATTATGAACTCGAGATTTCTATCGCGTGATAGTTGACGAGTCAACTATCACGCATAGAAATCGAGAGCGAATAATCTAATTGTTTTAGTATAAATTTACTAGTCGTTCAAAACTTTGTCTTTTCTGGAACAGCCTCGACCAGTAAAATTTCTAAATCTTCTTCACGGATACTTCGAAAACGTGAAGAAGCGGCCTCCATTACACCACTCACTACCTATCACAGATTATAGTTCACCACTAAATTTTCTCCGATTCTTATTGGCTTAAATTGATCACGTGACGCGATAGTGTTCGTCCGCGGAGACACAATATCAGCGCATTGTGCCTTTCCGAGGAAAATACCCTGATGGATAGTGCCCGTCCGTGAAAATGTGAATTTTCTGACAGTTGTACGGTATTTTTTAGGCAATGCACGTTGCGAATGATTGAAATTTCAGGCTGTGCGTACGGATAAATATTTGATTGATCTGCATTTAGTGGGTTTTGACTGTTTTTCAACTCGCACGCGGAAGAAAATTTAGTGGTGAACAATAAAGACAATAGAGTGTTTATGTCTCGGAACTATCAGCCAATAGTTCCTCGACAGAAACACTCTATTGTTTAAATAGATAGTGGGTAGCGTAGCCAATCAGAGCGCGGCATTTGTGATAGTACGCAAGTAGATTTATACTAATAAACAATTAGATTATGAGATCGAGATTTCTATCGTGTGATAGTTCACGAGGGCGCAGCCCGAGTCAACTATCACGCATAGAAATCGAGAGCGAATAATCTAATTGTTTTAGTATAAATCTACTAGTCGTTCAAAACTTTGTCTTTTCTGGAACAGCCTCGACCAGTAAACTGTCTAAATCTTCTTCACGGACACTTCGAAAATGTGAAGAAGCGGCCGCCATTACGCTACTCACTATCTATCACAGAATAGATAGTGGGTAGCGTAGCCAATCAGAGCGCGGCATTTGTGATAGAACACTTGTAGATTTATACTAAAACTCGATAGAAACACGGTACATGTTTTCTATAATTTCTTAAATGTTGTATATGTATATATATATGTTGTAGTTTAATTTTTTCCTCGGTTCAAATTTTATTTTCCTTTGTTTTCTGGTATGGTTATGTATAATAATGAGTTTGGAACAAAGAAAAATAAAATTTGAACTAAGGATAAAATTGAACTACAACATATAAATACACCACTTTTCGATTGGGATCACTCATCGTTTCTGGGAAACGAGAAGGTTTTGGTCATTGCCAGTAGTCAGTACGTGTGTTACCGAAGCAATGCCAGCTCTAACCACTCGTAAAAAGGTTCAACGTGATATTATCCAGGGCCATAAATAATGCCCGGTGTAGGCATAGACAGATTCTACTCAAAAAGTCTTTAAAAGTTGCACAAAAATATCCTAAAAGGTACTCAAAAGTTGCTAAAATTTGAAAAAGTTGCTCCCAGAATATAAAAAGTTGCTCAAAGAAAATATTCATTCACACTCTTGTTGCCTGATTTATTGAAAAATGATAAAGAATCAAGTTTCTAAACTCAACAGCTTCAAAAGATCAAGCAATTATTCTAACCACCATATGGCATAATTATACTGAATCAATATGGTTGTACAGTTGAACCCCGCTATTTCGAAGTCCCAAGGGAAATGGAAAAAGTTTGAAATAGCGAGGTTTCGAAATAACCGGGGAATCGTAAAAGTCGTTAACAATGAATCACTTTTCAATAAGAAACAGGGTAAGATTTCCGCACAGGTCCCTACTTCATTATGCATTCTCTAACTATAATATTTCATTCTTCGAACACAAGAAATATTTGCATGTGCATTACACCAGACAAGGCAGCTTCAGCATGCATAATGAAGTAGGGACATGTGCGGAAATCATTCCAAAAACAGTACAGTATGAAGAAAGACACCGATTAAATAAAAATACAGTAAAGTAGTGTATAGGAGTAGTTTTACCCACACATGTTGTTGTTGTTGTTGAAATTTTTGAAAATTTTCAAAAAACTTTTAATAAAAAATTATTCAAGGATTTAACAAAAAATTAAACAGACTTTTTGCAAAACCCCTACGCGGAGTTTTCGAACTCAGCTAGGTGCGGAGCGGAGCGACGCAGCTGCTAACTCCCCTCGTTACGCGGAAATTCTGCATAACTTCTGCAATAGTTCTGTTGTATAGAGCAAATACCCCTAACCCAGCTTGCCTGATAGGTCTCAAAATCCGCAAATTTGTTCAAGGATTTAACAAAAAATTAAACAGACTTTTTGCAAAACCCCTACGCGGAGTTTTCGAACTCAGCTAGGTGCGGAGCGGAGCGACGCAGCTGCTAACTCCCCTCGTTACGCGGAAATTCTGCATAACTTCTGCAATAGTTCTGTTGTATAGAGCAAATACCCCTAACCCAGCTTGCCTGATAGGTCTCAAAATCCGCAAATTTGTTCAAGAATTTATCAGAAAATTAAACAGACTTTTTGCTAATGGTTTGCGAAGGAGCCGGCTTGGATAGGTTTTACACTTCCCCTGTGAAGAATTATTAAAAAAAAAATGATTTAAAAAAGAAGAATTAATTTACAAAAATTAGAAAATGGATAAACTAACTGTTGAGCAATTGAAGCAACTTGCTAAAGATTATGAAATTGAAGGCCGGTCAAAATTACGGCGAAAAAGTGAACTTTTAAAAGAGTTGAGAAAAATTCCTGAACTTGTTGAAATGTATGATAATAATGAGACAGAAGCAGAAACATTAGTCACACCAAATCGATTTAATCCAGAAACACCCCCACCAGGACCACCACCACCAAGAAGAAAAACACCGCCGCCAAAGCCACAAACAAAAAGACCAGATACACCATCTACCCCAGCGCCCAGAAAAAATATTCCTAATCAGAAGGAAAAACCTACCCCAGCACCCAGAACAAATATTCCAAATCAGAAGGAAAAACCTACCCCACCTCCCAGAAAAAATATTAAAGATAAAAAATCAAAAGTGGTAGAAAGAATAAAGTTTTTTGAATCGATTAAGGCTACTAAAAAGGATAAAAAACCAACCACAAAAACAATTTTCAAAAACTACAAAGTGGAAGATAGAAAAAAGTTTTATGATTCGATTACAGTTACAACTAATGAAAAATTACCTAATAAACAGAAAATTAATATAATTAAAAATTATAAAGTGGAAGATAGAAAAAAGTTTTATGAATCTTTAAAAAATCTAACAAATAAAAAAATAATAAAAACAATTACAGAGCCTAGAAAAAAGCCTAATAATAAAAAACAAAATAAAACCGAAACAGTAGAAAATAAAGATAAGAAAATTAAACTAAGACCCCCAACAAATTTTAAATTTATTCCTTTTGGAAGTGAGCCAGAAGAAATAATAGGGCAAAACAACATTGTAATAAATGCGGATCTTAATAATGATATATCTCAAATAATTATGGATAGAATAAGACCGGAGATAAAGATGAGAACAAGAGTTGTATATGGTTTCAAATCAAGAATTCATCGTGGAGAAGGAGAGATAGCCGAGTATTACAAAACACTTTCTGCAAAACTACTACTAGGAGCTTTAAAAACATTAAAAGAAATTGAGGAGTATATTGAACAATGTGAAATAAAAAGACTAGATTTGGATAACGTGGAAGTGTGGGAACAAGCGTATCTCCCAGCAACGGAAGTTGTAAAAAATCCTGGTGTATATCAAGGTAAAGTTGTGTTTATAGAAGTTAATGTAAAATTAATTCATACAAATGAAACTTTAATGGGTTGTGGACCTTTACCAGATTGGTTAAAAAAAAAGAAATCTATTCATGCTCTTGATAATTATGATAATAAAATGTGTTTTTGGAATACCCTGGCTGTGTTTATGAACTATCTTAAGGATAAAAATAGACCAGTCGAAAGAATAAAACAATTATCTTTAAAACTAGCCCAAGAATTTTATACTAACCAAAATCTGAAAGAAGAAGATATAAAAGGAACGGATCTTGTTGAACTTGAAGATATCTCAAAGTTTTTTAATATTAACATTAGGATGTTTGAGCCAAAAGAAGACCAAAAAACGTGGGTTTTGGTGTATGGTAAAGGTAAAAGTAAAAAACAATTACCAACTTTGGATGCAGGGCTTCATAAAGACCACTGTTTTTTCATAAAAGATTTGCCACTGTTGACTAATAGTTGGGAATGTAATGGATGTGGACAAAGATTTAACAGGCATGATAATTATAATAGACATTTGAATGATAATACATGTACAGGAGGAAAAACAAAAGTAATTTGTAATGGTAAAAAATGTGTTCCAACAATGAGCTGGTCAGAAAAAATATTTTATGGTGGAAATACCCAATTTAGTTATGTAGGATGTAGGTGGATAGAAAAACAGTCTGAACTTATAGGTAAACATATTCATCATGCGCTATGCGGTCATGGTGGTGAAAGATGTGTTAGACATGATGAAAAAGAGCTTTTTTTGGTGGATGGTTATGAGCCTGTAACTAATACAGTCTATGAATACTATGGGTGTAAATGGCATGGATGCCCCTGTTCAAGTAATGAGACAAGTAAATACAACGAAACTATGAGAAAGGAAAATGTAATCAAATCTTTGGGGTATAATTTAGTATCTGTCTGGGAGTGTGAAAAACCTGAATTAAAATATGTAAACTTTAAAAAGAAATTTTTTCACTACCCATATTTTATTGTTTGGGATTCTGAAGCAATGCAAACAAAACAAAATGAAAAGGTTACTGAAGATCTAACTTTTATAAATAAACATATTCCGATTAGTATAGCTATATCTGATAATTTATCGAAAAAAGCAACTTGTGTTGTGAATAATAATCCAGAAGAGCTTATAAAAGATTTTGTTAAAGATTTGGATAGAAGACAAAAAGATATTGTTAAAAAAGTACGAGAGGATTATCCTATTACGGATGAAGATAGTATTCCAGTAAAGGTAAAAGCGATGTATGAAGTGTGGTGTAATCAAGTTCCTGTTTTAGGTTTTAATTCAGGAAAGTATGATATTAATATGATTAAGAAACATTTTGTAAATAGTTTTACCGAGTTGGAGGATACACTAAATGTGGCAAAGAAAGAAAATAAATATATGTATCTGAAAACACCTCGTTTTAATTTTTTGGATATGATTAATTACTTAGCCCCAGGGATTTCTTTTGATAATTGGTGTAAAGCAAACAACTGCGAACAACAAAAACTTTTTTTCCCCTATCAATTTTTAGATAGTTATGATAAACTTTCTCACATAGGTCCTGTAAAATATGAAGATTTTTACTCAGATCTAAAAAAGAAAATAGCAATATCACACCAAGAATATGAAGAATATAAGAATGAAATGAAAAAAAGAGGTTGTATAACCTTGAAGGATTGGTTGATAGAGTATAACAAAGGTGATGTTATTCCTTTTATAGAAGCTGTTGAAAAAACACGAGAAAAATATTCCTGTGATGATATAGACATGCTAAAAGACGCGGTATCAATACCAGGGATATCAATGAGATATGTGTTGAATAAAGCTATAAAAAATAGTAAGGGTAAGTTTGATTTGTATGCTCCAGGCGATCCTTGTTATTGTAAATGTCATGTTAAGTGTAAAAAACCGAAAAGCGGGGATAAAAAATGTGAAAAATGTTCTAAGATAAGAAAAGAATGTACTATATGTAGTAAAAATAAAGCTTATGATCTTTTAAAAACAGGTATGGTTGGCGGTCAGGCACAAGTATTTGTTCGTTGGGCTGAGGTTAATAAGTCATTTATTCGTTCTAATAAATATAAAAATCCAAAAATATGCAAAATTATACTCGGTTATGATGCAAATAGTTTATATTTATATGCGTCGGGGTTGGAAATGCCTTGTGGTAAAGAGAGATATTATGAAGTAAAAAATCCAAAAGATATTGAATATATTAAAAATTTTTGTAATAATATTCTTACAGATAAATTGTTCGGTTTCTGTCAAGTGGATATTCACACACCAGATAATCTTTTGAAAAAATTTGAGGAGTTACCACCTTTATATATTGTAGATATTGTACCAGAAAATTTAATACCCGATCATATGAAAGAATATCAAAAAGCCACAGGCAGAAAAACTATAAAAGGAGCACTAAAATTGTTAAGCGTAACAAGAGCAGATAAAATTTTACTATATACACCTCTAATAAAATGGTATCTTAATCATGGTTTGGTAATAACAGCTGTTCATAAAATTATAGAATATAAACCCAGCAAGCCATTTGAGTGGTTTCCAATTGAAGTAAGCAATGCTAGAAGAGATGGTGATATTGAGGTTATTCTAAAAATGATAAGTGAAGCTTTTGATGCAAACGAAATAGATGATGTCGTAAACCTTACTAATGAATTAAATCAATTTCCTGATATATTAACATTTATTGAAGAGCATACCGAGAATGGAGGCATCACCCCCGATAACCGCCTTAAAGTATTGATTGAAAAACTAAAAACAAAGTATAGAGGTTGTAAAGAATTGGCTGATACACACAAACTAAAAGGAAACTCATTTTATGGAAAAATGATTGAAAATAAACAAAAACATAAGAATACAAGTTATACTCAAAATGTGGATGTTGTTAATAGTGATATTAGAAGCCCGTTTTTTGTAGATATGGATAAGATAAATGAAACATATGAAATAACAAAAAATAAACGCAGTGTAGAAATAAAAACACCTTATCAGTGTGGTATAGCTGTATATCAACTATCCAAATTACAAATGTTAGTATTTTACTACGATTTTCTTGATTATTATTTTGACAGAAGTGATTTTGAGTTAATTTATTCAGATACAGATAGCTACTACGTCGCATTTTCGGATGAAAATTTGGATAATCTTGTAAAACCAGAACTCAGAGATGAATATTTTAGAGAAGGTAAACAAAAATTTCTATCAACCTCAAAATATCACGACAGAACGCCTGGACTGTTTAAGAAAGAGTTTGAAGGAATAAGAATGATTGCCCTTTCGCCAAAATGTTATTTCGCTGATGATGGAAAGGGGAACACAAAGTTTAGTGCTAAAGGAACAATACAGCACCAAAACGATATGACGTGGAATAGATACTATGAAGCTTTAAACGGAAAAATAGATAGGGTAAAAAACACAGGGTTTAGAGTTAATAAAAACGAAATTGTAACATATACTCAAGATAAATTAGGGCTTAACGCATATTATGATAAACGAAGAGTTGAAGAAGATGGAATTCACACAAAACCTTTGTATTAGCTCATTTCAAAACAGAATCTGGAGGGAGTTCGGTATTATAAGGTACAACTTGGAGTTCTTCAATTACAAAACCGCGTTTTGGACCATCTTGTAAATAATATAAAACAGGTTGGTTGGGTGAAACTGTGCTTCTAGAAATATCATAAACTTTGATACTCCAGATAGGATCTGTAGCTCTCCTTTTTTCACCACCCTCAAGTTCACCCGGAGATAATAAATATCTAACCCTTTCACCAAAAGGTAATCTAACCTCATCAAGACCCACAACTCTTTGATAATTTTTTGGTTCAATATTAACCTCTTTCATTTTTATAGCCTCATCAGGCTCTTTACCAGTTATTCTAGTTGGTGTATTATTCAAAGTTTTTAAAATATATGGTAATCGTTTCACCCATACTCTGGATCGGGTATCACTAATCATTTCTTGTGCATATTGATGACTAAATAATCGTTCACCTAATGTTCTATTTGCCCTTTCAACAAAGGCTTGAGCTCTATGGTTTCCAGCTTCACTTCTCTGGATTTTTACATTATGGTAATTCATAAGTTTTGTAACATCGCCCATAAATTCTCTTCCTGGATCAACAATTAATGTTTTAGGATATTTTAACTTTCTGGAATATATTTTTTCAAAAGCTTTAGATATCTCATGACTTTCTTTTGAGGTTAATGGTTCAGCATCTTTATATCTCGAGGCAACATCAACCACAACTAATGCGTATTTATATGTTTTTCTCCCAACTCTATCATGTGGTAAAAATAATAAATCTGCTTGGTGAATCTGATTAGGTTTATCTATAGTCCAATGTGGTCTTGGAATATATTTTGGGGCTGGAAGATATATTTGCCATATTGCTTGTTTTTGTAACCATTGTTTAGCTACATCTTCACTTACTTTTGCTTTTTCAGCTAATTTAGGAATTGCAGAATATCCTTTCCAATATCCATCAGTTGAATAATATATTTTTGATAAGTCTGAACTCATTTAAAGATTACTAATCACTTCCTTAAAATAAATATGACAACCGTATCTGAAAAAATTAATCCAAACAGGATTCCAAGAGATCCACTTGGTTTGAAAGCGGAATCAACATTGCATAGAGTTACTCTAAACCCATCATCAGCTAATCCTGGAGAAACATTGTATATAAATATTCCTAAACTTTCTGAAAATTTAGTGATTGTGCCAGGGAGTGTATCTCTAGTATTTAACTTGATTGTTGATGGTCATGAAGATAACACCCTCGTGAATAATGTAGGCAGTAATCTTGTATACAGACTCAAGGTTCTTTTTGGCGGTGAAACACTACAGGATACACAAAGATACGATCTATTTCAAACATACCATGACTTATTCTTAACAGATGAAGAACGAGAGGATAGATTAAGGCAAGGTATTTCCTCTGAAAACATGAGGAAGCTACGTACAAATGCAGGTGATAAGGTAGACACAGACGCTAAGGAAGTAGCTCTTGAAGAAGTACACAATACCAAGTATCATATCCTACTAAATCATCCTATTCTCAACGATCATGGAGTTTTCTACCCAAAGGCATTAGGTCATCAACTAATCTTTGAGATTACACTAGCTCCAGTTAACGATATTGTTGTTTATTCTGACGATACTAAGGCTCCAACTTATAAAATAACAAACCTTGAGTTGGAATATTCTTGTATATCAAGTGAATACTTGGCCCGTGAGGCACAGGCAGCTTATCAGGTTGGTAAAGGATTCTATTATGAAAATGTAACTCTACATAAAACTTTCACCATATCTAGACCTACAGACAGCGTTATAAACCAGCATATTAATCTACCTAGAAGGTCAATCACGGGGATATTATGTTTGTTTACATTACCATATGATAAGGGAGCACGAGATTCCGAGAATTTTTTCAATCCAGGTATTACCTCAATAAATATTGATGTTAACGGCGTACCAAACCGTTTCTACTCTAAGGGAATGGTACCTTCAGACCTATGGGAGTCGGTAAAGAAACGTTTCAGTGGTTCATCCCGTTGGTCGGTAAATGAAAAGGATTTTTATAGTAAAAAGTTTGCTTTGTGGATAGATTTGAGAACTCACCCAGATAATGATATTCATGGAGTAGGACTACCCTTAAGCAATGCACAAGATGGTATAAAAATAGAAATGAAAAGAAAAGTTAGTGGATCTGGTATGATGACTTGTTACATGTTTATTGTAGCTGATGCATTAATGGAGGTAATGAATTCAAACTTAAGATCAATCATGTATTAGTTAAAATATGGAAGAATTAAGAGATAAAATTCCTTTTCACTGCATTATAACTGGGCCAACAAATTGTGGAAAGACAAAGTACATCATAGATCAACTACGGGGTCCATTTCGAAAATTGTTTGAATTCATTGTTTTAATATGTCCAACTTTTGCTAAAAATAAAACTTATCATAATTTTGCTATAGGAGATAAACGTTTCTTTGTATTATCACCAGATGCTAGTAACATTGATGAGATTAATGAATTGTTAACTGATTGCCAAACTTTATTCTCTGGGACAAATACATTAATAATTTTAGATGATTGTGCTGTTTCGAGTGATCTGAAAAAACGATCTAATAAGTTTATAGATTTAGCATTTTCTGGAAGACATCATGGATTATCAATGTGGGTTCTAACTCAGCAATTAACATCGATAGCAAAACCATTCCGTGAAAATGTAGCTTGTGTGGTATCATTTCATAACCCATCACAAAGGGGGATGAAGATGTTTTTCGAAGATTATGGTGGTGATTTAGACCCTGAAACTAGTAAAAAGTTTGTACAACTCTTGAAAACTGAAAAATATTCTAGACTCTGTTTATCTTTACGTTACCCATTCCAATGTTATTTGGAGATACCTGAAGTTATAAATTTAAAGGACTAACTGTAGGTAAGAAAATTAAAATATGGCAGAAGTTGAAGATTATATTAGTGATGTAAAAGAGGAGGTAAAAGATGAGGTAAAATATTATAATGATAATGAACTTGAAATAAAACAAGAATCACTAGCTATTCTAGCAGCTCTTGGAACCACAAAGGAATATTTAGGGGTTGATATGAGTCTTGGTGATATAAAAAAATTATCTGTAAAAGACATTGAAAAATATTTTAATAGATATCAAGCAGTATTGGGTAAGAAAATTAATGGTGGATTAGTTGATTCATCTCTTCAATTAATTTCTAAAATTATTTCTTACATAATTCCTGTGGATGATATAGAAGCTCTTTGTGTGGATTTGAAAAATGATGATTTGGTTAATCGCGAACTGACAAACATTGTAGGGCTCTTAGCATTGAAAGCAGGAAGATTGGCAGCACTTGCTAGCGGGTTATTCCAGGTTGCTAAACACGTAAAATTCAACAAAATTCAACAAGTTACAAGTACAACTGAGCATAAAATACAAGAGGTTTCAAGAATACCTGACCAGGATACTAAGCAATCTGCTGATGGGTATGATACTATTTACTGAGCACAACTGATTTAAAGATTCTTTACTTTGTGAAATAAAATAATAATGTCTGACCGAACTGAACTAAGTGAAGGAGGAACAGAAGTTGAACAAATTACTAGAGACGCGCCAAAAGAAGAGGTTGTTTCTTATAAAAAGAGAGAAAAAGATCCTAAAAAGGTTGCAGCGGGTAAGAAATTAGCTGAATATAATAAAAAAGCAAAAGAAGCGTTAGCCAGGGAGATGAAACGTGAAAAGGAACAGGCTGAGATAAAAAATGAAGATAGTGAAACTAAAGCAGAAAATGGAAAATCATGGCTTCCAGAACTATCTTTTACTACTGTTTTGTCTATCGTTGGAATAGGGTTTACAGCATTTGACATGTTTATGAGATATCGGGGTGAATATAAAAATAGGATAGCAGATTTATCACAAGAACCAACACAACCTTTTGAAGCCCCTCCCATAAAGATTTATAATCCTCAACCACCAAAAACAGGAATGATATGAGGAAAGTAGTTTAAAGGTTTCTTACTGATACAGTAAAATTATGTCAACCGAAAACAAACTTGTGAAAACTGTTACTGATTCTGCAGTCCTTATTGGATTAGCGGCTGCTGTTGGATATATAGCTAAAAAAGCAATGAGAGAATCATTTATGAACGACCCATCCTCAAGTATTACAAATTATGCAAAATGGGTAGCTGTATTGTCTGGTAGTATGTATCTAAAAACATATTTAGAGGATCAAAATATTTTACCAAAATAATTATGGCAACAATAGCAATGATGTTAGGGGGAGCTGTATTAAATGCAACTGCCTTTGTTGGTGGATCATATCTTGCAAAATATCTCTCAGGAGATAAAACAGATACAGAAAAAATACGACACGATAAAGCATTAGAAAAGTATCAAAAAGATTACGCTGAATATCAAGAAAAAAGACAGAAACTAATTGATTGGGAAATGAAGAAAAAAGATGATAAATACCAAGCCTCAAAAAATATTTCAAAAACAGATGAAGCTTTAGAATTTTATGCTCAAATGCACAAACCAAAATTTAGTGATTATTATAGACCAAGTAACAATCAAAAGATGGGTGAAATGGCATATGTAGGTGGTGGAATGTTGGCGTTGGGGTATTCAGCTAGTAAATTCTTTTAAAAATTATAAAAACATTAATTGTTTTATAATTAAATACGATCTGAAATAATTTTTATTAATTTTCTTTTTTTATCATCATTTATAATTAATTTAAGTAATTCTTTTTGATCTTCATCTTTTAAATTATAAGTTAGATTTTTTAAAAATACAATGTTATTTTCTGTAATTATTCCTTCATTAAACATTTTTCTTATGTTATTAAAACTAATATGTTCAGTAATATCTTTTATTTCCATTTTTTTATTTTTATTTTATATATTTAAATCATAATTAATTTACAAACATAACTTTTAGGTCTAAAGATTTCTTACTGATGAGTAAAAAATCATGGCAGAAGGAGGAGAAACAATACCATTATTAGAATTAACAAAAGAAGAAGATGATAAAGGAAATGATGATGGAGGTGAACCGGCGCCAATACCATCAACATCAACCTCCATCGATCAGGGGTATCTTGGTTATTCAGAATATATGGGTGAAAGAAAACGATTTAAATGGGCAATAAAAGCTGAAGAGAAAAAAACGGAAGATATTAGAAAAAGATATGATAAATATGATGATAGGATGGCGGCGGGGGAAATACTTAAAAATATTTTTCCAGATTACAACCCAAAAGATAGTTTATTTAATCCAATAATAGAAGAGGATGGGAGTATATGGGGGCAATTAACTGGTAGAAGAGATAATAAACCACATTTAATTATTAAAGCCGATGGTGATTATTCAGATGATTTAGATTCTCTTCCACAAGGAATAAAAACATCACTAGGTATTGCTTATGAATCTATTATTTTAAAAAATTATGATCTTTTATCGCAATTGGATGAAAAAAATAAAGAAATTAAGGTTTTAAATGACGGGGTAGAGCGTTTAAAAATAGTTTTGGAATCATATGAAAATTATATAGAAAAACATACTACAATTGAAAAAGAAGAGATGAAATCTTTAATTGCAAAACAACAAACTAGAATCGCCGAAAGTGAAAGTTATTTAGATGCGGCCATTAAACAGAAAATTGTTGCAAAAAAAGAGGTTGAAGAACTTAAAAGTGAATTGAATTTATACAAAGATGAAATAGATAAGTATAAGAAGGGGGAGTCAAATTTAACAATGTTAGAACGTAGTAATGAAAGATTAAAAGCTGAAGTTGATAAATTTACGGGGCTAACAAGAAAGAGTATTATTTACAATCAAGAAAAAATAGCTGAGATTGAGAGTCAAAATGAAGAAATACTTAAAAATCTACCCTTAAGAGAACGTGTTAAGGCTATCTTCAAAAAGTATGGGTTTACAGTATTTGCAGTTGTAAGTGCTGTAGGTGTGGTTATTGGTGTTATAGTTTCTAATCTTTCTAAAGGTCTATCTACTTTAGGTAAAGGTGTTGGTAATGGGTTGAAAGCTCTTGGTAAGAAACTCGGTGAAATATTGCCAGGTATGGTTGGAGCAATTGTAAGCTTTTTATTCAAAACAGCTGGTGAGGTAATTAGCTTTTTAGGTAAGAATGCTTGGCTTTTGATAATGGCTGTGGTTCTATATTTTGTGGAAAGTGTAAAGAAGAGAAAGTAACAAATTTTCAGCGTAGCTGGGCGGCAAAGCCGGTCTAAAGATATCATGTTGATCAGTAAAATACAATATGGATGAGTACAATAAAATTTATCCACAAATTCCGGCTGATCCTAATAATTTCAGACTACAAAAATCATGTGAAGTACTACAAAATCTCCAAAAGGAAATTAAACATTATGAGGATGTTAGGAAAAAGTATAATCGAGCGAGAGGTATATTTACAAAAATAAGTGTTTGTAGTGGAGTTTTTTCAGTTATCCTATCTGCAAGCGGATTGGGTACCTCCCTTACTGGTTTTGGTGCTGTTGTTGGCATCCCATTAGGAACTGTGGGTGGTATTTGTGGAGGAATATCGGTTGGATTCGGTTCTGCTTCTAAACGACTTTCTCATAAAGTTAGTAAACATGAAAAGACAGTTTCTCTAGCAAAAGCAAAAGTAAACACCATTAACGACTTGGTTTCAAAGGCACTGAAAGATAATGCAATATCAGACCAAGAATTTTCTCTAATTTTATCAGAAGTGGATAAGTTTGAAAAACTAAAACAAGAAATCCGTCAAAAAAACAGGAAAGATACAGAAAAAAACTTAAATATGAATCAGATAAGAACAGAGGTTCGAGAGGAAATATTAAAGGAACTGGTCAGTCGAGATCGCTGAAAATTTCATATGAAAGAACTGATGTGGGATTTAATTGTTTTGCTGGTGTTAGAAAAGAAATGTTTTAAAGACTTTACATCTTATTCTAAACACGCGGAATAAAAATGTCATTATTCAATGATTTCAAAAATAGGTACCCAAGGGCTGATATAAGCCATTTCACCTTTGTTCCTGATCAGTATGGTGGATATATTAAATGGCAAGTTGATGGAACAACAATAATGTCAAATGATGATCCTAGTGGAAAAACATGGACTGATGAAATATCACCTAATATGAAAAGAATTTTGTGGAAAGATTTAGGATTGGATGGTGATGAATCTAGTTCATTTCCTGAAAGTTTAACCATTACTAACCAAAGTTATCCTATACCGGCTGTTAATTTTGATGACTTTTCAACTGATATAACAAAAATTCTAACCTCGCTGGATATATACGTGTCAAATAAGAAGAAATTCACAGCAAAGATGAGAAACATATTTAAATCACAAGTTGTTACTTTCAAATTTGGAAAGCAGAGTAAAAAATGGTTGAACGCCCCTGATATGAATTATTGGCCTCAACAACTTAACTTTGCAGTTTGGTGTGCAACATCTGGTTGTGGGATAAGTCCTTTTGAAAGCCTAAATTATCCTAAAGTAGTAAATAGCTTCATTAAGTTTCATATATATTTCACAATAAGACGTATATTATATGAATTAAGCCTTCCCCTACCTGATGAGCAACCTTTTGTGATAAATAATAACCCCTATAGTAAAGTTGCATATCAACGATTGTGCGCTGAATTTGGTATTAGTAATAATTCCGATTTTAGATGGAAAGGTGGAAGAAATGGAGGATTGGGGGATATATTCCTTGATTATGGTGCAGGATATCGTGGGAAAGGAGGAGGATATCAAAATGTACATATTATAAGGAATTATGATGTTGAAGCAGATCAATGGCCTAGTGAAGGTAATAAATTCGCTGATGAAGGGGGAAAGAAAGAAAAGGGTAATCTAATCTCATTTATCCGTAACGATGACTTTGCCGATTTCAAATATGCTTGGTTTATCCCAACAAGCGGACATGGGGTCACTAAAGCTGGACTTGGTAGATTGAATCGATCTGCTGAAGCTTTTGTCTATTGTATATTAGGAGCACAAGTTAACACTAGAAATTCAATTTATGGTAATGGTGGTGGAGCGATTGAGACACAACAAGAATTCTTGGCTTTATTTGAAAGTAGTGTGATTGAGAATGATATTTCTAGTTCTATCCAAAGGTATCAATTATCTGTACAAGAAGCGAAATTAAGGCTTGATTTAGCTATTGCTCCTGGTGTGTGGTTGATGCCGAGTAATATGATAATCAATACTGAAAGTGTGACAGGTTTTAACAACAAACTTATGAAAGCGAGTAATGATATGAATTTTGGTGTGAATAATTACCTAAACACTGAATCAAAACAAGTTGGAATAAGTCATAATTTAGGATCTTCAAAGTTAAAGTTACCTCATATTCTCCTGGAAGGAAAAACTGAAACTAATGCGGCAAAAACCTCAACGAAAACAGACTCTATGAAACAGGAAAAAAATATTGACTCAACGCAACATGAAAATAATATATTAGCATTTATAATTGTAGCGGGTGGCTTAGCGTGGTATCTATTTCGGTAGTTCATGAGTATTTCACGTGATTATGATTCTTTTCAAATTAGTGTTCACGTGTAAAACAATAGATTGCATACTTTTACGACATAGCAACAAGCAAAATGTAAAGCGGTTTTAAAGTTTGAAAGTAGATTTTATGTTTACTTTTAAAATGTCGGTTTCTAACGTCGCTCAGGAATGTGATTACGTAAATGCAAATTTAAAAAAGTGAATATGAAGTAACCAAACAAAAAAAATGTTGAGCATTACCATGTATGATTCTGAAACAAGAATTTATTTAGATCCTCAGCTTAAAAATATTAGTGAGATGCAGCTACTAGATTGTAATATACAAACCAAAAGATTGATTAATTTCAAGAATCAACAGATATTATTAAATGATAGGAATATAGGCTTCATAATAATTGAACCTGGTACATATTCTCTTCGTAATATTCAATTGATATTTCTTAATGATCCAGATAGGGAAAAGATAACAATAATTGAGACTGATACTATTGACTATCTATATTCAAATATGAATTTCAAAGTTAAACTTACTAGAGGGTTATCTATTGGTTTAGGGGTGCCTGAATTTATAAATCCTGGTAAATTATACCCTATAAATATAAATATTAAGGAACCACTGAGACTTATGTGTAGTATAGTGGATAATAAGTCTTCATATATGAATAAAACAAAATATGGAGAACTTGTGAAACTCTCACCATCAAACCTACTTGCAAACATACCCTCAAAAGATTATCCAACAATTCCAGTTCGAAAATATGATAGCGTTATAAACCACTTTGATTTAACCATTTTAGACAGTGAATGGAAAAAACTTGATCTTAAGGGTTCTCCCATAACTTTTAGTATAAGATTTAGATAAATTTTTGTTATATAACACATACAGGCGTTATACAACATAATTAATTTTAATTATTACTCCATCTTTCTTTCAAATCTCTTAATTCCTCTATATCAACAATCCAATCTAAATATCTACTTGAGTTTCATGTTCTTTCTATTAATTCCATATGAAAGTCTTCATAAAATTTATTTTTATGGTTTATTTTTTCTTGATTTAAGTATATAATAAAATCCAGTTCTTTAACAAAAAACTTTTCATCGAAATTATTAATATTACATTGCTTTTTTAAATATGATCCCCCCCAACAATTAAAATATTCAAAACAATCATCATAATATTTATCAAAACAATAACTAAATGGTCCTTTATCACCCTCAACATAATCTTTTAACCTTTTATTAGAACAATTTAATGCCGATTTTACAAAATTATCAACATCCATTCCATCAATATCAAAATTTATACCAGATTTAAAAATAATCCACCGGCCGCCATAATAAATGATATCATAATCTTCTTCATAATAATTAGAATAAGTAATTTCAAATTTAATAAACTTATTATCATATTTATCAAGATAGCTATAATCATCTTCACCTTCAACATAATGATAATAATCAATAAACTCACGATTTTCTGATATGGTTTTTAACAAATCTTCTTTAATTGACTCTATAAAATCACAAAAATTCATTTTTTCATCATTATAGTATCTTTTTAAAGTTTTAGTTTTTACCATTTTATTTATTTATTTATTTTATATTTAAATCATAATTCATTTTTTTTTTCCCATCTTTCTTCCAAATCTCTTAATTCTTGAAAATCAAGATACCAATTAGGATCCCATACTGCTTCTTTTATTTCTTTATTTAAATCCTTGTAAAAAAATTTTTTATGTAATACCTTATGCTCATCTTTTTGTATTGTAATCACAAATGAATCAATAATAAAATTATTAATATTATATTCTATCTTATCATCATCATTACCCAAATAAAAAATTATTAAATTAAACTCATCTTCTTCTTTATTTAACATCAACCCCTCTTCAAAATCTAAAATACAATCATCACAAAAAACACCATTCTTAACATAATAAATTGAACAACAACAATAATCTCCATCTTCAATAATAAAACCACGATTTTTTGAGATCTTTTTTAACAAATCTTCATTTAATGACTCTATAAAATCATAAAAACCTAGTTTTTTTTCATTAAAATACTCAAAAATAAGAATTCTGTTTTCATTATATTGTTCAAATAACATTTTTTTATTTTTTTATATCTTTTAAATCATACTTCATTTTTTTTTTAATTTTACAACCCTTACAAGAAGCTTTTTGCTTACCATGTTCACATATTTGAGATCCCCCACATTCTTTACATTGTTGTTTTTGTTTATTATGTTCACATATTTGAGATCCTCCGCACTCTTTACATCTATACTTACTTTTATTATGTTTACATATTTGAGATCCTCCACACTCTTTACAACAATATTTAATCTTTCCATGAATACAATAATATTTATTATTGATAGTATCTTTTGGTATTAACTTATTAATATCTTCATCTGTATATTTTTTCAGCTCTTTAATTAAATCTGGTTTATTCATTCCATATCCTCCTTTAATTTTTAACTCTTTAGCAATATGTTTAAGTTGCCAAATATATAACCTTTTTAGTTTATCCATTTTCTAATTTTTGTAAATTAATTCTTCTTTTTTAAATCATTTTTTTTTTAATAATTCTTCACAGGGGAAGTGTAAAACCTATCCAAGCCGGCTCCTTCGCAAACCATTAGCAAAAAGTCTGTTTAATTTTCTGATAAATTCTTGAACAAATTTGCGGATTTTGAGACCTATCAGGCAAGCTGGGTTAGGGGTATTTGCTCTATACAACAGAACTATTGCAGAAGTTATGCAGAATTTCCGCGTAACGAGGGGAGTTAGCAGCTGCGTCGCTCCGCTCCGCACCTAGCTGAGTTCGAAAACTCCGCGTAGGGGTTTTGCAAAAAGTCTGTTTAATTTTTTGTTAAATCCTTGAACAAATTTGCGGATTTTGAGACCTATCAGGCAAGCTGGGTTAGGGGTATTTGCTCTATACAACAGAACTATTGCAGAAGTTATGCAGAATTTCCGCGTAACGAGGGGAGTTAGCAGCTGCGTCGCTCCGCTCCGCACCTAGCTGAGTTCGAAAACTCCGCGTAGGGGTTTTGCAAAAAGTCTGTTTAATTTTTTGTTAAATCCTTGAATAATTTTTTATTAAAAGTTTTTTGAAAATTTTCAAAAATTTCAACAACAACAACAACATGTGTGGGTAAAACTACTCCTATACACTACTAGTAATTATATGTCGGATAAATCAGCAGATGCTGTTGCATTGAAAACTTTTTGAATATTCTGCTGTTTTTGGTTTTTACTATCATGTCGATCGTGAATGACAACTGGGCTTGTTTGCCGTCGAATCTCGGCTCCCTCAACAGCAAACAAACTGTAGCGTGAGAGAGTCTCGATTGCTTGACCGACCTCACTCTTCGTTGGTCGCTAGTTGGGAAGACGTTGAAAGTGAAGACGTTGCTGGGCATTTAAAGAAAGGAAAACGTGGACGTTTTGCCAAAACGGTATTTTGAGGGGTGATAAAGACGGTTCATGGAGCGTCGTCGTGAGGGGCAAACCTGTCAACCGTGGATATGGAGAAGGCATGCAAGTGCCGTGCACTCTACATTTCACGGGACAGAAAACATTCATTGAGGTCCCGCGGAAACATCTTTCAAGCCAAGATGAGTTTTAGATGTCGTTGATTCCCACGTTATCACGCTGATTTGTAAAAGAATGCGAAATGCTTAGAGATGAATCATCAAGTAGATCTCAAAGGACGTTGGTAATCACCAAAGAAAATTCAGAACATTACTATACTTTACAGTGTCGAATGATCAGAATAGAGATAGCAGAGTTCATACATGAGTATTTCAGCCGGAAGAACAGTTCAGTAACAGTGCGCTTTGGTTTGTAATTGAACGAGAGGCCGCAGTGACCTTCACTTGGGCTTCCAAGTGGAGGTAGATTTTCCGAGAGTGGAGTTGAAGTAGTCAGCTGCTTGTGGAAGGTACAACCCTTTTTAAACATTTTATTATTATTATTATTATTATTATTATTAATGCTTGGGAATACAAAGATTACAATATATAACGAAAAAAAAAATACAATTACAATAAGAAAGGCCTATAAATATATTGACAAATACACCAATTTACACAAGTAGTCAGGGAGCATCTGTCATAAAATAAATTTCCGTGGGATTTTTATGGTGAAAGCAAACCACCTACCTAGTTGTGTTAAAGGGACCCTAGGGAACACAAACAATGTTGTCGGCAATTTTGTAACATGCACCGGGGTCTGTCTTTAGACCTATATGGTTCAACATGGAATCGAGGCTCGAATATAAAATGGCGTATAAATACAATTAACTACAATAAATTTCCACAAAAATACCATAAATCTTTAATATAGTCTATCTAATACAT